>JAJHPC010000015.1:2741213-3341213 GCA_024447665.1 Juncus inflexus | reverse complement strand
ATTTTGTAATTGTTGATAATTACTCTCGCTTTACTTGGATTTGTTTCTTTATTCAAAAAAATGTAACGTGTTATGTGTTCATCAAATTTTATTCCCTTGTGGAAAATGAACGAGGCGCCACTATCATTACGATTCTTAGTGATAATGGTGGTGAATTCAAAAATGCAAAATTTGACAACTTTTGCTCAAAAAGGGGATATAAACGTGAGTTTTTCGCTCCACGCACTTCACAACAAAATGGAGTAGTAGCGCGTAAAAATCGCACCCTTATCGAGCTTGCCTGTACCATGTTAAACGAACATCGCACTCCGAAATGCCTTTGGGCTGAGGCAATTAACACTACTTCTCATGTCGCGAATTGTGTTAGCCTAAATTCAATTTTGAACAAGACTCCTTATGAATTATGGTATGGTCGCAAGCCAAATCCTACATGAAAGTTTTTGGTTGTAAATGTTTCATTCTTAATAAATCTAATAAACTTGAAAAATCTGATTCGAAATCTAATGATGGTATTTTCGTTGGATATTCTAATTCAAGTAAAGCGTATAGAGTTTAAATTAAATCTTCACGGATTATTGTTGAATCCGTGCACTTGCACTTTGATGAAACTAAAAATGGGGCCGAGAAAGGCGTTTCTTTGACAGATTCAAGTAAAGTGGCGGATTGACAAGAACAAACCAACCTAATATCATCGAGCTCAACCTTGGTGATCCAACTTTAGATGAACCCCACAATACCGCCACAGAAGAAAATTAACCGAATGCCACAACTCGACTCGACAAGATGAAAACCTTAATCAAGTCAACTCTCAACCGATTATTCAACTTGAGCCAGAACAACCTTCTTATCAAATTATGGAAGTATTACGAGAGACATCCGCACATCCATTAACAAATATGGTGGGAGACCCACAAGAAGGAGTTCGAACCCGATCCCAGTATAAGAAACCTCGTTGCCTTTTGCGCCTTCCTATCTCAAACCGAGCCCAAATCCTTCAAGGAGGCAAATGGTGACACCGACTGGATCCTCGTCATACAAGATGAACTCGCCCAATTCGAGCGTAACCGGGTTTGGACCCTAGTACCTTTACCTGATAACCGATCCATTATCGGTACTAAATGGGTATTCCAAAATAAACTCAACGAGCGCGATACGGTAGTGCGAAACAAGGCAAGACTAGTTGCTCAAGGCTTCAAGCAACAAGGAGGAGTTGATTTTGAAGAGATATTTACATCGGTTGCTCAGTTGGAATCCATTAGGCTACTCTTAGCATACTCATCAATTAAAGAGTTCATGCTTTTTCAAATGGATGTTAAGAGTGCGTTCCTAAATGGGTTCCTCGAAGAAGAAGTCTACGTCGAGCAACCACCCGACTTCAAATATCCGTCCAATCTCGATCATGTTTACAAGTTGACGAAGGTGTTATACGGGTTGAAGCAAGTACCTCGAGCTTGGTATGGACGGTTCTTAACATTCCTTGCATCTCCTGGTTTCGAAAGAGGAAATAGCGACATGACACTCTTCACATAGAAAAGGAATGATTCAGTTTTATTATTTCAAATTTATGTTGATGATATTATATTTGGATCTAGTGATGCGGCACTTGCCGAGAAATTTTCTGTTTTGATGCGTAGTGAGTTCGAAATGGGCATGATGGGCTAACTTAACTTCTTCCTTGGATTGCAAATCAAGCAAACCACCAACGACATTTTTATCAACCAAGCGAAGTGCATGCGTGAATTTCTCAAAAGATTCGGTATGGACCAAGGAAAGACGAGTGATACGCCAATGGTGAAAGACATAAAGCTTGGCACCGATGAATCAGGTGAATCTACAGATATTTTCGGTTATCAAAATATGATTGGTAGTTTACTTTATTGAACGGCTAGTAGGCATTCTATTATATTTGTTGTATGTTTATGTGCCCGATTTCAAGCAAACCCCAAAGTCTCACATCTAAATGCGGTTAAAAGAATTTTTAAAAACCTAAAAGGGACAGTAAATTGGATTATGGTATGGCCTTGACAGTAGTCTGTCACTTTTGGGATATACATATGTTGAGTTTGCATGATCAAAAGTGGATCAAAAAATTATAGGTGGGACGTGTCAATTCTTTGGAGGGAACTTGGTCTGTTAGTCGAGTCGAAAACATAACTCGGTCGTGCTTTCATCGCCCGAAGTAGAATACAATGCGGCCGGGAGCTGCTGTGCACAACTACTTTGGTTAAATTAGACTCTAGGAGACTACATACTTGACTTTTGGAAAATCCAATTCTGTACGACAATACGAGTGCAATTTATATCGCCAAGAATCCCTTGCAGCATTCCAAGACGAAGCACATCGAGATTCGCCATCATTTCATTCGTGACCATATCGAGAAGGAGGACGTTGAGATATTTCACATTGGAATGGATAATCAAGTAGTAGACATCTTCACGAAACCGCTAGCTTATGCTCAATTCTCCAATCTACGATTAAAGCTCGGAATGCTTAAATTAAAAGATTAACTTCTCAATCATTATTTTTTTTTAAAAAATTTTTTGGGCATTTTTAATGAACTCTCCTCGGTATTAAATCCTTCTTCAACTTGTTTTATCTTTCTTTGTTGATTTTTTTAAAAGATAATTACTCTACTTTCCATTATTTTTTAAGTATTTTTTATAAATTTTTTTTAAATTTTAACAAAAAATTGAGCAAAAAAACTAGCAAAACAACATTTACCCTAAAAATATGTCTCAGTCCTTACCCAACGGAAGTGATTCGTTCCCAACGGAATTCACGCATAAATAACCAACCTCTAGAGGATATTTTCTCAGAACGGAATAATCTATTCTCAACGAAAGTTCCGTTGGCAACGGAACAGTTCCGTTGCCAATAGACTATGCAAATTTTGAATCCAGATCTGATTTTTCAAGAATTCAAATCCAAAATCCCTTCTATTACTAGCGCCACCTTCCCTTCTTCCCCAAAACTCTTTTTCTTTTGCAATAAATCTCCAAGAAATAACTCCCCTCTATCAAACCTAAACGCTAACCTCCATTTTTTCTCAAATAACGCCCAAATCCAACCGTTTTGAATTCCCAACCACTCCAAATTGACTCCAAATCATCAATAACCCCCAAATTCACTCTCAAAATACATCTATAAATCCAAAATTAATTGGAATTAAAACTTTTCTCAATTGGACTTGATGACCACCGTTCTTCTAGTTTCTTCGAGATATCGATAACTCGTCAACCCTCTCCACCCGGTTCTATCACCAAGTTTGTAAAACTCCGTTATTTACTGGAGGCCTATAGGGGGCTCTGTCCTAATTTCATACGGAAGCGTGAATAATTGAACTTTTTAGGGTTTCACAATTTTAAGTCTTAGACTTTTTAGATGATGGTTGTACAAACTCTAATTAACAAAGTAATTAAAATAAATAAGAAGTAAAATAAATAATTGAAAGTAAATGTGATACCGAACACCAGACTGATGATGGAGTTCGGCGAGGTGGTTGCGTAAGCCTTAACCACCCGTTTACTCACTAGCACCCTTATCGCGTTTAGGAGTTGGCTACTCTCCGGGACTTGCCTTGCAGCTCCGATTTCACTAATAAACAAGATCGTACAAGAGCTCAAACCATCGTCACCTTACAACAAACTCTTGACGAATCGATGGAACAAACTTACAATAGATATCTTTCAATCTTTCAACAACAATCAATCAATCAATCGCTCACTAAACTTCTCCCTAATCTCACAAATGATTTAGAGTAATTTTATCAATCACTAGAGAGCGAGTTTTGGTTGAGTTTCTCAGAAAATTGGCTTCAAAAATGGGGTAGGGCCGGCCATATTTAAAGAGGGAAGAAGAGGCCGAGCTAACAAGAAAACTGCCTGCTCGATACATCCGTTTAAACGGACCAAGTAAAAATGAAATGAATTCAATGCGAAAACTAGCTCAAACGGTAAAAAAAAATCTTTAATCCGTTTAAACGGATCAGTACTGTCAAAAACAATGGTGAAAAACTGTCTAATTCATTTAAATGGACTGAAAGTCGGCTTAAACAGATCATCAATAAAATTAAATGTAAAACTATTTCTTTGATGATTAAATTAAGTACTCAAAGAGAAACTCAGCTAACTAGAAAAAACTCAACTAAAAGCTCCAGAACTTGACGCATCTTGAGGTCTTCTAGATCTTCTAAAGAGATCGAGTAACGTCCACTTTGATTAGGTCTTCACACATATCGTCTTGAACTTAATTTATTCTTATTCATGAGTAGTTACGGAAAACTCAAACCGAGAACAACAAACTCAACTTCTCCTTTCTCCTCTTTCTCTCATTTTCTTCTTCACCCTAATGGCACCCAAACCAAAATCTTCTACAAAAACAACAGCGACCAAATAAAAAGTGTCATCAAATCCCGAATTGGATTTCAATAACAAGAAAAATACTTTCCTCTTCAAAATACCGGTCTCATTCGATAAAATCCATGACAAATTAAGACGAAAAATACATGCGAGTGCTTTCATGCCCTTCGCCACGAAAAGTCGCGCAAGATCTATGATTTCGTGATTCAATTCCTAGAATTTTGAAAATTTACCGGTCTCTTGAAAATATCTAAACCCGGTTATAAAATCCTAATTTGCCTCTACTACGCAAATGAAAAATTTAATTACCAAACCTATCAAGTTACGTGGCCCTTTGGGAATCCGGTTATAATAAACACGTCAAAGCTTTGTGAGTGGTTCAGACTTGAGATCGTTCAAGAATAAGAGTGTTTCTATATCAGACGCGCAAATGAATGGCTAGCTTGAGAATCCTATGAATAAATGAAGGCTTACATGCACGGCAATCCTCCTAATTATAACTTGACAAATTAGGAACTACGACAATGGATTGTTGTAAATCGGGTAAAATCGTCGTTTATATTTGACACAATTTAACAAAATAATTTATATTTTCCTATTTTTTCAATTTACGAGTATGAGCGGTAAATGAGTTTAGGGGTCGAACACAAGGAGGTGTGGCCTCAAGAATTAACTAACCTCAATGATTTATCTCTAGTGTAAAATCTTTTATTTCAAGGTTTATTGGGTAAATTTCCAAGTTCAATTCAACAATTTTAGTTTGTGTTTCAAAAGTTCAGCATGTCACACTTTAGCGTTTTAATTTGAACTACACCAAATAAACTCCGAATACAACACACAATATACCGTTGGAAACTAGAAAGAGAGATCTATGATGTGGTCCTGTACTGGTATTATTATTTTATTCAAGAATTTCGAGATATTTGCAATTTAGTCCAGAACTTATTTCAGATTCAAAATCGGTTCAGCAGTAATTTCAGAAAATTATAGAAAAATCACCAAATATTGAAAAAATCCAAAATTTGTACAGAAATTCAATTATCAAGTTTTGTATTATCTGTTAAAATTTTGTTCAATGATGTTTTGTAGTTTAAGATTTATAATGAAAATTCCGATCTGGATCAGAAACTGGTTATGACAGACCAGTACTTAATAAAGTTGTAATATCTCCTGATCTGCTTTAACAACTACTATTTCAAAATTCGGATTTGGATTCTATACTGAGAAATACTTCAAGTAGGACTATTTTTGTATTTTTATTTTATGTTTTTATATTTTTAAAAATTAAGAAGAGAAGGAGCAGTAAATCTGGACAGAAAGATCAAAAACAGAAATATTATAAATTTAGAAAATTAATATCTCACAAATTATAAATCGGAATTGGGAAAAATTTGATTTGAAAATTATCTAATAAATGAGATATAAATTTTAAAAATATGTATTGAATTTTTCAGGTCTGAAATTTGATACGAAATTAGGGGAAAAACACTGAAAAACAGAGAGGGAACAGCAGCAAGACAGAAACTGGATTAGAGTTTGAATTGTGGTTTGAAAATAGGGATTAATAGGAAATTTATGATGTGTAACAATCATTAATCACTTAGGGTATAATTTTCCAGATTTAAATGATGGATTTGAGCAATCTAAGCTAAGATTTAATCAAGAAATTGACTTAAAGACTAGCTTATTCCAAAACAGTCATTTCAAAACAAAACTTGATTTAAATCAATCACAACTAAAAATGAATCATACAAAATAGTAAGCTAAATATTTCAAATGATTAACAAGCCAATAAACTTCAGGTTTAATAGATGAATTGACGAAAAATACTAAGCTAAGTAGTTTTCCCCAATTTATTCAAAAAGTGTGTGTGTTTATGACTATTCATCAAAATTCAGCAAAATTACAAGATTAATAAGCAAGATTTCATGTATACAAAATAAAAATTTCCTTCCCTATCTAGATTTACTCACACATATTCACAAGAACAAGAATTTGACAAGATTTCATCATGATTATTACAAAATTGAGTTCTTGTGATCTAAAATTCAAATCAAATTGTTTAAAGAGAATTGGACTAAACCGAGAGTTGGAAGACCAGTCGGTAGCTAACTTGAGTCGATTTGAAGCTCCAATTGCACCTCGATTCAAGCTAGAATCGACCGATTCGATTTTTCCCCAAATCAGTCCCAAATTGCGTGATTTCACTCAAAAACAAAAATTAGAGCTCAAGAAAGCTTGAAACTCATTAACGGTGATTCTAGAGGTTAAAGAAGATGAGTGGGGAGTGGTGTATAAGTTAAGAAGAGTGGGAGAATGAGTGTTTTTCTTAATGGTGAGGCTTGAGGGGTGTTTTATAGGTTGAAATGGACTTGAGAGTCCAATGGCCTGTTTTGAATGGAGAGGAGAGTAGGGGACAAATCGAGACTTGTGATTAGCTCAGGTGGATCAGGAGGTTGTACTGGGGATATGAACGAAATTTCGTTGAAAATGATTGAGATTCGGCCAAGTATTTTGCGGTTCAATTTTTGCCCCGTTTTGGGCGGAATGCTTCAGATCCGAAATAACCAATTCTTATCGAACACTTATTTGAAATCCGAAATTCTCACTCATTTGTTGATCATTTTTTGTGTTCTTTATATATATATATATATATATATATATATATATATATATATATATATATATATATATATATATATATATATATATATATATATATATATATATATATATATATATATATATATAATTGGAAAGAGGGAAGGGATAAGAAGATAATGGAGTTGGTTTCGCATGAAATGGAGGTCTCTAGACTGAGTTATGGACTTGAGAAGTTTCAGCTCAAAATGAGTTATTTCAGCAACAACAGAATTCAATTTCATTGATCACTGAGTTCATACTCGATTATCTCACTCAATTCTTTATCACTTTTTGAGTTATTTATATGGTTGGAAAGAGAGTAGTAAGGAGAAGAGAATGGCGTTGGAATCATGACAAACCGATGTGTGTGTAGGAAATGGTGAGCTCAAGAAGACTACAGCTCGAAATTGGTTATTTTTGGGCTAAAAGGAGATTTTTTGCGTTTTGCGGCCAACTCTGGCCATTTCAGTGATGGTGAATCATACAGTTATCCTTGTCTTTTCGAGACGAGTCGAATGTTATTGAGTTTGTTCAATTCCGAGCACTTTGAAAAAAATCGCATTTTTTAGAGAGAAAGGGTTGACTTGACTCTGACGGTTGACTTTTCATATTTGACCAGAATCTTTACGCGTCACATTTTATCTATTCTTGCGCTTCTAGGTTTATTTTAAGGTGTAAAACGTTGGTTAGGATCCATTTGATCGGAACGTCACATTCCGATACGAAACGTCATAAGAAACGTGGATGTTTCTTCTCTGTTTTAGGACCAAACGTGGTCGGTTCACGTATCGGTTTGGCTGAAGAAAGTCATGAGACAGTGGACGTTTTCTTAACGTTTTGTGGTCGTTTCTTAATCGTTCCAATGTTTGCTCTTTTTCACCGACGTTTTCCATCGTTTATGGTTGGAGAAGTATGTGTATGGGGTATTTAAGGGTTTATGGGAGAGTTTGGCCATCCTTGGCCCATTATTTGCGTTATGGTGCTTCTTTTGGAGTTGACTTTCGAATAAGTCCTGCAATTCTTCTTTCTATGGACTTTTCGCCAGCAAAATCACATAAAAATGTATTAAGAAGTTTCAAATTAGATTTTATGAATTATGAACATTTTTCATACATTTTATGTGAATTATGATTAAATTTGAGATGATAAAAATCTTAAAAATGTGTATAAAAATACACATTACAATTGTATTCTACTTCGGCAATAACATCCTCGCACAAGTCGTGGCACTCAAAACCAATTTCAAACGGAGAAACATTTATCTTCTTTGGCACTTATGGTATAAATTCAAATTAATTAATTTTTCCTTCTTAATATATCATCACATGCAATGCTTCTCTCAAATTGTAAACCTTCCATATGGGAATCTTCTCACTTGGATTGGCAACCAACTAAATATCATGATTTCCCGGGCAAATTCTCATCAATACCTTAGAAAAGGTTCCTAATCATGATTTACTTGATCTTGACCAATATGCAAAGCAACACAATCTTAAGCCCTACTTCTTGGATGAAGACTCATATGGCCATTTCAAACTTAAAGAATAAAAAATTATTCATTACTTTCCACCTTTGGACGCAACAAATAAACCCATATATCCACCCTTTACAGAATCATGGTTGGAGAAGTATGTAAACTTAAATAATGCCGCCAGCATTTCAAACCCTCAAGCAAACCCTAACCCTAACCCTCCGGATGATCCCGTTATCAACCAAGAATTGCCTTTGGAACCCGCGGCCGAGCACAATGACCTTGACAATGACGACGCCGTCAACTTCGAATACACCACCGGTATAACCAATCAAGTGTTACGCGCAATCGCCTGTCGCCAAAGCCGGGATCTCGCGGCTCTTCATGATGTCCATCAGGAGTTACGACTTCACCAAGATGAGAGCGATGCAAGATCCACGGCATTTATTCACGAAAATAACCGGATGCAACAAGACCTTTATCGGATTCAACAAGAAAACTTTCAAACCTTACTCACGGCTTTTAATACCTGTTATGCTCCAGGATCCTCCTCCTCAAACCCTAACCCTTTTGATTTCAACGATAGACCAGCCGAATAAACCGCCCCTTTGCGAGCCTTTTACACTAAACCTACTAGTGTTATATTCTTTATTTCGTCCAAGATTTTTTTAATTTCTTTTTCTTTTCTTTGTGTTGTTGTAGAAGTTTCGCTTTTGTGTGGTGTTTTTTTTATTTTTCTAACTTGCATTGTAATATTTTAGTATTATGAACTTATTTAAAATTGAATTTCACTCAAAATTAATGTGTGCATGTGGTTGTATTTTCTAAAATATTTATGGGTTATCAAGTTAAGGGGGAGCACATATTGAGGGGGAGTTCTTGTCTCTCGATGGTGTTCCTTTTGCATGTTTTTCAAAAAGGGGGAGGCTACATTGAAACTTGCAAGATTCTCGAAATGGTTTTGAAAATAAAAGGAGGAGTTTATTGTCTTCAATTTGATGATATTTAAAACTATTCCGAGCTACTACTATATTTCTTTTGAGAATGTTTTAAGCTAGATAGTTACACGATAAAGTTCTCCGAAATGAAGAGTAAATCGAGTATTGGACGTATCTTACTAATCTCGGAGGAACAAGAAGTCGGCAGACGTGCAAATATTTTCAAGAAAGATTTTTAAAACATGGGAGCAAGCTTTTTAGTTTTGCTAGTGTGTAGTGTGTAGAGGTAGTTTAATTAATATTGAGAAGATAATATTTTGCAATTTCTGTAAAACTGCTTAGTTTCATTGGCAATGGAACCGGTCCGTTGACAACGGAACTTGGCGTTGAGCAGATTAGCAGCGCTTGGGATGATTTTAGGCGTGGCCTATTCCCTTCGGCTATATAATCGTGCTGTTTCTGGAAATGTCAAAACCGATTTCCTCCATAAATTCTCCAATCCAAGTGGCAGATAAGTTTCCTTATTTCCAACTTGGTGTTGAGCAATTTTTACTCCTGACTTTTCTGGCTGAAAATTTATATAGTTCGTTGGAAATGGACCTATTCCATTGGCAACGGAACTGAAGAAACATAGCCGTTTGGTTTGAAATCTCATTTGATTCTTTTCCTTTTATGCAGTCTGTTGGCAAGGACATGTTCCGTTGGCAACGGAACTGCACATATTTTCTTTTCTGAGAGCCGCTCTTTCCTCCTTTAAAAGAGGGCCGCCCTCCTCAGATCTAATCATGAATTTCTAATACAAAAAAAAAATTCTTCTTAATACTGGTTAAAATAGCTCTAATTCTTTGAGTGAGATTAGTGAAGTTTTTGAGCGTGTTGCTCGTGTTTGGTTGTTGTGATTTGAGATCGGCTGTAAGTTGATTGTTCCACCGGCCGTCAAGGTGTTGCAAGGCGGCGGTGGTTTGAGATCTTGTACGATCTTATTTGTTAGTAATAAATGGAGCTGCAAGGCAAGTCTTATAAGGTCCGACAATGAGTAAAAGAGAGGTTAAGGCTCTCGCAATCTCTCGGCTGAACTTCATAAACATATCGAGTGTTCGGTAACATTTATTTTATTTATAATTCAATTATTTACTTTTATTCTATTTCAATTATTTTGTTAATTATAATTTAAATAACCATCAACAAAAATCTGAAAACTATTAAAAAGTAAAAAGCCAAAAAATTAGTATAATCTCCACGTTCCCGCACGTTTAAGCCTATTAAACCTTCTCCGTAGGCCTTAAGTAAACAACACTCCACACGTCCTCAGTTCGAACCCGCGTAATGGCTTGATTTCTCAAGTATACTTTTCATTGATTTCTTTCAATTATTTATGACTATCTCAGTGTGGGACCCACACGAAGGACCGTAAGCAATTATAACAGCTCCAACCTCAAAAGGGTTGATAGGGATTTTTTGTTGCATTTCAATATTATAGTTTTCAACTCGCTATATATTTTTCAATATTATGTTGAATTCCTAATGTCATTGTTCTATTTTTCAATTCATTATATACTATTAAATTTATAGAGTTATAATGAATACAAAATATACTATGCATTATATTATTAAAGGTCAACATCATTATTTCTTCTTAATTTTCTTCAAGCCCCATGAAATACTATAGTATATGCAGCTATGCATAAAATATAATTCAATTCTCCCTAAAATATCATGAATACTCATAAAGAAAAAGAGCATAATATCATGTGTATCCCTTATAATAAATAATGTGAAATTTATTTATTTTTTGCTTTCTTTTCTTTTCTGCTTAGCCTTCTTAAATTTCTTCAAACCTCATGAAATTATATGATTCATGCAAATGCAACTATACATAAATTTAATTCAATTTTCCTTCAAAAAAATACCATAATACTCATACAGAAAAAGAATATCATGTGTACTGCTTATAACAAGTAATGTGTAAACTTACTTTTTTCCCCCTTCCTACTATGATTTATTGTATTTAAACTAATATATTTCGATTTTTACAGTAATAAAATTATGTTATATAATTCGAAGCGAAACGAGAGATATTCTAGTTGGACATAAACCAAGTCATGAACATGCACCCCATTTGAAAACAATTGGAATCAAGTTAGTGTTCACAATTTGGGGCATTGGATCACTCTTACGGACCAGACAAACTCTGCATCTTTCTCAAAAAGAGATGAAAAATCCAAGCACATAATAACAGGCAATGCAACTGACTTTGACTATCTGACTGTGCTAATGAAACCAAATAGTGTCTACACGTGCCCACAAAAACAGGAGCTTTGGTTTCACAAAATTCAGAGGGCTTATATCATGCCCCTTAATTTCCCCACATATTCTCTTTATAAGTAAGCATAATGTCATTGACTGTTTGTTGCATCTAATTCCCAGCAGTTGAGCTGTTTTGAAAAAGGCTGTCGAATTCCCACCTCAGAGCCCAGAAAATAATTTTAAAATAATCAGATGGTGGGAATCGGCCCTCAAGCTCTTAATTGGGCCGAATATTTTATTGGCAGAAATGCAAAAAATGGTTTTCTTTTTATTTCGTCCAGTGGATTTCGAAATGCACGTTTTTTGAGTCAACCTCAGGTGAGAATTACATGTAGGTCCCACACGACAAATTCATTTTAGTCAGTGGGACTATATTACCTCCTCTTGCTCAGAAAATCATAAAGCTTGGTAACAATGAAATTAGTCGATGATTTTTTTTTTTTTTTTTGCTGTGAGAATCAGTAGGTCGGAGTAATTTCTCCCCGTCAAATCCCGATTCAGCACCGCCAGGTCCACTGATTTGTTGATGGAGGCTGGATCTCTCTCAAAAAAGGTGAGATTTTTTTTTTTTTTGCGATGAGTGAGAGAATCCTGTCTTTTTTAATGATATTTTCTAATGGATAATCGACTTCTGTTGGGGATCTGGCGTAGAATTGTGGTTAAAGCATTTTTTGGGGGGAAGCCAGTTGCTTCTGACCCTTTCATGAACACTAAAATGTATTAACTTGAGTGACTAAACTGTATTATATTTTGATCAGGTCTCAGCACCATCACGTCGGTTACTGGCATCAATCGATGTCCAGCAGAACAATGTAAATTTGTTTCTGATTTTTCGGTTTTTTAATGTAAGGTTTTTTCTGATTTTTTTCTTTTCAATGGGTATTTTTTTTTCTGATTTTTGTGTTTAAATTTTTTCCGACTTGTTTTTCATTGTATCCGAATCTTTTTCTATAGGTATTAATTGTGAACTTATTATGTTCAATTGTACAGTTTTTTTTGTTTGAAATTGAGGTTTATTGATATTTTCTAGAATTTGTCAGGTTTTAAAGATGATTGTTTCAATATTTCTGAGATATTTGATTTTTAAAATTTAATGGTGGTGGTAAATGGGAATACATATACAAAATACAAACTATAAATTTTGTTTGCTGGTAAATGAGATATGATGAATATTAGGTGAATGTGTTTATCGTTTGAATTACCATGCTGATTAGTATTTAGTTTTTATTATTGATTGGAAATTTGTTTTTACTTAGGTATTAACACATTGAAAGTTCATTTAATTTGAGGTTTCTATTTTCTACTACAGCATGATAGTTTTCACTACAAAAATTTGATTAATTTTCTATTTTGTCTGATTTATTATATTTTTTCTGATTACCGGTCTTTGAGTTCTTACAACTTTCTTTTTTCTGATTTTTATATTTTTTTTAAATATTCTATATACGTTTTTTTAAAATACCCGTAAAGTAGTTATAAAAAGTAAAAATTCAAATTTCAACCGTATGGATGTAATATATATGTTATGGATTAATTTTCACAGGAATCAGAATAATATATCATTACCATCATGTATCATCAAACTATTTTTCCGATATATGTTTTGAATAGTGCTGCATATTTTTGATGATATATGATGGCAATGATATAATATTCTGAATTTTATGAAAATTAATCTCCAACATATTTATAACATATATATTACATCCGTACGGTTAAATTTTTATTTTTATTTTTTTAATACGTATTTTGGGTGTGACAAAAAAACGTATGTTGTGCATACGTATGTTTTTTAGTCACACCCTATATATATATATATTAGAATTAGAATGTGTTTCTGTATTAATGACAGGTGTTAAAATTTATATTTATAATGAACTTACTATTTATGAATCATGACAGTCGAGATTGGAATTAAAAATTAAAATGTGACTACTATTTATGAATCATGACAGTCGAGATTGGAATTAAAAATTAAAATGTGACGACAATTATAATTGAATGCTAGTTTTTCCATTTATAAAATTGTGTTAAATGTGAGAATCTATACAAAAGATTTACCATATAATCATCAAATTACCATATGACCCACTTACCATATAAATGTGATATTTGATTACCACATTCCAATTTTATTTTGATTTTGAAACTGATAATTGTTGCATTCCAAATTAAGCATTCTATATTTGGAAAACAATTCATAATCATTTTATACAAATCTGAATTAACACATAAATTGGAATGCCTTTATTTGGCCAATAATTGCAGGAAATCTCAATAAGATATAACTTACCATACAGAAATCTAAATTATCACAGAGATCTAAATTAACACATATTGAACTACCATATTAAAAATAAACATCTCATTGTAAAAAAAAATTATAAAAATAAAAAAATTAAGAATTAAATACATTAAATAAACCTGGATCAAAAATATTTAAAAATGAGAAAAATGACTTCAGATTCTGAAATCCAACTCCCTTTTTTGCATTCAAAAAGCTGAAATTGTTATCAATTCCGATATTTATTGATACCTAAGAAGGGCTTGATCTTCTAAATGAAAATCTCTCCCATTTACCAGCATCCTAATTAGTCACCTGCAATTAAAAAAATAAAATCAAATAAAAATGAATCTGAAAAATTGAATCAAAGTAAAATAAAGGGAAAATTGAAGATGGAAAAAATGTCAAAAGTGAAAATATAGTCAATACCCTAAACTGCAAAAAACTGAAACTTTTATGATTCCAAAATTCATCTCCTCTAGCATTGGAGTTAAAACTCTACTTGGAATTTCCATTTCCCTATAATTGCACACTATAGTCATATGATTATCAGCATATCATATGCTCTTTCATACAGTGAACACCTGAATCAAACCCTAATTTGTTTATAGCAAACTTCCAAAATATCTAACTATCAGCTAAATCAAGGAGAAATTGAAACAAAATAAAAAATTATTTCGAAATCATGGTTCTGCACTCATTTATTCCTCTTACCAAAACCCTCAATAGGCGGTGCTGGACCAGGCTTGTGCTGGATGGCGAATCCCTTCAAGCCAGAGTATGACAGATATATATCAAAAGCATGGTCCCTCGATTCAAAATCCATACCAATCCCTGGTTCATCAAGCGGCTCCAAGCCATCGATAGAGAGAGGGGAGAGAGAAGAGGACGTGTGAGACAGCTACTAACCATTTGCCGTGTAAGGCAGCTCGTTTGTTTGTACCAAGGTGGAAAGAAGGTAAGACCTTTAGCGAGGGTGGGCTCTGGAAGGTCCCCATGTCTAGAGTCACGATGTGGGAGGAGAACGGGCCATATCCATGGTTCTGGCAGAGAGGAGTATCGTGCGAGCTAGGGTTTGGTCTAGATTGGGCGAAATCTTGAAGCCGCTAGGGTTTGGTTTGGAGTGGGTAAGACTCGTGCGATGTTGGGTTTGGAATTGAGCTTCAGTTTGAATTTCATTCCCCAATTCTTTTACTGAAGTAAAAGAGGGGACGGGGGAATTGGGGTATGGTTCACCTCCATGATTACTCAGGTGGTAATACAGGCTATAATTCTTCAAAATTCATAATACAAGCAGAAAGTGGGGCCCACGTGGTATTTTCATCTAAATTTTAACGTTAATTCCTACATATGACGTGTGGGTGATGTATAAGAAGAATATATGGGGAAATTGAGGGGCATGGAATAATTTTCCTTTCAAATATTGTCACTATATGTATGTATGTACTATAGACTAATAAAGTGTATATTATTAAATGCAAGTTGGTGAGCTGAGATATCAGATATATTTATCGGAGCATACTGACTTTTTAAACTAGAGATTTAGTATCATTGCTTGCTGTGTTGTTTTGGCATGTGTGCCATTTTAGACTTTAGACTTTTTATTTAGCTGAATGAGGAACCACTTCCGATTCAGAAGTGATTTTGGCAGATTTTTTCTGAGGGAAAGATTCCGATCCGGAAGTGACTTTAAAAAAAAAAAGAAAAAGAAAAAGAAAATTTTAAAGCATACGGGCTTAAATATGTCTAAAATGCGACGAAATTTAGATCTCGTTTGACATTATTTCTATTTTTTTGTTTTTTATTTTTCAAAAATAAAAATCAGTTTTCTATTTTTCTGTTTTTGTTTTCAAAAAAACTGTTTTTTGTTTTTAAAATTGATAACAAATTTTTCTGCTTATTATTTTATCAAAATGCACATGTATAGTTTTTTCAGTGCCAATATATCAAGTTTTCAATGTCAATATGCCGTTTATAGTATCAATATAATATTTTCAGTATTACTGTAATGATTTAAGTACTGATATATATTTTCAATGTCAATTTATCATTTATAATGTTGATTTATCATTATTGAGTATTAATATCATATTTTCAATAATCATTTTTAGTGTTGATATACTGTTTTCGATGCCAATATATTAAGTTTTCAATATCAAACTGCAGTTTACAATATCAATACATCATTTTCAATATTAGTATATTATTTCTAGTGAAAATATATTGCTTTTAATGTATTAAAATATCATTTTTAATATCGATAGAGCATTTTTAATCTCAATATATCATTTTTAACATTGGTTAGTATATATCATTTCTAGGATCAATATATCATTCCGTGTGAATGTAGAGATTTCAGTATTAACAATTTTTTATTTGGGTATCATTATACTAATTTCAGTGCTAATTTAACTTTTTTTTACTGTAATTATAAAGTTTCAGAATCAATATTTTTAATTAGTGTCAACTTACCTTTTTTAGTGTGATATAAAGATTTAAAGTCAAAATTTCTTTTTACTGTGAATATATTATTTTTGCGTCAACTTATCTTTTTTAGCGCAATATAATATTTTGAGGTCAATATTCTATTTGTAGTGTTACCATATTATATTCGTGTGGTTTATGATATTTATAGATTTGGAAATGAAAAACAGAAAAGAAAAAAAATAATTTTTTCTCGTTTTCGAAATCCTGTTTATTTTTTGACATTTGGACAGAAAATGATGAAAACAAAGCCATTTATCCAAACACGTTTTGTTTTTTTTTTTTTTTTCGGAGAAAAAAACCGAAAAAAACAGAAAATGACAACAAGAGCAAATGAGACATTAGTTTTTTTTGGTTTTCATTATATTATTTTTTCTATATATTATTTTCACTGTTTTATAATATATTATTTTATTTTTATATATACTATTTTTCACTATTTATGTATATTGTTTATAATAAATTAATTCTATATACTGTCTATTGCTTTCATATATTATTTTTTCACGAAAATAGAAAAAAAAATCGTGTATGACATAAAACCTTTGTATGCAAACATCAGATTTTTTTTAAAATACATGGAATATTGAAATGTTATCTGAACTTAGCGGATCACTCTAGAAATATAATCCATCCCTCGAGATTCTAGTCAACTAGGCGTGACTTGGAAGGAACTAAATCTAAGAAAAAATAAACTTGATGATTTTAGATAATTTTTGCGTGTGCATATCTACATGTTTTTTTCTTTTCCAAAAATCAATATAATTCGTTAATTCAATGGTCTAAATGAAATCATTCACACCTAAGCACTTAAATTCGATCCAATCAGATCGGTTTGAGTGTGACTGAATCTAATTTGAAACATATTTCATTCTTGACATGACAATAACTCAAATCTTAAAACTTATCATAATCAGATACAAATCCATCAGACGGAAGAGTATTTTAGCCGAAACTTGAAATGTCTCATTGTCGTCAACAATGACGGAGGTTTCTAGAGACCGTAAATGTATAAAATATAATATTAGAGAAGAAAAAGATAAAGATACAACAAATGATGATAGAATAATATTCTCTTTGTCATAAACATGTTAATACGAAGACTCATATTTATAGGAACCATGATAACTGTTGAGCTGCGGGTGCATATATATATTAAAAGACAGAATCCCAATTCAAATTTAGAATCTTAGTTTCACTTGCTTGGTCATCCTCATGACCTCGCGATGTAGCAAATGTGGAGTACTAGATTAGCTATGGGTTGATAATCCAAACCGAAACTGTAGTTTCTTGGTTGTCAAATAAAAACAAGTAAAAGAAGAATCCCGCGCTCGCTTTGTCAATGCTCGCACATGGGGATGATTTGAAGATTGTCTGATAACGAGCAGTACACGATATAATAATCATAACCAAGATACATAAGAGGATCAGAAATTAAACTTCTCTCTAACTAATTCCGTAGTCACGGGTTGTCGCCATGCACGACTAACATGACTATTCTCTCTCTCTCTCTCTCTCCCTGAGTTAATTTCTCTCTCTGGTTATCCCTCAATCGATCCCTCCTTCTGTCGTTCCGTCTAAGTGTCTTCTATTGCGGAGAGACCTCTAGAGTTCCATTGTCTCCAGATAGCAGGTAGCATCTCTCAAATATCCTTGCTGATTTTCTCGCCATTATCATAGATTGTTCCTTGATTGCTTCTTTCGTGATCTGCTCCTTCTTGAGCATGTCTTCCTGGCATTGCCAGATCTCTTCTTGAATGCCAATCAATCAGTCCGTGATTCTAGCTCTCTGTGTTTCTTTCTCAGTTTGGACACCTTTGAGCCACTTCAATCGCTCCCTAGACTCCTTGCGCCTCTTTTGCTTTATTTTTGGCCTTTTTGCTATAATTCGTACAATCACTTATGATTCTGACAGTAACTTGATTCTTGGGTTAAAACTTAAATAAAATACTAAAGTACTAATTAAAGTACAGAAAATAAGATACAAGATAGCCGGTAAATATCTATATGAATTGCCCCTATCATAATTCCCCAAGCTTACTCTTCCTCGTCCCGAGCAAGTCACAAATCCAAACCAAACATCCGGCTTACCTTACATGCGATTCTCATGTCTCACATGAACTCTCGCTCGCGCACCCATATCATTCTTGCTCTTCAGTCCCTCGCATAAAATGACCGTTTGTCCATCGGAGTGAAAGGAGCCACCCCCTCGATGAAACCGTCCTTCAGGATCTCGTCGCGTGCCTTAGAAGATTGACTGATTGCTTAGTCTGGGTTAACCTTTGTCATACTTTACCGGATCACTCCCCCAATCTCTATTGAATGCCCTCTTCAAGACTTGTATTTTAGTGGGTGGATATTATTGATAGTATATATATATTTCTTCTCTCCACCCAAGGTTCGATCCTCGCGTGGGTAACTCTCATCCGTGGGCACAGTCGCGGTATTTCTAAGGCGCCGATTGCCTTGTCAATTCGTGGGAAGGGATTTCCCCAAGCATAATCCTCGACGTGGGGAAGGACTTCCCCAAGCTTAATCTTTGTCGTTCGGTCGATGTGTTCGCGAGCGCGGATGTTGCTCATTCCTTCGTTTTATCCGTGATCATTTTTTATAATGATTGAAAAACTCTTTATTGGATACAAGCCGGTATTTGGGGTCTTCGGCATTTCAGGTTGTGATGCTTCCTCAACTTCACCAGTTCAGCACTTCTTACTTATGTTCGGATGTTACTACGAAGGGTTCACCTCCAACTAATAGTTTCAAAAAGGGTTTCTCCAAATCGCGAGTGACCGGCTTTTTATTTTTCTTACTTTCTTCTGCTAGCAATTTAGGTTTTCTCTTTCTCCTTGGTTTTCTTTTTAGCTGCTCGCCCTCTGCGTTGGTTGTGTGTTAAGTCGCGGCCTATATTTTTCTCTTCTTCTTTGATCTTTGTTAGCTACTTGTATTATCCCGCCAACGCTGATTCTTTTCATTTTTCAATCTTTTTTGGACCACGGAGTGCTCCTCGCTTCGTAGAGTTTTTGTCTTGTTTGCGCCTACGAGTTGGGTCACTAGCATAATTTTCTCTTTTTTCCATGGCTAAGTCGAGCGACCCAAACTTCCTTCTCCGGATTCCTCCTATTGTGGAGCAAGTCATGAGCCTGATTTATCTCTTTCTCCTTGGATAAATTGAGCGACTTACCTTAGTCCCTTTGTCTTACTCGCACCTTATTTGTTGCCTCTTGTGATACTCGACTCGATAAGTGTGATAATGATATCCACATCTTGGGACTCGTTATCTCTTATTTCGGCCCTTGTAGACTTGTAACCGCATGGATCTCTCCCCCTTTGGTGGTTTGAAGAGATGATGGATGAATGGTGGAGTGGAGTGGTTATCACATATAGGTGGATATAAGGGATGATAACGGTTGGTTCTTGAGTAGTGGACTGGGGGTCATACTCAAAAAGTAGGCTGGGGTCCTCCCAAGGCTGGGCCTCTGAAAGATCTCTAAGGCCACGCAAGAGATCATCTTTAATGACCCATTATTCTCATGGGCATACCAACCCTCATCATCTGAAGTCCCGACAGGTCATTTATACGAGGGACCTCGGTACTTACAGTCGCGAGTGTCTTTGTTCCTATTCATGTATGTATATAGTCTACACGAAATAAAGGGTCTTGGTTTGATGTACCACCAAAGTTTTTTTTTTTTTACTAAACTAAAATGCAAAGAATGTTTGAAAAGAAGGAATAAAAAGATTAAAAAAAAAGCAAAATGAAATGCATATAGGTAAATTCCCTCTCCAAGATTAAATTGGGCACTGTCTTGGTGCACTTCGCTAGCTAAAAATAAAACTTCAAGAGAGGAGTAAAGAAATCATTACCTTCACCTAGAAAAAGTCGTTGGGCGGCAGAACGCACTGTGGTTTGAGGTACTCGCATAGCTAATTTTCCATTCCTCCATATTTCGTGAGTTGTTGTAGCATCTCCCCTATCTAGTTGTCTATCCGATCCATGATAGTCCTCGTCTCCTCCATCGCATTCCGTACTCTTACGAAAGCTTCAGCCATTGACGTCGTTTCGGCTTGGAGGTTCTCCATCTCAATGAATAACCTCTCGAAACTGCCTTCCCAGTCTCGTGGTAACTGCCCCCTTCTTGCTCATAGGCTTCTAGCTGCAGGGGTTCCTCACATGCTTCTAGAGCGGGCTCTGGTACGTGTGGCGGTAGCCAATTTTCACGATTTATGGTATTCATCATTGCTTGGTTAGGGAGGTCGATCTGAGGTGGCGTCATTGTCTTGAGGAAATCATCTTCGTGCGTTAGGATTTCATATTCAATCAACTAGTCGATGTTCAAGGGTTTGGTCCTCAATTCCACATCGTTCTCGATTGGAAGAGAGAGAAAATAGGCGATATGGGCTACGAGGTGCCCACACTTCAGTGGTTACCTGGGGCCAAATCTACTAAGCATCTGGAACTGCTCAGTGATTTGCTCGTGAATATTGCTTACGACACTAGGGTTATGTAGTGCTCCCCAGAGCATCCGCATTTCTCCAGGTGAAAGAAGCCCTTCATCGCGCCTCGGAAAGATTATTGTCGCTAAGCCCTGTAGGGTGACCTTCATCATGAAGGTCCAAATTTTATCGAGGCAGTATGAGCCGACCGCCCCCTGGTGATTTGAGATCGACTCCAAAAAGTCAATCTTTCCGTACCCCTAGTTCCTCTTTGGGGCCTTCCTTCATTTTTGATAGATAGAGCGTTCCTGAAGTCGCAGAGTGGCATCCTCCATCTGAAGCTTTGCAACCTAAAGGTCATGATTTTATTTTCCTTGTTGTAATCGTAGGTCACTGATAAGTCATTAATTATACACATTTTATACCCTATACATATATGATATTGCATCATTATATGTGTTAATATTCTCTTTATATGGATAATAATCACAACTTGAATGTTGATACTGCTAATGACATATTTATGTGAATTCAGGTGTAATTTGGATGGAGCATAGCTTGGAGAACATATGTTGGAGCGCAAGATGGAGATAATAATCAAGACTCGGACCTGCCGACAAAGGCTTAGTATTTCGGCCATAACTCACAATCTCGGCCTTCTCTATATGCATACTATATATTGTTGGAAAGAAGAGAACAAGGCCCACAATTCATTCCATATAACTAGAGCTCAATTCAGAGATATAAGTGTCCCAAATTGACCATCTTCTGGATAGATCTATCATGCACTTTGCATTCACTCCTCATGTTTTTGCCATGTTCATCCACACTCTTTGCATGGGGCTTCATTCATCCCTCATGATCACCTTTTGAGAGGGTTATAACCAGGTGCAAGGCATCTATTCTAATCACTTTTGAACTTCATCATTCTCTCTCTTGGAGTTGGGCAAGTCAAGCAAGCTTCACTCTTTCATCCGCGCTTCATTAGTGAGTTCTATCATTATTTTATTTTCTTTCTTTTCCATGTATTTCGAGTAAGCCTCTCGAGGCATAGTTAGTATTTATGTTTTTGTGTTGTAACTTTTGAGACTATTAATAATGAATTTCATTTGAACCGTTATTATTCTATTTTCACTTACTTATTATCTTTCATGCTCAATGACAAGAGGTATTTTTACAGTCGTTTTACGCTTACCAAAAGAAATTTGTAACCCTAGACTTAACTACAATAAAGTAGACAGTGGAAGTAGGGGTTGAACCACAGAGAGCTATTTAGACTAAACCAGGTAAAAAGATTACTCCTCTAATGAAAACGGACTCGAACAAAAACAGAAAACTAAAATAAAGAGAAACCAATACCGTAAATAAAACCAAACACAAGACCTAAAACAAGACACACAATTGGGGGGTTGTTGATTGGTTGATTGCAACAAAATGAAAGTAACGAGATAAAGAGAAAACTTAAAGTAAAGACTAAGAGATGTGGTGGTTTTGTGAAATGAGGCATAGTTTCGTGTAGTGAATTTGTGTGTAACTTTATCCTTGATTATAATAATGAATTTGGAATTAATATCTTAAGTGCAGTAAGATGAGCTCTAACCGATAAATAACTCAAACGAAAAGATAGAATTTTAGTTTAGATGAGCTCGTAAATAAAAACACTAACCTACTTGAATATCATAACCAATTCAATAGGAATCATTGGTTATTTAAACAAATCAAAACCTCCTAAACAATGAGCTTGTTCAGAACTGTTTAGTTCGTTATGAGTTATTTGCACTTGGATATTATTCAAATTCTAATGGAAGCTATTGAGCAAAGCAACCAAAGGAATTTTGTGGCCCTTGTTAATTACTACTGAACATAGAATTGACCAAAATAAACTTAAAACAATTCATTGAGAATGAAAGATAATAAGTAAATAAAAACAGAATATAATCGTTCAAATGAAATTCATTATTAATGGTCTCAAAAGTTACAACACAAAAACATAAACACTAACTATGCCTCGAAGGGCTTACTCGAAATACATGGAAAATAAAGAAAATAAAATATTGATAGAACCCATTAATGAAGCGTGGATGGAAGGGTGAAGCTTGCTTGACTTTCCCAACTCCAAGAGAGAGAATGATGAAGTTCAAAAGTGATTAGAATGGATGCCTTGTACCTGGTTATATAGCCCTCTCAAAAGGTGATCATGAGGGATGAATGAAGATCCATGCAAAGAGTGTGAAGGAAGCATGGCAAAGGCATGAAGAGTGCATGCAAAGTGCATGAAAGATCTGTCCAGAAGATGGTCAATTTGGGTCATGTAGACTTCGGAATTGGGCTCTGGTGATATAGAATGAATTGTGGACTTTGTTCTCTTCTTTCCAACGATATATAGTATGCATATAGAGGAGGCCCAGATTATGAGTTATGGCCGAAATACTAAGACTGTGTCGGCAGGCCCGAGTCTTGATTATTATCTCTCTCTTGTGCTCCAACTTCTTTTCACCAAGTTATGCTCCATCTAAATTGCACCTAAAATCACATAAATATCTTATTAGTAGTATCAACATTCAAGTTATGATTATTATCCATTTAAACACATATAATGGTGCAATATTACATATGTATAGGGTATAAAATGTGTATAATTAATGACTTATCACTCAATGAATTGTTTTAAGTTTATTTCGGTCAGTTCTATGTTCAATAGTAATTAACAAAGGCCACAAAATTCCTATGGTTGCTTTGTTCAATAGCTTCCATTAGAATTTGAATAATAGCCAAGTGCAAATAACTCACAACGAACTAAACAGTTCTGAACAAGCTCATTGCTTAGGAGGTTTTGATTTGTTTAAATAACCAATGATTTCTATTAAATTGGTTATGATATTCAAGTAGGTTAGTGTTTTTATTTACGAGCTCATCTAAACTAAAACCCTATCTTTTTGTTTGAGTTATCTATCGGTTAGAGCTCATCTACTGCACTTAAGAGATTAATTCCAAATTCATTACTATAGTCAAGGATAAAGTTACACACAAATTCACTACACAAAACTATGCCGCAATTCACAAAATCACCACATCTCTTGATTTTTACTCTAAGTTTTCTATTTACTTGTTACTTTCATTTTGTTGCAATCAACCAATCAACAACCCCCCCCCCAATTGTGTGTCTGGTTTTAGGTCTTGTGTTTGGTTTTATTTACGGTCTTGGTTTCTCTTTATTTTAGTTTTCTATTTTTGTAGAGTCCATTTTCATTAGAGAAATAATCTTTTCACCAAGTTTAGTCTAAATAGCTCTCTGTGGTTCGAACCCTACTTCCACTGTCTACTGTATTGTAGTTAAGTCTAGGATTATAATTTTTTTTATAAGTGTAAAACGACTGCGAAAATACCTCTTATCAAAATGGCGCCGTTGTCGGGGAGCTAGCAACGCGACTATTCTAGATCCGGAGATCGAGAGAACACATCTGGAGTGAAGAAGAGGACATCCGGTGACACCGAAAACAGTCGAGGAAACCGAAAAGGTCGAGAACTCGGACAGCGACAGCGAGCCTCCTACCCCACCAGCTCCTCCTCACGCTACAAGAGGTAACACTACAGTCATGGTAATTTTGAGGATAGGACACTTAGGGACTTGTCTACCTTTGATTTTGCTACCAACCAGTATGGTATTGTATTACCACCGGTCCCGAATTTTGAGATCCATACGGGTCTTCTTCAATTATTACCGGCCTTCAATGGGAGTGCCGTAGAGGACCCGCACTCTCACATGCGGGAGTTCAACCATATCACCGCAACAATGATGCCGGCGGAGATTGAAGATGAAGGTCCTTACAAGCTGCGACTGTTTTCATACAGTCTTCGAGGACCAGCAAAGGACTGGTACTACCATTTAGCAAATTTTCCAACAACTTGGGTAGAACTTCAAATGTTGTTTATAGCCAAGTATTTTCCTGTCTCTCTTACTGCATCTATTAGGAAGCAGATTTGTAGTATTCAACAAGAAGTAGGAGAAAGCCCCTACAAATACTATGATCGCTTCCAGAAGTTGTGTGCAAAATGCCCTAACCATAAAGTCCCAGAGAATCTCTTGATTCAACACTTGTATGATGGGATGCTTCAAGAGACTAGGGATAATGTAGATTCTGCCAGTGGGGGTGCTTTCATAGATAAAACCGTTAGGCAAGCACGAACCTTGATAGACACCATGGCAAAAAAATGCCCAATCTAGTAGAACCACATCTCGAATTAGGGGAGTTAGTGAGATTAGAGACTGTGATTTGGAGAAGTGAGTGAATGGTATGGACGCCAAATTAGACAGCTTAGCTAATATGATGGCATCATTCATGGGAACTAAAGTAGAAGTGAAAGCATGCGGTATCTGCACTCAGACAGGGCATACCACCGATGCCTGCCCAACACTGCATGATGAGGAGAAAGTCACGACCACAGCTTGTGGTATCTTCAAGCTAAACCAACACGAAAATTCAAATGGGGGTCAAAACCGTAATTATGATCCCTATTCCAAAACAAACAACCCTGGATGGCGTGACCACCAAAACATCAGATGGCATGACCCTGGAAACCAACAACAACCTCCTCAAAACTATAATCAAAATTCTTCTTCTTCTTCAACTCCAATTGACCCTGCTTTGAAAAGTCTTTCTGACATTGTGACCTCCTTGGCCACGTCAACTACTTCTTTTCAGAAGGATACAAAGAGTGCCCTAACACATCTGGGCACCCAAATTGCTCAAATGTCCTCTGAATTAAACCAGATAAAAATTCAGGGGTCCTCACAACTTCCTTCCCAAACTCTCAACCCCCGTGAGAATGCATGTGCTATCACCTTAAGAAGTGGTAAAGAAATAGAAGGGAGTAAAGGAAACATGAAAGGTGAAGGAGAGATTGAAGTAATTAAGCCGGAATCCTATAAGATGAAAGAAAAGCCCGAAGAAATACCACCTTATAAACCTAGAGTCCCTTTTCCTAGCCGTGTAGCGGTTGACACCAAAAAGGATGAGGTAGAGAGAGATATCTTAGAGGTTTTAAAGAAGGTGGAAGTAAACATTCCATTACTCGAGGCCATTCGTCAAGTCCCTCGCTATGCGAAATTTCTCAAGGACTTGTGCACGAATAAGAGAAAGCTAAGTGGCCATGAGAGGCTGACAATGAGTGAGAATGTCTCCGCAGTTATCCGCAAGAAGCTTCCAGAGAAGCAAAAAGACCCTGGCATGTTTGCCATTCCTTGCAGCATTGGGCACCATGAATTTGCTAAGTGCATGCTTGATCTTGGGGCATCTATCAATGTCATGCCCTTCTCTATCTATTCTTCCCTCGGTCTAGGACCTTTGAAAAAGACAGGGGTGATCCTCCAACTGGCCGATCGCTCTACGCTGTGCCAGAAGGAGTTATAGAGGATGTCCTCGTTAAGGTCAATGGCCTTGTCTTTCCCGCAGATTTGTACATTCTGCATATGGATGAGTCTGATAGCTCACCGAGCTCAACTCCCATTCTTCTGGGAAGACCCTTTCTTAAAACTGCCCGAACCAAGATTGATGTGCACAATGGAACTCTTTCTATGGAGTTTGACGGAGAGAATATCTCTTTTAATATATTTGATGCTATAAAGCATCCTTCTGACGGGCATGTCTCTACTATTTGCACCATCGACCCAGTTGATGAGTGCGTCGACAACTTCTTCTCTTTCGAATTCATCGATCTACTCGAGACCATTCTTGATCTATCTCTAGATGAGCAGATCCTTCTTCATAGTCTATCTGCCTTGCCCATTGGAGAGGCTTCTTCTTCTTCTTCTTCTTCTTCCTTCTTCTTCTTCTTCTTCTTCTCTCTTGATAAAACCTTCTCTTGAGCCCACCAAACCTTCCATTGTAAGTCCCCCCTCTCTTAACCTAAAATCTCTACCAGCTCATCTCAAGTATGCATACTTGGGTAAAGGAGACACTCTTCCAGTGATCATCTCTAGTAGTCTCAGGGCTACTCAGGAAGAGAAATTAGTTAATGTGTTGAGGGACCACAAGACTGCTATTGGATGGACTCTGGCTGATATTAAGGGAATCAGCCCCTCTACATGTATGCATCAGATATTGTTGGAGGATGGATCTAAACCATCCCGTGAGCCTCAGCGTAGGCTAAATCCTCCAATGATGGAAGTGGTTCAGAAGGAAATCATCAAGCTCCTTGATGCAGGAATCATATACCCTATCTCTGATTCACAGTGGGTATCACCAATCCATGTAGTACCCAAGAAAACTGGTATTACAATAATTGAGAATCAGGATGATGAAAAAGTTCCTACGAGAGCACAAAATGGATGGCGAGTATGCATTGATTACCGCAAATTAAACACTGCCACTCGGAAAGACCATTTCCTCCTTCCCTTCATTGATCAGATGCTTGAGCGCCTTGCTGGGCGCCACCACTACTGCTTCTTAGATGGCTTCTCTGGTTACTTTCAAATAGTCATCGCCCCCGAGGATCAAGAAAAGACCACCTTCACGTGCCCTTTTGGCACCTTTGCCTACAGATGCATGCCCTTTGGGTTGTGTAACGCCCCCGGTACATGTCAGAGATGTATGATGTCCATCTTCTCTGATTATATCACCCGAATCATTGAAGTTTTCATGGATGATTTCACCGTCTATGGTGACTCATTCGATGATTGTTTGGGAAACTTAAAGACGATTCTTCAAAGGTGCGTAGAGACTCACCTGGTGCTGAATTATGAGAAATGTCATTTCATAGTAGATCAGGGCATAGTCTTAGGCCATGTGGTTTCCTCTAGGGGTCTTGAAGTAGATAAAGCAAAGATCGATGTCATTAGATCTTTTCTGTACCCGATCAATGTGAAGGACATTCGATCATTTATTGGTCATGCCGGATTTTATAGGCGTTTCATCAAAGATTTCTCAAAAATCGCTCAGCCTCTTTGTCTTCATCTCCAAAAGAAGCTTCTTTTGAGTTTAATGAGAAGTGCAAAGCGGCATTCGACCTTCTCAAGGAGAAATTATGTTCTGCCCCCATCATTAAAGCTCCCGACTGGAATCTACCTTTCGAGATTATGTGCGATGCGAGTGATAGGGCAGTTGGAGCTGTTCTTGGACAGCGGGATGGGCGAGAACCCCATATACCAGATGCAAGGCATCTATTCTACTTACTTTTGAACTTCGTCATTCTCTTTCTTGGAGTTGGGCAAGTCAAGCAAGCTTCATTCTTCCATCCGTGCTTCATTAATGGGTTCTATCATTATTTTCTTTTCTTTCTTTTCCATGTATTTCGAGTAAGCCCTTCGAGGCATAGTTAGTGTTTATGTTTTTGTGTTGTAACTTTTGAGACCATTAATAATGAATTTCATTTGAATGGTTATTATTCTGTTTTCACTTACTTATTATCTTTCATGCTCAATGAATTGTTTTAAGTTTATTTCGGTCAGTTCTATGTTCAATAGTAATTAACAAGGGGCCTCCATTAGAATTTGAATAATAACCAAGTGAAAATAACTCACAACGATCTAAACAGTTCTGAACAAGCTTAGGAGATTTTGATTTGTTTAAATAACCAATGATCTCTATTGAATTGGTTATGGTATTCAAGTAGGTTAGTGTTTTTATTTACGAGCTCATCTAAACTAAAACCCTATATTTTCGTTTGAGTTATTTATCGGTTATATCTCATCTTACTGCACTTAAGAGATTAATTCCAAATTCATTATTATAGTCAAGGATAAAGTTACACACAAATTCACTATACAAAACTATACCTCAATTACCAAAACCACCACATCTCTTGATTTTTATTCTAAGTTTCCTCTTTACTTATTACTTTCATTTTGTTGCAATCAACCAATCAACCCCCCCCCAATTGTATGTCTTGTTTTAGGTCTTGTGTTTGGTTTTATTTACGGTCTTGGTTTCTCTTTATTTTAGTTTTCTATTTTTGTTGAGTCCATTTTCATTAGAGAAGTAATCTTTTCACCTAGTTTAGTCTAAATAGCTCTCTGTGGTTCGACCCCTACTTCTACTGTCTACTGTGTTGTAGTTAAGTCTAGGGTTATAAATTTTGTTTGGTAAGTGTAAAACGACTGCAAAAATACCTCTTATCAGGTATCATAATACTCTTGAAATATCGACAGGTGCAACTTCGGATATTCGGAGGGTAAATCTCTGAACTAGTTTTGTTGAACTATGCTGACCAAGGATGGTTTGAGCTTGAATGAGTTCACTCCTATGGTCGGTATCACGATTCTCTATTGTGAAAGGAGAGAGTGAGGTGAAGCGAAGTCACGCAGTATCGTTCGTATCGGTGGTGGTAAGTCGTCAGGATTCTGTTGTCTGGGTATGTTCGTGTTTCTTGTTTGATCCTGCGATCCATTTCCTTTGATTTGGTTGATCGTTTGATCTTCCGCATCATCTGGGTTTGTGCTACCAGCCAACACTCTTAGCTTCATGTTCGGGTTTCTTCTGCGCTTAGGCATTGATGGAACGATTGGTGGATATCTCCTCTCGAGCTTTAGGTCATAATGTAATGTCATATCGGCCAGCGTCTCGTCCTACTGTCACAAAAATAATAATCCAGAATTAAAAAAGATAGAAGATAAAAGAAAAGTGGTCTGGTTCACTACCAGAAAGTTAGATTTTCAATATCTGTGCCTCCACAGCAACAGCGCCAGAAAAGGGTGTTGGGCTGCGGGTGTTCATATATTAAGAGGCAGGTTCCCAATTCAAATTTAGAACCTCAGTCTCACTTACTTGGTTGCCCTCACGACCTCGTGGTGTCGTAAAGCTGGGATGTCGATTCGCATGGAGGCCAAAGATGAAGTACTAGACTAGGTACCGGTTGGTAATCCAAACCGAATCTATAGTTGGTTAGTTGATCATGAGAAAGTGAATATAACAAGAAAAAGTAAAAAGCATCCTGCGCTCACATTGTCAATGCTCGCACAGGGGGGTGATATGAAGATTGTCTGATAAGAAGCAGTCTAGGCTTAGTGGCTCCATCTATCTTCTTTGTATTTCCTTCTGTTGCCTCTTCTTGTCCTTCTTATTAATGATGATGAGGGGGATCCACCCTTCTATCACGAAGTGGGCTCCTACAGTGAATCGCTGTACTCGCACCCCCGGGATGCCCGACTAGGGTACAAGTCCTTTGAGATGTGTGGCGTTCCTTTCTCCCCTTGTGTGTTCCGACTACTCTCGTGCCTCATTGGTCCAATTGTCAGGTCAGGCTTTCGACTTCTCCTCTCGGTCCTTCACCTACTCGCCCTAGGTATCAAGCTGTGTGACGTGCTACACACTTCAAGATAAGAGTTAAGCAATACACAAATAACATCACAGTAAATAATAATAGTGAACAAAGGGAGAACATCTTATTGAAAATACTAGATTGATAAAGTACTAACGCCGTGCCCTAACCAAGATGGATAAGAGGATCAAAAATGAAACTCTCTCTAACTAAGTCTGTAGTCACGGTCTATCACCGCGCGTGACTAACAGGAGTATTCTCTCTCTCTCTCTATCTGAGTTGATTTATCTCTCTGATTGATCCCTCATTCGATCCCCCGTCTGTCCTCCCATCTAAAGGTCTTTTATAGAGCAGAGATCTCTAGGATTCTAGCATCTGTCCTTAGAAACTACATAATCTTTCTTCTTTGTCTCACCCTAAGTCAAACCCGCAAAGAGTATGTCGTAGCACCAATTCATTCTTTTCTTTCTCAATCTTTCTTGTTTTGGAATATAAGAAAGTAGTGGTCTTCTGTATTCGTTTTACGGCACCAGAAAGAAGAGTAAGTTTAGAAGTCAATGCTTACGCCTACTAAGTAATCATCAAAGGCACAACGGAATAAAATTTTACCCGTTTCCTAACCAAGGATCCGTGTATTATCAATCCAATCAAAAAAATATATCTTATTTATACCTCGGATTCGGCTAATCCATTTTGTAGGGCTTCATGATTCATCTCCAAATGTTCTCTCTGCGTGGAGACAAATATACTTGCAGATACATATAAATATATATTTATATACAAGCTATAAATGTACACCAGTATATTAGTTGACTGATGATTATGTTTTATTGATCATGGATAAATAGTTATCAAGTCATTAACAAAGGTATATGTTAGAGACCATATACTGGACTGACCCGCCATAAGAATGCTACATGTTTTACGTCATTAGCGATTCTTGTAACATAAAGTATTTATAGTCCTTTGACCTGAGATTGTCTCGGTTCCCAACATGAGTAATTTTATACTTTAATATAATCTAACACTGCCTTTAATCGGGTGGTCATAATGGTTATGATTAGGTATACAATGAATCATGTAAAGGGACGAGTGCAATCAAGACGGGATTTGTTCTTCTCATAAATGAGAAAGATATCTTTAGGCCTCTTGATGAAATGAACTGAAGAAATGTATGGCCATACTCAAATGAATTAATAAGAGTTATTAGTGTCATTTGTTCTTGTTCAGTTTAATTTGGGATCAAGAAATATTAATCGATTTATTTAAGGATGACATATTACATGCCTTATAATCGATATAGATATCGCGTGACAAAGGGACTAAATACGTGATTGTTGATTAGGTAAATCGGATCACCGATATTCACTTAAATTGGGTAGTCATGATGGCTTGCTAGAGTCCGCTCATGATTTATAGACTGTCAAGTCTATTGCCAACATTAAGTGAACCTACAGGGTCACACACAAAGAACAAACTAAAACGGGCGCAGAAAATCCTAGGTCTCACAAAAGAGAATGAGAAATAATGAGAGAGAGAATGATGTGTTGTGTTGTGAATTTGGAGCCCTCCATGTCCTTATATAGAGGTGAAGAGTCATGTCTCTTCACACTAAAAGATGTGTATGACATCACTCATCATTATCCATATGCCATCATCTAGACTTTTCTAGATTACATGATCTTTTGTGCTCATAGTCTTTATATGCATATATATCATATCTTATCACATAAGATGACAATATATTTTGTGACATTCTTATGCAACTCAAATATACTTTCTAATTTGTATGACAAAATTATGAAAGGGTGCTTTTCTTTTTGTATGACAAAAATGAAAGAGTGCGATTATATGAGAGGAATTATATACATCTTTTGTGAGATAAAATAAGAAGAGTTTTCTTAGGCAAGAGGAGAACAAGCTACTTTCATATATATTGTTCTTCTTCCCGTTTTAAAAAGTTTGTTCGTGTGGACACCGGTAGAGGCGTTTGTACTTTCGGCGCTTGTGATCTATTCGGCCTAAGAAGATGAGAACAGTTTGTTGAGAGTTTTGGTGGAGACTGATTATGTGTGCGGTAGATGACTTCCGCACGATCCGACCTAGATGGCCTAGACGGACGTAAAATCGGTTAGGACGGTAACCGATTTAGACACGCATGGTTTGAGCGTCACGGATTAAGTGTAATCTGAAAGGTATCTTTAAGATTTATTTCTTTGATTTAACCGATACGCACGGATCCTCGGATTGGTTTTGGACGATATTTTTATTTTCTGCTGCGTTATGCACGTCCGAAACCCAACAATGGTATCAGCCGACGTGCGTGTTTCGGTTAAATTGAGTCGGTATATATGTGATATATACTAGTTAGATACTATTTATAATTATAAGGCTTGCATATAGAGTATTCAAGTGTTGAATATTCTTAATAGAAAATGTGCGATTAATGGATATGATCCAAGAGTTGCATCCAAAGAATGCGACCAATGGATATGACCAAAGGATGTGATCCAAAAGTTATGTTCAAGAGATGCGATCAAAAGGTGCGATGAATAGATGTGATCCAGAAGTTGTGTCCAAAAGTTGCCGCCAAGGGATACGATCCAAAGGTTGCGTCCAAGTGTTGCATCCAATAGTTGCGTCCAAGAAATATGATCCAAAGGTCATGACCAAGGATTGCGTCTAAAAGGTGCGACCAAGGAATGCGATCCAAAAGTTGAGTCCAAGAGTTGCGAACAAAGGGTGTGACTAAAGGGTGTGACCAACGGATACGATCCAAATGTCATATCCATAAGGTTACGACGAATGGGTGCGACCAAAAGATGCGACTAACGGGTGTGACCAAGGGATGCGATTCAAATGTCACATCCAAAAGACGCGACGAAAGGTTGCGACCAAAAGGTGCGACTAACGGGTGTGACCAAGGGATGCGATTCAAATGTCACATCCAAAAGACGCGACGAAAGGTTGCGACCAACAGATGCGACAAAAGGGTGCGACCAAAAGCTGCGACTAACTGGTGTGACCAAGGGATGTAATTCAAATGTCACATCCAAAAGACGCGACGAAAGGTTGGGACCAACGGATGAGATCAAAGGGTTTGACTAAAGGGTGTGACCAACGGATGCGATCCAAATGTCACGTCCATAAGGTTGTGACGAATGGGTGCGACCAAAGGGTGCGACTAAAGGGTGTGACCAACGGATGCGATCCAAATGTCACGTTCATAAGGTTGCGACAAATGAGTGCGACCAAAGGGTGTGACCAATGGATATGATCCAAATATCACGTCCAATAGGTTGCGACTAATGGTTGCGACCAAGAGGTGCGACCAACGGGTATAATTGACATGCGCAACTAAGAGGTACGACCGAAAAGGTGCAATCGCAAGAGTTGCGACCTCTTGAATAGTTGTGTCTTCATGAAAGGGTGCATACCATGAATTGCCTTTTTGAAATGGTGCATGTGATGCATTATTTCATGAAAAGTTGCATGTGATGTATTGAATTCATGAAAAGATGCCTATGATGTATTAATGTGTAGAAAAATGTGTGTTGACAAAGTTGACCAAGTGTTGACCATGTTGATAGTTGACTCTTGACCCATTGTGTTGACTGTGGACTATGTTGATTGTTGATTGTATTGACTATTAATTGTTGACAGTTGACCAAATCAAATATTGGTTTTTAACTTGTCAAATGTAGACAATTACGACCGTGCCCCAAATTCGCATTCATAAGCCTTAAATATATATATATTTTATAAATTGTTAAATAATCGAAACATAATATGATTATGTTTATATTTCATATTTTTGTTGATACGTGTTGATATAATGAAAGAGTTCATTAGGCATAACACATCCATCATGGAGATGAAGGAGTTCATCGTCCATCATGAATACATCATTAAGATGAGAAGTTCAATTTTAATCCCTCGGGCTCATGACGAATCCTACTAGATCTACGTTGAGTTTATTGTGTTTCAAGCTCACCAACTCCTTAAGAGCTTGTTTGTTCCTCCATCATAGGTTCTGCAACTATATGTGGTTCTTGAATTTCTTTGAGTTGTACTTTACTCCCACTGCTTCTCATAGAGACACTCTCTTTCCAAGAAGGCTCCATTGCGAGCAACAAACACTTTGTTCTCCGATGGGTGGTAAAAGTAATATCCTTTAGTTTTCTTAGGATATCGCAAAAACAGGCACTTATCAGATTTGGGTCTGAGTTCACCGGGAAACTGTCGTTTGACACAAGTCTCACATCCCCAAATTTTAAGAAAAGACAACTTGGGGCTCTTCCCTGTCCACATCTCATATGGCATCTTTTGAACCGCTTTGGATGAAATCCTGTTCAGTATGAATGCGGCAGTATCTAGAGCGTAACCTAGAAAGACATTGAAAGACTCGTTTGACTCATCATCGATCGAACCTGTTGGGAAACCCGTAACCATGTACGTTGCATGCGCAGCGGAACTTATGGATTTAACCCGCCCTAGGATCTACGTTAAGGGAATAAAAGTACGAGATTAGCCATTAAAATTATACCTCGGATCTTCCTGATCCTCGAGATGAAGAACAGATGTAAGTCTGAACTGTTCTGACTTGCAACCGTCTCCTCCCTAAAGCTCGGCTTAAGAAGTTCCTCCTTCTTGAAGCTCGGCTCAAAGAACTCCTTCTTGAAGCTTGGCTCGCGAAACACTTTCTTGAAGCTCGGATCGAGATGGTCCTTCTTCTCCTACGGATGAAGATGGATCGCTCGTTAGTTCTCAAGATAGAGAACCTCTACTCGTATCCACGTGAACTTCATATGAACGAAATAACCGGACTTGGCTAGACAAGTCCGAAAATACTTTCCGAATAACTCTCAAGACTTTCTCTCTCCTTTCTGTGTAATACACGGCCTCTAAGGCTTCTGAGTTGTGTGTATAATAGAGAGACTATGCCCTTCTATTTATACTAGAGAGAGAGGCGAACGATTGCTCACTTACCATAACTAAAACCCTAATCTGTGCCTATTCCGTTGCCAACGGAATAGGTATTTCCATAACGAAATATTTGGCAGCGAAGGTTATTATAGTTTTCATATATATTTCGTTGGGAACGGAACTATTCCGTTGCCAATGGAATGACACTATTTTGTTCAATCAATTATCCAATAATTGATTATTTCGTTCACCAATTTATACATCATATGTATAAACTGTTTTGAGGCATATTCATCCCGTACGAATGGAGTTCATTGTGTGACCGTGTAGGTTCAATTTAACGCTGGCAACGATCTTCTAAAGATCGTAAGTTGTGAGTAACCTCTAGACTGATGTCATGACTACCCATGTTAAATGAAATGATCAGCGATCATAAACCTATCTGAATAGACATTTGCTTATTCCTTTTGTTCTACGATATACGTCTTGATCACAAGGCACGGTAATATGTCATCCTTGAGTTTGATCAAAGTCTCTTTCCTGATCGAGAATTAGACTGAGTAAATACAAAATGATATTAACAACATATGTTAATCCATTTTGAGCATGACCATGCATTTCCTTCAGTCCTATTTCATCAAGGGACCCAGAGATATCTCTCTCTTAACGAGAGGAACATATCTCATCTTGGTCACTCACATTCCTCGTCATGATTCAGTGCATACCTAATGATGATCCTAATGATCATCCCGTTACGGATGACGTAAGATCATATTAAAGTATGCAGTTCCTCATACAGGAATCCATGGTGACCTCAGGTCATAGGAACAAGCACACTATTTATATGAGAATCACTAATGACATATACCAGGCATATTCTCATAGTGTGGTCAGTCCAGTACGTGTTCTCTAACACATGCCTATATTCCAGACTTGACATCCCTATGTCCATGATCAGCAGAACTTGATCATCCAGTCTGTGAATATACTAGTGTGGATATGTAGCTTCTTACTGGAAGTATGTTTATCTCTATAAACATCCCACATATCACTAGGGATGCTTTAGAATGTCATTCATTGGTTCACAGTTCTACTATCAGAATCACGTATTCTGATGATGTGAACCCGAAGTGTCATTCATGGTCGATCTAATATACGTAAGTATATTAGCCACCCATACACTCATTCATATATGAACTGAATAAACATGTTTCTCATAATCTAATATCTAGTCCAACACTTTGGCCTAGGGCATAATTCCTTCAGTCTCCCACTTGCACTAGGCCAATCTTAAGCATCCAATTCTTATTAGGCAACATGACTTTCATGTTCTACTAGCGGGAAATATATGCCTATTAGATTATAGAAATTTACATTGCAAACTTGTAATGACTACTATTGATCTCTATTATTAGTCGAGAACTTCTGAAACATGTACTTGTATCCTTGTAGCTCTATTCTGAGCGACTCTTTGTTCATAACATAGATCGTCAGGCCTTAGGAGCAATCGAAACTACTTTTAGTTCCAATATCAAGTTTTGATCCAAGCATACCTATTGTTTGCTTCTAAAGCAACAATATGGGGTCTTGTTTCAGTTACAGTACCTTATTTGGAACTCTTTTCAAATTACTGTATTCGAAATAAACGAATTTGCGATAATGATCCATGTTAGGAAGGTGTAATGACTTACCACTACCTAGCTCCTCTAGATATCTTTAGTTCTTTATAAGAACTTAGATATTTATTATAGTCATCAAATGACTATCATTTGCTCTCTTATGCTCTAAGCATATTGCACAGTACATTGTATGGCTTGAGAAATCTTATTCATCCCGTTATCAAGAACTGTTTCTTATATATTGAACCTTTCATTATATGAAATGATCAGCAATCATAAACCTATCTTAATAGACATTTGCTTATTCCTTTTGTTCTACGATATACGTCTTGATCACAAGGCACGGTAATATGTCATCCTTGAGTTTGATCAAAGTCTCTTTCCTGATCGAGAATTAGACTGAGTAAATACAAAATGATATTAACAACACATGTTAATCCGTTTTGAGCATGACCATTCATTTCCTTCAGTCCTAGTTCATCAGGGGGCCCAGAGATATCTCCCTCATGATGAGAGGAACAAATCTCATCTTGGTCACTCACATTCCTCGTCATGATTCAGTGCATACCTAATGAGTTAATTTTTTGTCAGCCTTTGGATCAATCACGGTCAGAATTTATAAAGCAAGATTTTGGGTTTTTTGACTCTGTAAAATTATAATTGGTATTTTATTTTTATATAACCACAAGCATATAGGCCAGAAACAATTTCTTTTTACAATATGCAAATGTAAATATAATGTATTTTTTTTAGACATTATAGCCCGTAAGCCCACATTCACACACCTGGAGGTCACATAACTTCACTGACTGAGCCTTCTTAGGCTTGTCAACGGATCGGGACGGGTTCGGGTATTCTTAAAATATAAAGATGCATTTGTATGTTATGAAAGCAATCAACAAATTAGGAAATAAATTTCTTAGAAATAAGATTTCTTGACAATGAGTTTTGGTATTACCATGAATAAGATTTCTTGACAAGGAAATTTAGTATTTCTATGTATTAGATATTAATTGGGGCAATAATTTGTTGGGTTATTTTCTTGTATTAAATGTGACTATTCTATAAAAAGATAGATATGGGTAAAGCTTGATTCATTCCAACAACAATAATATTTTGTATCTCAATGATCATCCCATTATGGATGACGTAGGATCATATTAAAGTATGCAGTTCCACATACAAGGAATCCATGGTGACCTCAAGTCGTAGGAACAAGCACACTATTCATATGAGAATCACTAATGACATATCCCATGCATATTCTCATAGTGTGGTCAGTCCAGTAACATATATTCCAGACTTGAACATATATATACCACGCATATTCTCATATACCATGCATATTCACATACAATCAGAATCACGTATTCTGATGATGTGAACCCGAAGTGTCATTCATGGTCGATCTAATATACATAAGTATATTAGTCACCCATACACTCATTCATATATGAACTGAATAAACATGTTTCTCATAATCTAATCTCTAGTTCAACACTTTGGCCTAGGGCATAATTCATTCAGAACCATGTCCAATAAGGTTCGATTCCCCATTTAGGGCACTCCATTCCACTGAGTAGTTCCTGGAGGGGTCAGTTGTGAAACTATTCCACATTCTCTGAGATGATCCTCAAATTCCTGACTCAGATATTCGACTCCTTGATCAGATCGAAGTGCTTTAATCTTCTTGCCAAGTTGATTTTGTACTTCATTCTTAAATTCTTTGAACACCTCAAAGGATTCAGACTTGTGCTTCATTAGGTAGACATAAACATATCTACTGAAGTCGTCCGTTAAAGTTATGAAGTACCGATACCCACCTCTAGCCCGCACACTCATTGGTCGACATACATCAGTATGTATGGGTTCTAATAAGTCATTGACCCTTTCACCCACTTTTGTGAAGGGTTTCTTAGTCATCTTGCCAAGTAAACAAGACTCGCACGTATCAAATGTTAGTAGTATGCCCTAGCCCAATATATTTGAGACCTAGATGTATGGATTGTGTTAAACAAACATTGTGTTTATTTAGAGATATTTTATATAATAAATTCGTCTTGGTTATTTTATTCTTATTACTAAAATGAACCTTAAATATGATATTCAGCTTTATATCATCAAAGTATGTGACTTTGATAGTAAAACTATAAAGTATTATGAATGATATTCTAAACCGTCCCTGATCATTCATAAGATTTTTATGAGACAAACATACTTTATGATAAGCTATAAATGTACATCAGTATGTTAGTTGACTGATGGTCACATTTTACTGATCATGAATAAGAGTTATTAAGTCATTAATGTAAGTATATGTTGGAGACCATATACTGGATTGACCCACTGTGAGAATACTACATGGTTCGTGTCATTAGTTATTCTCAGTAAAGAATGTATCTGTAATCCTTAGACTTGAGATTATCTTAGTTTCCTACATGAGAAAGTTTATACTTTAATATAATCTAACATCGTCTTTAACCGGGCGGTCATAAAGATTATAATTAGGTATATAATAAATTATGCGGATGAAAGAGTTTAATTAAGATAGGATTTGTTCCTCTCATAAATTGAGAGAGATATTTTTAGGCCTCTTGATGATTTGATTGAAGAAACACACGGCCGTGCTCGAGTGAATTAATGTTATTTCATGTTCAGTCAAATTCGGTGTCAAGAAATATTTATCGACCAACGTAAGGTTGACACATATCATGCCTTATGGACGATATAGATATCGTGTAACAAAGGGATACAATGCATGAACATAAATTAGGTTTGATCGAATCATCTATACTTGCTTAATTTGGGTAATCATGATTTCTTGCTAGAGGCCACTCATGATTTATAATCCGTTGTGATTATTGCCAACATTAAGTAAACCTACATGGTCATACACAAAGAATAACTATTGAGACGTACACAGAAAAATCATAACTTATGTGATAAGTTGTATGAAGAGCTACATAGTCAAGTGACACATCCAATCCTACATTTTATATGATAAGATGTGTTGCATATATGGTTACATAGTTATCATGCACATAGGATATGAAACTTATGGACTATATAGGCACAAGAGACACCCCAAAAAGATAGAAAAATGTATATTATTTTTGTCCAATTTTTGTGAGACAAAAAGAGAGAAAAATCCGAAAAACCTTCTCTCGTTATTTTTGTGAGAAAAATGAAGAACGAATACTAGCATATATCGTTCTCTATCCATTCAAAGGGGTTGTTCCTGTGGATACCGGTAGAGGACGAAGCGAAGTGCGGCATTTGTGATTCGGGTTGAAATCGTGGTATTGTTTGGAGAATCGGTTTGTTTGGTGAATCGGTTTGCTTGGAGAATCGGTTCGTTTGGAGATCGCATGGAGTTCGGTTTGTGAGATCGTTTAGGCGAAACATTCAAAGGATCGGTTTGGAAATTGATTTGGGCAAAGATAAGCGTCAACCAAATTTGCTTTCGATCATCACGGATTAAGCGTAATCCGAAGGTACAAAGTTATGAATTTTCTTTGATTTAATTGTAATTCACGGATCCATCTTTTGGGTTTCAAACAATTATTATTCTCAATAACAAATTTACAACCATCGAAAGCTAGATTAGAAATAGAAATAATATTTCTGCTCATAGCAGGTACAAAATAACAATTATTAAGTACTAATACAAGTCCACTTCGCAAAGTCAATAAATAAGTTCCTACGGCTAATGCAGCAACTCTTGTTCCATTTTTCACACGCAGGTGACTTCACCCTTAGCTAATCTTCTATTCCTTTGTAGTCCATGCACATCATTACAAATGTGAGTACCACATCCGGTATCCAATACCCAAGATTTAGGAGTAAGTGAATTAGTTTCAATAACAAAAAATACCTGAAGCGGTAGTCACACTACCCTTCTTGATTTCATCCTGATAGAGTTTGCAGTTTCTCTTCCAATGACCAACCTTGTTGCAATGGAAGCAAACTCCCTCCTTGTCTTTCTTGATCTTAGGTTTTGGAAACACCTTGCCTTTACCCTTGCTCTTGTTCCCAGTCTTCTTACCCTTTTTCTTGTGCACCATTAGGACATCTTTGACAACATTTGTCTTCATGTCCTCCTGTGCGTTCTTAAGCATCCCATGCAACTCGGTGATGGATTTCTCCATCTGATGCATATTATAGTTCATGATGAATAGCTTAAAACTAGGAGGTAACGACCCGAGAATTATGTCAACAGCCAATTCTTTGGGCATAGCTGAACCAAGCCTCTCCAATTGATCAAGATAGCTCTTCATCTTGAGTACATGAGCACTCACAGATGAACCTTCATCCATCTTTGTGTCAGTCAGAGAGGCGGTCGCTTTGTAGCGCTCAAGTCTAGCGTGCTCTTGGAACAATGCCTTGAGAGTTACGATCATATCGTAAGCACCCATGTCCTCCAGTTTCTTCTGAAGCTCGGAGGTCATGGTCGCTTGAGACAAGCTATCTCCGTGTCGTCCTTAATGTATTTGGCGTATGCATCTCCGGCAGCCCTTGTGGCTCCCTGTTCTGGTTCCTCTGGGTAAGCCTCTTCTATGACATACAGTTTATTGTCAGCCTTGAGAACAATTCTCAGGTTTCTAAACCAATCAAGGAAGTTAGACCAATTGAGCTTATCCTTCTCAAGGATAGATTGCAAATTCAAACTAGTTGAATTATTATTTGCCATTATTCTACAAGTTAAAATGTAAAGTGCCATTATTATTTATTCATTGGGGTTATTTTTGTTTTGGTGTTTCTTATATTGTACTCCCACTATTTTTCTTCAAATCAAGCACCTTCAGTAGTATTGATTCAGAAACTTCAAATGAATGAGGTTTCATAGTGAGTCAAGATCCGTATTTCATTGAGTATTAAGTGTGCTTTGGCGCAACCCTCAATACACAACTATTTTGGTAGGAACACATCCAATTGTATCATATACAACTCTTTCCTTTTATGGAATGAGCATCATATGCCCGGTGTATTATTCCATCTTGTGCCCTGAGCCCAAGTCTGACTTACTTGCTCAGTTAAGTTTAACCATGTATGATTATCAGCGAAATAGAGTCCATCACATTCAGCTTTGGCATGACCCATGCTGGACGCCATTTCCCGCATATCCTCCTTTACAAAGACAATCCTCCATATGTTCAGCTTTGGCATGACCCACATTGAAGACTGTCTAAGTACCGAGAGCTTCAGTGACATGGGGGGAACTTCCATACTTAACATTCTAAAGGATTTTGTTTGAGGTTTATAAATATAAACATCACAGAAACTAAGTTAAATATGGTATGAGCCTAATCCTCACAAGCGATCATGAGGTTCCTAATTCTAGATCTATCTCTAGATTGCAGAAGTAATCTTCAACGAACCCTTCGTTGTGTGTGCGAAGATCTAATGCCATCTTCCGAAGATTGCGCCAAGATCTCTTGCCTTGAAGTCTTGAAATAATATCTATCCTAACAACAATCCTGTGAGAAAAGGTAATTTACAAATTTGGATAACTCACACGTTGCCATAATTACAACTTTTGACAACTCACTGGTTGCCATAGATATTAAATAAAATTACAAGCATTCACACACAAGATTACATCACAAAACAATCACAGATCTAAAGCTCAAACCATATTTGTATATTTAAATTCCATATATAACAAAAATTAGGGTTTCTCGCAAATCAACATTATTCCGTTGGGAACAGAACTATTCTGTTCTAAACGGAACTATTCCGTTCGCAACGGAAGTACTCCATTCTCAACGGAGACGTGCTGGAAATTCATATTTTCTTTTGTTTTAGTTCCGTTTCCAAAACAGGTTACAAAAAACTAATTCTTGAAACTCTAGGAAATCATAATATCTAATATTATATTCCGAGAAACTATTTCCGTGATTTTTTGAAATAATATTTTCAAAACCCTAAGATTTATTATACTAGAATTTACTAAATTTTAAATATGTAATCGACGATTATTTCCTTAACGAACGCTCTGATGCCACTGTTGGGAAATCCATAGCCATGTATGTTACATGCACAGCGGAACCTATGGATTTAACCCACCTTAGGATCTACGTTAAGGGAATAAAAGTACGAGATTAACTATTAAAATTTATACCTCAGATCTTCCTGATCCGCGAGATGAAGAACGGATGTAGGTCTGAACTTTCCTTCCTGAAGCTCGGCTCACGACCTCCTTGCTTCTCCTAGGGATGAAGATCGATCACTCGCAAGTTCTCAAGATAGAGAATCTCTACTCGTATCCACGTAAAGTTCAGACGTACACAATAACTGGACTTGGCTAGACAAGTCCGGAAATACTTTCCGTAAATCTCTTAAAACTTTCTCTCTCTTTTCTGTGTAATAGACAACCTCTGAGGCTTCTGAATTGTGTATCAAATAGAGAGACTCTACCCTTCTATTTATACTAGAGAGAGAGGCGAACTATTGCTCAATTACCATAACTAAAAATCCTAATCTGCACCTATTCCGTTGCCAACAGAATAGGTGTTTCCATAACGGAATACTTGGCAGCTAAGGTTATTATAGTTTCCATATATATTCCGTTGGGAACAGAATTGTTCCATTGCCAACGTAATGGCATTGTTTTGTTCAATCAATTATCTAATAATTGATTATTTCATTCACCAATTTATACATCATAGGTATAACTATTTTCACTACTACAAAAAAGACCTTTAGTAACGACCTTTAATAACGGTTTATACAAAAAAACCTTACTACAAAAGGCCAATGGCAGTTTCAAAATTAATTTCTAAACTTTCAATATCGGCTGTATTTGAGAAACCGACGCTAAGTGAGACAAGAGAAGTCTAAAAAGTTGTCGGAAATATAGTACGATGGTTTCCGCAAAGAACCGATGCAAATACTGTAACGGTTCATGGGACAAAACCGTTGCGGATTGAGTTAGTGTCGGTTTCTTGAAGGAACCGATGCAAAATTGTAACGGTTTTTGGAAGGAACCGATGCAAATCTGTAACGGTTCTGTCAAGAAACCGATGCAGAATATATTGGTAACTGTTTTTTTGAAAATCCGATGCAGACTAGCCTGTTTTGGTTATAATGCAGGTGTGCAGAGAAAGAACCGCCAAAATCCAAGAAGAATAAATAAATGTGTTTTAATTAAATATGTAATTTTCATATCTAACTATATTTTTATTTTCTATGTGTGCAATTTTATTTTTTTATTTAGACGTGTAATTTTTTTTTATTTAGACGTGTAATTTTATTCTTTTATTTGGATGTGTAATTTTATTTTTTTATTCACATGCGCGTAGTTTTTTTAAATTGTAACGTGAAACTTGCATTTCGTATCGGTTCCTTGAGAAGAACCGATACAGAGTGAACTTAATAGCGGTTCTTTCTCTACAACCGCTACTAAATACTGAACAGAATAGTATCGGTTATTTGAGTAAAACCGATACAGATAATTTTGTATCGGTTATTTATCCAGAACCGATACTAGGTGACCAAATTTTGCTCTGTTGCACATTTTGATTAAGCTAAAATTTAGTATCGGTTATGCTTGAAGAACCGATACTAAATTGCAATTTAATATCGGTTATTTTTAAGAACGGTTACTGAGCGGCTAAATTTTGAAAATTTTCTTTACTAGCAGCCCGGGAAAATATTAGTATCGGTTCTATAGAAAAAACTGATATTAAATTGTCTGGCGCGTTATATACTCTCCCTCTTACTCTCTTCATCTCCGAATAATCTCCTCAAATAAAAAAAACCACTCTTCTTACTGAGTCGCTTCACCTCGTCTTATTAATTTTGATTTTTTATCGAATTTTAGGGCTTGCAAATATGTCGGACGGATCAGGAAAACGAGCAAGGACAACATGTGAGAAATTACGTAAGAAGGCTCCATATTCTATCCACGTTTAATTTGAAGAGGACGGCACCCCAACCGGTCCACTTGCGGCCAATTTTACAACATATTTGGCGGTTTTAGCGAGAGATCATATTCTTTGCACGATTGAGGACTGGAGGCGGCTGGACGTGGAACTTAAAGAAGATCTATGGACTGAAGTGAAGGTAAACCCGGTCTGTTTAGGGTTTAGGGTTTCGGGTTTAGGGTTTATGGTGGATGATTTAGGTTTTAGGGTTTAGGGTTTACGGATTCGGGGTAGCCTTATAAATTTTGGGTTAATATTATTCCGGGTTAATTTTTATTTCGGGTCAATATTATTTCAGGTTAATATTATTAATTTTTATTTTTATTTCGGGTTTTATTTAGCAAAATTAAAGTAATATTGTAAATATGTTTTTTTTAGGATTATTGGAATATCGTGGATGACACTCACAAGAAGAAAATCATCCGCCGCATGGGAGAGGATTGGAAGAGTTGGAAAGGCAGACTTGTGAGGGACTTCATCCGTCGGCCGAATCCCAAAAACCCGTGTGATGTATTCAACATCTCAGAGGAAGCATGGGCAGAGTTCCGTCGGCAGAAAGAATCCGATGATTTTAAGGTATTGGATGTTAATTATTTCAAATAATTTATTAATTGCAAATATTAATATATGTAACGGTTCATTAACAGAGTAAGAGCGAGAAAGGGAAAGAGGCGCAAAAGCACAACATCCATCCGCACAGACTCGGATCGGCCGGGTACAAAGGACTCAAATCGGACAGCAATGAAGTCATTTTATCGTCTTCGTCCTCATCGGGTGCGCGGAATTCGGGCTAGACAATTTTCTATTCGTCGATCCATATCGTTGCTCGGAAACTATGGTCGCATCCAATTTAAGTGCGGCTGCTAGTTATCTCGCCGATGTTATGAAGGCGGCTCAAAATCCCGACAGTTACATCCTTCTGCCTTATATTTCACGGTTAGAATATTTTCTTACGAATAAATATTGTATTTATTTTCCGAATTTATCTAAATTTAAAATTTAATATGATTTGTAGGGAACATTGGATTCTTCGTGCTATACAAATGTTGAAGTTTAATGTTTACATCGTGAACCCGACAAATGAGAATGTACCGGGGTTGCTTATCTATAATGCATTAAACACGTAAGTAATTTAAAATATTACAACACCTAAATATATATACTAATTAAAACTATTTTCTGACTTAATTTAATTGTGTTCCAGAGCGACAAGAATCTTTTGCTCGGATAAGGACATGAAGAGTCATAAGAAATTAAAATATTCAAGGATTAAGGTATTTTCGGTATTTGGCCTTTTAAATTTTAATTCCACGAATTGGGGGTTTACGGTTTAGGGGTAACTAATCATTTGCTTTATTTTTAAATTATAGGGCCCACAACAACCAGGGGGAAGCGAATGCGGTTATTATGTCATGAGGACAATGTGGGACAATGCGGTTATTATGCCAATCGGGCCCTACTCTTCCAAAGGTACGAAAAAAATATTTATAAATTCATTCATATTTTTCTTTCCATTTCAGATTTGTTCAACTTCTTACAAATTTTCATTTTCTTTTGTAAAGTCGATCAGACCAGAAACGTATCCTGAGCAGGATATCGAGGAAATGAAGGATAGGGTTGTCGAATTTATTTGTGAAAATATTTGATTCTTGTATGAACAAATTTTTGTGAATAATAATATATATAATTTCGGTGAATTTTAATTTGTGTGCTTGTTTAGGCTTTATGGATAGCAATGTGGGCTAGCCAGAGATATCGGTTGCATAAAAAAAAATTATATACGATTAGTAACAGTTATTAACAGAAAATCGATACTAAGAACAATATTACAATTAAAAAATATTTTCCCGTTTTAAAAATTAGCAACGGTTCTTACAAAAAACCGATGTCTTAAGTTTATCTATAACAGTTCTTTGTGAAAAACCGTTGCGACTAATTTAAGTTTAATAACGGTTATTTGGGAAGAACCGATACTAATGATTGTAATGATTGTAGTATGTCATCCTTGAGTTTGATCAAAGTCTCTTTCCTGATTGAGAATTAGACGGAGTAAATATGTTTTGATGGTATATAGGTCATTTTATAAGTGGGTAGAAAATGAAAAATTTACTTTCCAACAAATCTAAACTTTTGATCCAAACAATAATTTTCTATGGTGTGGTAATCACCTTTCCATCAATTACAGTCCCGGAAATGTTAATCACATTCTATTCTCATGGTAATATAGTATTACCGCAATCCAAACGCACCCTATATATGCAACACAACTTGCCACACAATATACTATATAGAAAACTTGACAAAAGCAGCATGCTTTAATTTATTAAACACTAGGGTGGTGTTCGACAAGGTAGAATAAGAGTGAAATAATGGAAAAAGTTGGTTATTCCAGCCGAAAAAGGGTGGAAGTAAATGAAATAAATAGGGGCCCGTTCGGCAAAAGCTGGAATAGTTGGAGAGTGGAAAAGTGGTTATTTTATTTTATTTCATCATTGTTTGGCAAGTTTCATGGAATAAAAATGATAGTAACAACACATGTTAATCCATTTTGAGAATGGCCATGCATTTCCTTCAGTCCTAGTTCATCAAAAGGCCTAGAGATATCTCCCTCATGATGAGAGGAACAAATCTCATCTTGGTCATTCACATTTCTCATCATGATTCAGTGCATACCTAATGATGACCCTAATGATCATCCCATTACGGATGACCTAGGATCATATTAAAGTATGCAGTTCTACATACAAGAATTCATGGTGACCTCAGGTCGTAGGAACAAGCACACTATTCACATGAAAATTACTAATGACATATACCATGCATATTCTCATAGTGTGGTCAGTCCAGTATGTATCCTCTAATACGTACCTATATTCCAGACTTGACATCTCTATGTCCATGATCAGCAGAACATGGTCATCCAGCCTGCGAATATACTAGTGTGGATATGTAGCTTCTTACATGAAGTATGTCTATCTCTATAAACATCCTACATATCACTAGGGACAGTTTAGAATGTCATTCGTTGGTTCACAGTTCTACTATCAGAATCACGTATTCTGATGACGTGAACCCGAAGTGTCATTCTTGGTTGATATAAGATTTACATTCACAACCCATACACACAGATATATAAGAAATAACATTTATTGAATAAATAATAATGTCTTAATACAGAATCCATTTTCTAGTACAAATACATTTGGCCTAGGGCACTAATCCTACAGGGCCGTCAAGGCTTGCTGGAGCTTAAATGGAGGTCTCCATGAGATCTCGAAAGGAGGCGAATGGAGAAGTCCATGCTTTACTAGTTCACGCAAATGAAGCTGGAGAATCATATCTTTCTTATTTTAGGTATTTTGTTTGTTGAGTTTATTTGGTCTTGTTGCTAAAATTGAGTGCTTATATAATGGGAGAATTTAGAGAGAGATTTCTTTATGTTGTTGAATTTATTTGGGAAACCCAAAGGTTTCAATTTGTATCGATCTTTCTTTCAATTTCATTAATTCCACAAAAACAGCATCATAGCAGTGTTCGATTAAAGGGATTAGTCGAGATTTGTTGATTCTAGCAAGTGACAGAGTCGGATGAAGTCTTCGCGCAAGCAGATTGACTATGGCGTGTGAGTTCTGATATGAATCAGTGACACTCCAAGATAATGAGCGAGTCTTGGGATGCGGAATTTTTTTCTTGTTTGGGCGAGCTTGATCTGAGTGGACTGGACTTTGTTCTATGATTTGGTTGCTTAGTTGGTCTAAATTTAGATTGGTTGGCTACTAAGCTGGCATTCAGGACTCACTCTTGAATTGTATATGGTATTAGCGTGGGTGAGTATATATTTGGCATGGTGCTAGAACGTTTTTTAGTTTTTCTCCGTATTTGTAGCATAAGCCATCTTTTCTTCATTGCGCAATTATAGTTGTTAGTTCCTCTGAGTTGGCTAGTGCACTGGACTTTGTTCTCTGATTTGGTTAATTCGTATAAAATTGGTTGCTTAGTTGGTCTGATTTGAGATTGGTTGGCTACTAAGCTGACATTTAGGACTCACTCTTGAACTGTATATGGTATTAACGCGAGGTACGATTGTGCAAAGTATGGAGAGACTTGAAGCGATGATAATCGAGATGGGCAATAAGATGACGGTTGCGAACCAATAAGTGGATGAATGAATGAGTTACTTGGAGTCGAGAATGGAGGGGCTATGGGCTTCTTCAAGTAATAGCAAAAGGGATCGGGTTCCCGAATTAATGAAGAAAGGGGTCCGGAACGATTCCAGTTTCCACTTGAACGGATCTGGAGGGTTTTCCGACGGGCGTAACGAGGATCAGAATTGGGAAGAAAAGGACAGGATACCTTTTGAAAATCCATTTGCTCCTCAACTCCGGTTGAATTACAAAAAAACGTGTTTCCGAGTTTCGATGGCACCCATCCGATTGGATGGTCCATGAAGGCTAATGTGCTCTTCGATTTGTATCCATTACCTATGATTCAAAGGACGAAATATTCTACCTTACATTTTCAAGGGGCCGCAAGTGAGTGGTACCAAGGGTATCGAATGGCAAGTGCGGAACCGATATGGGAAAAATTAGTGGAAGAGGTGTTGGCCCGGTTTAAGGAAGGAGAAAGCGATGATCCAGTGGAAGAGTTCCGTCAAGTAAATTAAACAGATCTAGTAGATGAGTTCATAGCGAGGTTTGAAAAGGCTAAAGCTAGGGTTATGCAAGCTAATCCTTATTTCTTGCCTCCTTACTTTGTCTCCTCATTTGTGGGGGGTATTAAAGAAGAGCTTAAACACTTGGTGAGGATTCACCATCCTGACACCCTTAATCGCCCGTACAACTTAGCGAGGGAGTACGAGTTGGCTCAAGAGAGCCATTCAAGGTGGAAAAGAGGAGCTCTTACCCATTCTAATTATGATGACAACCGAAACGAAGGGGCTAAAGAGATGAAATAGATAGGAAGCAACTATAATAATGATAGGGAGAAATTAATTTCGCAACGAAGAAAAGATGGCTTATATGCTACAAATGCGGGGAAAAATACTCACCCACGCACCAATGCAAGTACAAAAGCTATTTTATTGAAGAAATAGAGGACGGCGGAGAAATTTTCGAGTATGAAGTAGAGGCAAGTTCACAATCCGCGGAGTTGAAAGAGGGAGAAAAGGCGCATATTGCAATGCATAGCAATGATTCAGGCACAAGGTCTATGCAGTTCATGGGGTAAATTGTAGCAGGGCCGATTTGCGCATTAATCAATAGCGGGAGCTCTCAATCATTTGTGGATCCGAGAGTAATAATGGGAATTAGTTGTCGCGTTGCTCAAGTGTCGACAATGGTGGTTATGGTAGCTAATGACGACAAGTTAGTGAGTGATACAGTGTGTGAAGGGCTCGACTATTCGACACAAGGGCATAAAATTAAGGTGGATATGCGGGTACTAAACGTGCAAGGTTATGACATGATTTTAGGGTTGGATTGGTTTACGAAGATGGCACCGAATGGGACAAGGACATTGTTACATTTAAAAATGGGGACAAAGAGGTCCGACTTTTAGCGAAAGAGGAAATAGCTCATGTTCGAATGCATGAAGAAGAAGTTGACATACAAAGAGAGGCTAAAATGAGTCGTCTCTTCATGGTGCATATATTTTACAACACCATGGTTAGTCAGGCGGATTCCAAGTTGTTTGTGAGCCAAGTCATGCAAAACAAGGTGACCGATCTTTTCAGAACTCTCTTCTCCAAAGTTTGATTTTTTCAAAATTGCTCGAAAATGATCAAATTGATCAACCTTGGACTGAGCATGACGAGAGGAATTGGCCTGAACCCTCCACCGGACCTGAAAACTCCGGTGATCATCGGAATTCGACAAAAATTGAGCTTGAAGACAAACCAAAATCATGGCTACTCAACCTGGTCTTCTACAGTCAATATTTCGAGCTAAAAATATTTCCATTCTACTCCTCATATTTTGCCCTTTTTATCCATATGAAGAACGCATCAAATGATCCACGAACGAGTGAGAAAATTGCGATTGAAAAAGGTGTTTGATGATATTTTCTGAGAAAAAAAAATTCAAAATTTGAGATTCAACAGTCCAGTTTGGTAACCTCAAAATCTGAAATGAATCGATTGGCCTTGAGTGATGATTATAAAAAATAATTGATGTTTCTTAGCTCAGTAAGTTTTGTGAAGATAAGGAATGGAGTTTCGAGTGTGCAATTCGATCCATAAACAACTCGAGATCATATTTTGAGTCGCAAATACTGGTTATTTTTCGAGTTTTGAGCAAATTGAGGTTAAATGCGAAATTTGTCAAAACAAAGAGGAATTAGGTGAAGAAACACAGCAGGAAAATTCATGTTGAAGTAAGGAGTATTGCTTGCAACTGAATTCCGATTAACCGAGATTGAAACACGAGATTGAGATCAAAATTTCACTGCTGGTTGAAAGTGGAGGCTGCGAATGAACTGAAGAGCAGAACTTGAGCTTCACTGCACCATTTTGACCCATTCAAATTGCTACAGGTTCGTGATGACTCGAGGGAGTAATCTAGATTGACAATTTGAGCTGATGCGAAGCATAGTAGCGAGTTCGAGTTACTGAGTGAAGAAGAAGGCTTAGTGGGTCTGAAATCCGATAAATTTGGATACAAAATCCATCGCTACTTCACAAAGAATTTGTCAGAGCTTTGTTTTAGAACGGATCATAAACTCGCGAGTCTCAGAAGATCAAAACATTCATTTGAATGATGCAGCGTCAGAATGGTTATGCAGGCGATCCGTTTCATGCGAATTTCGACCCGCTACGCCACATAATATCAATAAAACTTGTTTGAAAATCTAGCGCCAAACTTAGTAGAAAGCACGACTCATTTCACTCAATTCTCTCACTCGTTTTGCCACACATGATCAAGGATGGGGCCTACCATTCAGCCTAACAGTTCGCGATTTAAATCTCAGATGCTATCTGAGGATTTTTTTTTCGCAACATAAAGAACAGAGCAAAATCAAACCGCCAAATGCTCATTCAACTCTCAACCAATTCCAACGCAATTTCATCCAGATCCTCAGTACAACCCCCGATCCGCCTGAGCCAATCACAAGCCTCAGTTTGTCCCCTACTCTCCTCTCCATTCAAAACAGGCCATTGGACTCTCAAGTCCAATTCAGCCTATAAAACACCCCTCAAGCCTCACCATTAAGAGATCACTCTCCATTCTTCTTCTTTAACCTCTAGAACCATCATTATTGAGTTTCAAGCTTTCTTGAGCTCTAATTTTCATTTTTGAGTGAAATCGCGCAATTTGGGGCTGATTTGGGGAAAATTTGAATCGAGGTACAATTGGAGCTTCAAATTGACTCGAGGGAGCTACCGGCTGGTCTTTCAACTCTCAGTTTAGTCCAATTCTCTTTAAATAATTTGATTTGAATTTTAGATCACAAGAAGTCAATTATGTAATAACCATGATGAAATCTTGTCAAATTCTTATTCTTGTGAATATGTGCGAGTAAATCTAGATAGGAAAGGAAATTTATGATTTGTATACATGAAATCTTGCTCATTAATCTTGTAATTTTGCTGAATTTTGATGAATAGTCATAAACACACACTTTTTGAATAAATTGGGAAAAATTACTTAGCTTAGTATTTTTCATCAATTGATCTATTCAATCTGAAGTTTATTGGCTTGTTAATCATTTGAAATATTTAGCTTAGTATTTTGTGTGATTAATTTGGAGTTGTGATTGATTTAAATCAAGTTTTGTTTTGAAATGCCTGTTTTGGAATAAACTAGTCTTTAAGTCAATTTCTTGAGTAAATCTTAGCTTAGATTGCTCAAATTCATCATTTAAATCTGAGAAATTATACCCTAAGTAATTAATTATTGTTACCAATCATGAATTTCCTATAAATCCCTATTTTTAAACCAAGAATCAAACCTTAATCCAGTTTCTTGACTTGTTGCTGTTCTTTCTCTGTTTTTCAGTTTTTTCCTTTGATTTCGTGTCTAATTCAGATCTGAAAAATTAAATAAATATTTTTAAAATTTAGTTCTCATTTAGTAGATAATTTTAAACCCAAAATTTGCCCAATTTAGATCTGTAATCTGTCAGATATCAAATTTCCAAAATTGTAGTTTTTCTGTTTTTAAACTTTTTGTCCAGATTTACGTTTCTTTTCTTCTGAATTTTTAAAAATATAAAAACAAATAATAAAAATCCATAAATATTCCTATGTAAAGTAATTTGAAGTGCAAAATCGAAATATGAATTTTAAAATAGTAGTTGTTAAAACAGATTAGGAGATAGTATAATTTGTGTGAGTGGCTGGTTTGTCAGAACTAGTTTCTGATCCAGATCTAAATTTTCATTATAAATCTCAAACTACAAAACATCAGTGCACAAAATTTTAACAGCTATTCCAAAACTTGATAATTGAATTTCTGTACAGATTTGTGATTTTTCAAGCTTTGGTGATTTTTCTATAATTTTCTGAAGTTACTGCTGAACTAATTTTGAATCTGAAATAAGTTATGGACTAAACTGTAAATATCTCAAAATTCTTGAATAAAATAATAATACCAGTAAAGGAACACATCATAGATCTCTCTTTCTAATTTTCAACGGTACATTGTGTGTTGAATTCGGAGTTTATTTGATCTAGTTACAAATTAAATCACTAAAGTGTGACGTGCTGAATTTTTAAGATAAGACTTAAAAGTGAATTTAAACTTGGAAATTTACTTAATAACCCTTGAATTATAATATTTTACACGAAAGGCAAATCATTAGGACTAGTTAATTCTTTTGGCCACACCTCCTTGTGTTCGACCCCTAAACTTATTACCGCTCATACTTGTAAATTGATTAATAGGGAAATAAAAATTATTTTGTTAAATTGTGTGAAATATAAACGATGATTTTACGCGATTTACTAATAACGCCGTTGCCGGGGAGGCAACTTGCATCATGCTTATAACTAACTCGTCTCATATTTTCTTTAGTGTTTTTGTCTCTTGAATATTTGAAGGTTTATGAGAAAGACGAGATCACAAGGTGAAGTACACACTCCTCGCAAGAAGGACATCAACAAGCATTTAAGAGAGATCAAGAGGAACAATGCGAAAAATGAGCAAGACACAACTTCGTCAAGCACAGGAACACGATAAGAAGATGCTTCTCCTTTCACGCAAGGGCCTCGAGTATGACAAGAAGAGCTAAACCAGGAGGAAAAGCCACAAGAAAATATTCAAACTCGACCTCTCGTCATCCCATCTTCAACTCCAAGACCCGTTTCTCCGTCTCCATCTCCTTCTATTTCTCATTCTAAATCTATTTCACCAACATCATCATCACCTTCATCTCATTTTAAAAATCAAGAAGTTGAGAAAGAATTTAAAGAAACATTACTAAAAGTACAAATGGGTCAACAAAGAACATTAGGGGAATTTTTAGAATACAAAATTCAAGATAATCCTGGAAACATTGTTATACCTAGAGTACCAAAATTTAAGATAAGTCCATCCATGTTAAGTGCCCTACCAACATTTGAAGGGCATAAAAATGACAATCCATATGCACATTTAGATGAATTTCATATGAAATGCACCGCATTATTTGGTAAAACTGACAATCTGGACAACATTAAGTTCATCCTTTTACCTCATACATTAGGAGCTGCCCCTAGGGATTAACTTAATCATTTACAAATTGGACCATTCGAGACATTCGATGATGTGGCGAAGCGTTATTTCCCGAGCACACTTACCGCTAAAATATGCAAGGAGATTATAAAAATTCAACAACGAGGCGATGAAACCCTTCAAGAATACTATGAGCGCTTTGTAAGATTGTGCGCATCATGCCCTAACCATAACCTCACCGAGACCTCACTACTCGACCAATTTATCCAAGGGATGAACGCGCTAGAAGCCCGTCTTCTCTAATGTTCAGCTGGTGGATCTTTCAACGATAAAACTGTTGCCGAAGTGCGTACCCTCATCGAAACTATGGCGAAGGAAACCTAGGTCGTGATGGAATCTTGGGGCAAGCAAACACAATAAGCATAGTGGATCACAAAGCAATGGAGTCCCGCATCACGGCGAACTTTGAGACGAAATTCAACAAAGTGCTTAAGGCAGTAGGGGCAAAAATGGAACCCACACCATGCGAGTTTTGCGTAAGCACGGATCATGCAACCGATGAAACCCTTCAAGATGTGAACCATGTGGATGGTTACCAACGCCCATAATACACATATTTAACTTGGAAGAAAAACCCTAATCTCCGTTGGCACGACAACCCTCAATTTCAACAACCCCAACAAGGTTATCAAAAATCTGGAGTTTATGTTCATCCTAACGCGCAATCTCAACACCAAACTCAACAACAACAAGCACCTCAACCTCCAACCCCTCAAGCTTCATCTTCAAATCCCGATTTTGCTCCAATTCTTGCCATGATGCAAGGGATGTCAGGACAAATATTGGGGCAAACCTCGCTTATAAACAACATCAAAGATAAGTTAAAAGGGGAAATTACGACTCTTTCCCAAAGTCAAGCCACCCAAGGTCGACAAATGCAAAACCTTGAAATGCAAGTCAAAAAAATCGCGAGTGAAGTTAACGTGCTAAAGGGACAAATGGGGAATAAGTTACCTTCTCAAGGTTCGGATCCAACAAATCTCAAGCCCATTAACGCGATCCAATTGAGAAGTGGGCAGCAAGTGGAATTCCCGAGAGAAGAGGACGAAGTGGTGGTACAAAAGCCAAAGGGGGACGAGTCGAGCACAAAAGAGGTACAATATGTTGAATGTGAAAATATTATCGAGGGGGAGGAAAGAGGAAAAGGTTCAAGAGAAAGAGAAAGAGGCACCAAAAGAGAAGTCTCATACACCAAAAGCACCATTTCCTCATCGTTTGGCGGTAAATACCAAGAAAGATGAACTCGACAAGGATATTCTTGAAGTGTTCAAAAAGGTGGAGGTGAACATCCCGATAATTGACGCAATCCGAATGCACCCTCCATATGCAAAAAATTTCAAGAACCTATGTACAAACAAGAGGAAGCTAAAGGGAAATGAAATGATAAACCTACCCTTGGTGATGAGCATCAACACATGAGTGACCCAAAAATAAAAAGACCTGGAGTCTTTGCCATTCCTGTCACCATCGGGATCCAACAACTCGCGAAGTGTATGCTTGATTTGGGTGCTTCCATCAATGTAATGCCTAGGTCCGTTTCTGAGACCTTGGGTTTAGGTGAGCTTAAAGACACACGTGTGATGGTCCAAATCGCCAATCGCTTTGTAGCCCCAGTTTTGGGTGTTGCGGAAGATGTGCTGGTTAAGGTGAATGGATTGGTATTCCCTGCGCATTTCTACATACTCAAAATGGGAGACAACACCGACTCATCCGCCATTCTCTTGGGAAGACCCTTCTTAAGGACAGCTCGAACAAGGATAGATTGCCATTCGGGCACATTATCCATGGAGTTCGACAACGAGAAGATCACCTTCAACATTTTTGACATGATCAACTACCATGACGATTATAATGTCTCTAGCATTTGCGTCATTGACGAAATCGACGAGCTTGTGGAAGAGCACCTCAAGGGGAGTATTTAAATTCTTTAAATTCACTTAGTTCCAATTTTGATGACTTTTGGGATGAATTAGAAAACGTAAACGCATTAGAAAATGTGAATGAAAATGATTTACTACAAGATACAAATCCAATTAAAAGTGATGTAGTGATAGAAGAAATACAACATGAAAACTTACTTAATCTTGAAATTTGTAGGAAAGAAGAGGTTTATTATTTTTCAGTACCAACTTCGAGCGAGCTTAAGATTTCAGAAAAATGAATGCCTCCATCAATCGAGACGGCACCCGACCTCGAGCTCAAAATGCTACCCGACCATCTCAAATACACCTATCTTGGACCTAAGGAGACTCTACCCGTCATCATTGCCTCTAACCTAACACCCGAGCAAGAGGATTGCTTAGTCGACGTTCTAAAGCAACACAAGAAGGCGATTGGGTGGACCCTTGTAGACATGCCTGGAATTAGTCCTTCGACTTGTATGCATAAGATCTCAATCGAGGAAGGCTCTAAACACTCGAGGGAAGCTCAAAGAAGGCTAAATCCCGTTATGATGGAGGTGGTAAAAAAGGAGTTTCTCAAGCTTCTTGATGCGGGAATCATTTACGCAGTGGCCGATTCAGAATGGGTATCTCCAATCCATATGGTTCCCAAGAAGACAAGAATCACGATTGTGGAAAATGCCAAAGGCGAGAAGGTGCCAACGCGAGTGCAAAACAGATGGAGAGTTTACATCGACTATCGAAACTTAACGCGGCGACAAAGAAGGACGACTTTCCTCTTCCATTCATCGATCAAATGCTCGAAAGATTAGCGGGATTACCTTACTATTGCTTCTTGGATGGTTATTCGGGATACTTCCAAATCGCCATTGACCCCGACGATCAAAAGAAGACAACATTCACGTGTCCTTTTGGTACATTCGCCTATCGAAGGATGTCGTTTGGGTTGTGCAACGCACCTGGTACATTTCAAAGATGTATGATCTCTATTTTTTCTGAATATATTTCTAAATTCATTGAGGTATTTATGGATGACTTTTCCATTTATGGCAACTCATTTGATGAGTGTCTCCAGAATTTGGGCTGAAGAACTTGGACTGAAGGAAATGCATGGCCACGCTCAAAATGGATTAACATGTGTTGTTAATATCATTTTGTATTTACTCAGTCTAATTCTCGATCAGGAAAGAGACTTTGATCAAACTCAAGGATGACATACTTCCATGCCTTGTGATCAAGACATATATCTTAGAACAAAAGGAATAGGCAAATGTCTTTTCAGATAGGTTTATGATTGCTGATCATGTCATTCAACATGGGTAGTCATGACATCAGTCTCGAGGTTAATCATGACTTACGATCTTTAGAAGATCGTTGCCAGCGTTAAATGGAACCTACGCGGTCACACAATGAACTCCATTCGTGCGGGATGAATGTGCCTCAAAACAGTTATATATATGATGTATAAATTGGTGAACGAAATAATCAATTATTGGATAATTAATTGAACATAACAGTGCCATTCCGTTGGCAACGGAATAGGTCCATTCCCAATGGAATATATATGGAAACTGCAATAACCTTAGCTGCCAAGTATTCCGTTATGGAAACACCTATTCCGTTGGCAACGGAATAGTTCCGTTGGTAACCGAATAGGCGCAGATTAGGGTTTTTAGTTATGGTAACTGAGCAATCGTTCGCCTCTTTCTCTAGTATAAATAGAAGGGTAGAGTCTCTCTCTAGACTGACAATTCAGAAGCCTTAGAGGCTGTCTATTACACAGAAAGGAGAGAGAATGGTTTGAGAGATTTTCGGAAAGTATTTCCGGACTTGTCTAGCTAAGTCCGGTTATTCCGTACGTCTGAAGTTCGCGTGGATACGAGTAGAGGTTCTCTATCTTGAGAACTTGCGAGCGATCGATCTTCATCCCTAGGAGAAGTAAGGAGGTCGAGAGTCGAGCTTCAGGAAGGGGAAGGTTGCAATTCAGAAAAGTTCGGACCTACATCCGTTCTTCGTCTCGCAGATTAGGAAGATCCGAGGTATAAATTTTAATAGTTAATCTCGTACTTTTATTCCCTTAACGTAGATCCTAGGGCGGGTTAAATCCATAGGTTCCGCACAAGAATCGATGATATTCTTCACAATAGAAAAAAAGAATTTTCTCATATTTTTCTATTGTGAAAATTGATATTAAAACGTACTTCAAATGAATGAAATTAATGAGATATATATGTATTCATTAGAAAAGGAATTTTTCTATCTATATAAAATAGAAATAGAAAAATAATCTGTAAGCTAGTTTGAACTAAACTCATATTAATAAATATAAAATACAAAGTAATTAAAAAAATCTCGAAATTAATTTTAATTAATATTAATGAATATTAGTATTAGATAGTATTAGATAGAAATTAATTCAAAAACGAAAAAAAATAATATTTAAATAAAAGAAATCATTTACTGTAAGAAATTTGTTCTTTATTTAATCTATAATATTTTGAATATTTTGGTTTTAATCTATTGCTTGAATAAATTTTTGGACAAAATTGCCAAAACCAAAAACTTTCCGATTTAGTTGTTTTTTAATAAAACGTTTTTGTTTTCTCATATAAGTAAATTTTGAAGCTTTTTTTGCGATTAAATAGCCTTTTTTGATCCAAATATTTCTAGTTATGAATCGGGTATAGAACCTATGGGAGACGCTTGGTTACAATTCCGGATCTGTTATTATATGTTTGCTCTTGTTTTTGTGGTTTTTGATGTTGAAACAGTCTTTCTTTATCCATGGGCAATGAGCTTCGATGTATTAGGTGTATCTGTATTTATTGAAGCTCTCATTTTCGTGATTATCCTAATTGTTGGTTCAGTTCATGCATGGCGAAAAGGAGCATTGGAATGGTCTTAAAAAAATATTCCGAAAAAAAAAAAAGCAATCTATTAAGACGGTTATGAATTTGATTGAGTTTTCGTTACTTGACCCAAAAAGCTCCAATTCAGTTATTTCAACCACATCAAATGATCTTTCAAATTGGTCAAGACTCTCGAGTTTATGGCCCCTTCTATATGGTACCAGTTGTTGTTTTATTGAATTTGCTTCATTAATAGGTTCACGATTTGACTTTGATCGTTATGGTTTGGTACCACGATCAAGTCCTAGGCAAGCAGACCTAATTTTAACAGCAGGCACCATAACAATGAAAATGGCTCCTTCTTTAGTACAATTATATGAGCAAATGCCGGAACAAAAATACGTTATTGCTATGGGAACTTGTACTATTACAGGGAGGGATGTTCAAGATCGATTCTTATAGTACGGTTCGGGGAGTCGATAAGCTAATTCCTGTAGATGTTTATTTGCCGGGTTGCCCGCCCAAACCAGAGGCAGTTATAGATGCTATAACAAAACTTCGTAAAAAGATATCCCGAGAAATAATGGAAGATAGAACTAGATCTCAAAAAAAAAAAATAGATGAGGCGGCTTCGGTCGCTAGCTCCCCTGTCATCAGTTCACCAACTTCCTTAACCTTCCGACACCGGGCAGGCGTCAGCCCCCATACGTGGTCTTACGACTTTGCGGAGACCTGTGTTTTTGTTAAACAGTCGCCCGGGCCTGGTCACTGTGACCTCCTTGACTTTAGGAGGCACCCCTTCTCCCGAAGTTACGGGGCTATTTTGCCGAGTTCCTTAGAGAGAGTTGTCTCGCGCCCCTAGATATTCTCTACCTACCTACCTGTGTCGGTTTCGGGTACAGGTACCCCTTGTTGAAGGTCGTTCGAGCTTTTCCTGGGAGTATGACATGGGCTACTTCAGCGTCATAGCGTGCGCATGTAACGTACATGGCTATGGATTTCCCAACATAAGTAGTTCATCACCTCGATCACTCACATGGCGAAGGAGTTCATCGCTTTAACGAATCACATGGTGAATGAGTTCATCACCTCGACCAATACATGGTGAAGAAGTTCATCGTCTCCACCAATCACATGGTGAAGAAGTTCATCACCTTGACTTCTCATATAATATTTAGGATTATGATCATTATGTTGGCTCATAATGATCAAGGCCATGCATGATATTTTTAATATTCATTAAAGTAAAAATCATTCAATAATATTAAGTCATGAAATACCCTTCATATCAAGAATCTCCCGATATTTTGATAGACCCCACACAGGTTCATGCCAAAGCTGGGGTATGTGGGAACTATCTTAAGAGGAGAGAATGCGGCAAAATATGAAACAACATAGGTTCTTCCAAAGCAGGGTGTGTTCTTTGGACTTGGACTCCGGGTATAAGATGGGATGGTTTATGCTGGGCTATCAAATTAGACTAGATGCTCATCCCATAAAAGTTTAGTCAAGGGTTGCATGTGATGCAATTGGATTTGATCCTACCTAAATAATTAAATCTTAGGTTGAGAGAAAAAGCTCCCTTAGGATTTGATGAAATATGGTTCTTGTTTCACTATGAAATTTCAAAGAGTTGATATTTTAGAATCAATATTTTGAGGGTTATTGATTTGAATAAGATAGTGGGAGTTATATTATATAAATACCTCCAAGACATTAAAAATTAGCTAGTATTAACAATACTTTAAATTTTTAAATCTATATAGAAAAATGACAACAAACACATCAAGTTTAACATCTATGATCAGTCTTTGAAAAAGAATAACTAAATGGGAAAAACTCTCTTGATTGGTACCACAACCTAAGAATTGTTCTCAAGTAAGAGAAAAAGTAGTATGTTCTTGAAAAATCTCTTCCTGAAAAAGAACCTGAGGGTGAAAACGCCACACCGGAGGCAAAGACTGCCTTATGTAGGCAATGACTGCCTTATAGTAAGCATGTCAATGACTCTAACGATGATACATGCCTTATGTAAGCCACAATGGAATCCGAACTTCAAAAGAAGTTTGAAGAAATAGAGGCTTTTGTCATGATATAGCTCAAGAAAATACTCCAAGTGTAAGCGTGTACTAAAAGGTTCAATACACATAATGCCTTGACTAGTTTGGTATGTTATGAGGGTATATGATAAAATAGCTTTCCAAATTATCCTAAATTACTCAATTTCGATCGCACGCTCACGATTTATGCGTAGTTGGGTGTCGAATCCTAATGGGTGTAGATATTTACGACATGGTATAATACCAAGGTTCTAGGTCTAAACCTAGAGAACTAATTTCTCCAGGCTTGCGGTAGTGAAGACTAGCTGTAATGTGTATTTTTATACACATTTTTAGGGTTTTTATCATATAAATTTCACCCTTAAATCACATAGAATATTTGAAAGGTGTTTAAAATTAATAAATATTATTTTTGAAATCTTTAATACACTTTTGTGCGATTTTACAGGTAAAAAAGACCAAGAAAGTGATATTTGGATGAATTGGTGAAAAGTCAACTCCAAATAAAAGGCCAATCTGTAAATCCTAGGCTAAGGATGGTCGAATTCTCGATAAGTCTCCACAAAAACCCTACACACACCTCTTCAATTCTTTTATAACTCTCACCCGCCAACCAACCAAGCCGAAACTTACAAAATCCAAAGAAAGATGAAAAATCAAACCCGAAAAATTGCGTAGTTGACCAAAAGTCAACTATGCCAAAAGTGGTCAAACTGGGTACCAGAGTTTGCAGTTTCTCTTCCAATGGCCAACCTTGTTGCAATGGAAGTAAACTCTCTCCTTGCCTTTCTTGATCTTAGGTTTAGGCAACACCTTGTCTTTACCCTTACTCTTGTTTCCGGTCTTCTTACCCTTCTTCTTGTGAACCATTAGGACATCTTTGACAACATTTGTCTTCATGTCCTCCTGTGCGTTCTTAAGCATCCCATGCAACTCGGTGATGGATTTCTCCATCTGCTGCATATTATAGTTCATGATGAATTGCTTAAAACTAGGAGGCAATGACCCGAGAATTATGTCAACTGCCAATTCTCTGGGCATAGCTGAACCAAGCCTCTCCAATTGATCAAGATAGCTCTTCATCTTAAGTACATGAGCACTCACAGATAAACCTTCAATCATCTTCATGTCAGTCAGAGCAGCGGTCACTTTGTAGCGCTCAACTCTAGCCTGCTCTTAGAACATTTCCTTGAGAGTTACGATCATATCGTAAGCACCCATGTCCTCCAGTTGCTTCTGAAGCTCGGAGGTCATGGTCGCTAGCATGAGACAAGCTATCTCCGTGTCATCGTTGACGTATTTAGCATACGCATCTCGGGCAGCCCTTGTGGTTTCCTGTTCTGGTTCCTCTGGATAAGCCTCTTCTATGACATATAGTTTATTGTCAGCCTTGAGAACAATTCTCAGATTTCTAAACTAGTTAAGGAAGTTAAGCTCATTGAGCTTATCCTTCTCAAGGATAGATCGCAAATTCAACCCAGTTGAATTATTATTATTTGCTATTATTTTACAAGTTAAAATATAAAGTGTCATTATTATTTATTCATTGGGGTTGTTTTGTTTTGGTGTTTCTTATATTGTCCTCCTACTATTTTCTTCAAATCAATCATCTTGAGTAGTATTGATTCGGAATCTTCAATTAAATGAAGTTTCATAGTGAGTCAAGAACCGTATTTCATCGAGTATTAAGTGCGCTTTGGCGCAACCCGCAATACACAACTATTTAGGTAGGAACACTTCCAATTGTATCATATACAATTCTTTCCTTTTATGGAATGAGCATCATATACCCGGTGTATTATTCCATCTTGTGCCCTAAGCTCAAGTCTGACTTGCTTGCTCAGTTAAGTTTAACCATGTATGATTATCGGCGAAATAGAATCCAGCACACTCAGCTTTGGTATGACCCATGCTGGACGCCATCTCCCACATACCCTCCTTTACAAAGATAATCCCCCATATGCTCAGCTTTGGCATGACCCACATGGTAGAATATCTAAGTACCAAGGACTTCAGTGACATGGGGGGGCACTTCATTACATTACATTCTGAAGGATTTTGTTTTAGATTTATAAATATAAACATCACAGAAACTAAGTTAAATATGATATGAGCCTAGTCCTCACGAGCGATCACGAGGTTCTTAATCCTAGATCTATCTTTAGATTGCAGGAGTAATCTTCAATGAACCCTTCGTTGTGTGTGCGAAGATCCAATGCCATCTTTCGATGATTGCGCCAAGATCCTTGCCTTGTAGTCTTTATATAATATCTTTCCTAGCAACTATCCTATTACTAAAAAAAGTAATTTACAATTTTGGACAACTCACAGGTTGTCATAATTACTACTTTGGACAACTCATTGGTTTCCATAGATATTAAATAAAATTACAAGCATTCACAAACAAGATTACATCACAGAACAATCACATATCTAAATCTCATACCATATTTGTAAATTTAAATTCCATGTATAACAAAAATTAGGGTTTCTCGCAAAATCAGCATTATTTCGTTGGGAACGGAGCAAAATCAGCATTATTCCGTTGGGAACGGAACTATTCCGTTCTCAACGGAATCAGCGCTGAAAGTCTGATAAATTATGGCATTATTCCGTTCTCAACGGAATCTTGCTGGAAAATTCATTTTTCCTTTGTTTAGTGCCGTTTTCGAAACAGATTTCGAAAAACTATATTTTGAAACTCTAGGAAATCATAATATCCAATATTATATTCCCATAAACTATTTCCGTGATGTTTTAAAATAATATTTGCAAAACCCTAAAATTTATTTTAGTAGAATTTCATAAATTTTAAATATAATCGACGATTATTTCCATAACGAACGCTCTGATACCACTATTGGAAAATCCATAGCCATGTACGTTACATGCGCAGCGTAACCTATGGATTTAACCCGCCCTAGGATCTACGTTAAGGAAATAAAAGTACGAGATTAACTATTAAATTTATACCTCGGATCTTCCTGATCCGCGAGACGGAGAACAGATATAGGTCTGAACTTTTCTGACTTGCAACCTTCTCCTTCCTGAAACTCAACTCGCGACCTCCTTGCTTCTCCTAGGGATTAAGATCGATTGCTCGCAGGTTCTCAAGATAGAGAATCTCTACTCATATCCACGCGAACGTCAGATGCACGGAATAACCGGACTCGGCTAGACAAGTCCAGAAATACTTTCCGAAAATCTCTCAAAACTTTCTCTCTCTTTTCTGTGTAATAAACGGCCTCTAAGGCTTCTGAATTGTCTGTTGAATAGAGAGACTCTGTCCTACTATTTATACTAGAGAGAGAAAGGCGAACGATTGCTCAGTTATCATAACTAAAACCCTAATCTGCGCCTATTCCGTTACCAACGGAACTATTCCGTTGCCAACTGAATGGTATTGTTTTGTTCAATCAATTATCCAATAATTGATTATTTCGTTCACCAATTTATACATCATATGTATAATTGTTTTGAGGCATATTCATCCTGTACGAATGGAGTTCATTTCGTGACCGTGTAGGTTCCATTTAACGCTGGCAACGATCTTCTAAAGATCGTAAGTCATGAGTAACCTCTAGACTGATATCATGACTACCCATGTTGAATGAAATGATCAGCGATCATAAACCTATCTGAATAGATGTTTGCTTATTCCTTTTGTTCTACGATATATGTCTTGATCACAAGGCATGGAAGTATGTCATCCTTGAGTTTGATCAAAGTCTCTTTCCTGATCGAGAATTAGAATGAGTAAATACAAAATGATATTAACAACATATGTTAATCCATTTTGAGAATGGTCATGCATTTCCCTTCAGTCCTAGTTCATCATGGGGCCCAGAGATATCTCCCTCATGACTAGAGGAACAAATGCCATCTTGGTCACTCAAATTCCTCGTCATGATTCAGTGCATACCTAATGATGACCCTAATGATCATCCCATTACGAATGACGTATGATCATATTAAAGTATCCAGTTCCACATATCACTAGTGTGGATATATAGCTTCTTGCCTGAAGTATGTCTATCTCTATAAACATCCTACATATCACTAGAGACAGTTTAGAATGTCACTCGTTGGTTCACAGTTCTACTATCAAGAATCACGTATTCTGATGACGTGAACCCAAAGTGTCATTCTTGGTTGATTTAAGATTAACATTAATAACCCATATACACAGATATATAAGAAACAAGTTTTATTGAATAAATAATAATGTCTTAATACATAATCCATTTCCTAGCACAAATATATTTGGCCTAGGGCACTAATTCTACAGTGTGCGGCTTTATTTTTTTAAATATTATGCGGTCATGGTTTTGCAATCCCATGTGTCGCTATGCGGCGACGATTTCGCAATCCCGTGTGCGGCTTTATATTCAATATTATGCGGTCATGGTTTCGCAATCCCATGTGCGGCTATGCGGTCACGGTTTCGCTATCCCGTGTGCGGCTGACTCATATCTATAGTACTTAAAAACCTCTCGTAATTCACAAATATTGATAATTATTTATTTATTTATTTATTTATTTATTATTATTATTATTATTATTATTATTATTATTATTATTATTATTATTATTATTATTATTATTATTATTATTATTATTATTATTATCACTGTTATTTTTATAGTTTAAAGAGAATAAAATTTGATTCAAATAATGAACCTCGTCTATGCATGTCATAAAGTTTAATCATCACTACTACTATCAAAATATAATATGATATATTTGCATCTAACCCGACTTGTTTCTAACTAGACAGATTAAAATGAATAATGTAAAAACAATAGTTAAAGACTAAAGTATCATATTACCTAGTAAGCAATGAAGGAAGAAATACCACAAAAATCCAGTAGCAGCCTTGTATGTCCTTTGCGTTGAGCAATCAGGAAGACATACCAAAAATCTGAGTAAAGAAGAGATGGCCAAACCCTTCTATTGTATACATTCACTTCACAAGAAACGGCCAAGCCATCATGTTTCCTTTCTCATTAAATTCTCTTTTAACCCCAAAAAGTTAAATGAGCTTATATATGATACTTCCCTTTTTTTTTAACTTAATGATAAATTTAATCAAAACCGTTAAAATTAGGAGGGTATTTTCAGTATATGTGGTATTAATTACATAAATTAAATCTTAAATTTATTTCTATTTTATTCTTCTCTCAATTTCAATCAATGAAAGGAAATCTCCATTATATTCTTTCTCTCTAATCCAAGTCAAAAAAATAACCTGCCTTCCAGATTTAGTGAAAAAAAGTTGAAATATATGTATTTCTATGTATTTGACCCCCCAAATATCTTATGTAGTATTAATCTATAGGAGAAAGTTTTCTGCCCCCCAGAAATTTCTGTTAAGCTCCGCCAATGTATGATCCATATTTGATATTATATACTATAATATAATATGATGTAATATAATATAATATGATATAATTTAATATAGTATAGTATAATAAAGTATAATGTAATATAATTTAGTATGATATAATAAAGTATAATATAATATAATATAGTATAATGTAATATAGTATAATATGATATAATTAATATAGTGTAAACTGTAATATAATGTAATATTATAGAGTATAATGTAATGTAGTATAGTATGATATGATATAATATAATATAGTACAATGTAATGTAATATAGTGTAATGTGATGTATATTATATAGTATAAACTATAATGTAATATGGTATGATATAATATAGTATAATGTAATATATTGTAGTATCATGTATATATAGTATAGTGCAATATAGTATAATGTAATATAATATAAAATAGTATAAAATAATATAATATAGTATGATATAATATAGTATAATATAATATAATATAAATATAATATGGTAAGAAAAAATATAGTATAATTTAATATAATATAGTAAAATATAATGTAGTATAATTGAAAATAGTATACTATGATATAATGTAGTATAATGTAAATAATATAGTGTAATATACTAATATTGTATAATGTAATATAATATAGTATAAAATAATATATTAAAATATAGTATGATATAACATAGTATAATGTAATATAGTATGATGTAATAATGTAAAATAGTATAATGTAGTATAATATAATATAGTACAATGTAATATAATACAGTTTAATATAATAAAGTATGATTATAATATAGTATAATTTAATATAATATAATATATTATAATACAATATAGTGCAATATATTATAGTATGATGTAATATAGTATAATGTAATATTGTATAGTGTGATATAATCTAACGTACGATAGAAACATGTATAGTATGATGCAATATAGTATAATGTACTATAATATAATATAATATAGTATATTGTAATATAAATTTAATATAGTATAAATATAAAGTAATATAATATAGTATAATATAGTACTATGTAATATAATATAGTATTATGTAATATAATATAATATGATATAATATAGTACAATATATTATAATGTAATATACTAAAATATGAGAGTATAATATAATAATATGTAATATAATATAGTATGATATAATATAGTATAATGAAATATAGTATAATATGATATAATATAGTATAATGTAATATAATATAGTATAATATAGTATAATGTAATATAGTAAAATATGGTATAATATAATAAAGTATAATGTGATATAATATAATATAATATGATGTAGTATAGTATAGTGCAATATAGTATAATATAATATAGTATAGTGTAGTATAATATAACATAGTATAATATAGTATAATATAATATGTTAAAATATAGTATAATGTAATATGATATAATATAATAATGTTGTATCATACTATATTAATTATTGTTATGCTTAAAAAAGAAGAAACAAATCAATGCCAAATATTTTATTTCTTGCTATAGATAAATACAATCTTCTAAAATAACAATCAATTATGTAGATAGTAAAAAAAAAGAATAAATCAATTCCAAAGATTTTCTTTCTTTATTTCTCTCGTTTCTCGAGAACAAAATAGTTTCTTTTATGGTTTCAAGTGGAGATGAAGAGTCACGAGGGAATTAAAAAAAACGTGGAGTACTATAGACACTAAGTTACGATTTTACCCTTTTATCATTTATTTTATATAGAAAAAACATCTATAATACTCCACTTTCAATGTGAAGTACTATAGACAATAAACAAGCTCAAATTAAATATATTTTTCTTCAACTCAATCCCTAATATATTGCTAATTACTACTTCCACTTTATAACTAAATTTCAATCAGTTACTGTACTTTAACTTCAGAAATCACGATTTAATATCTAATTCATTCTGTGTTCTTTGTATCATTATCTGCCTATTATGTATTTTTATGTATACAATTTAAAATAATAAATGAATTAAACGGTTGTATATATGAGATGCTCTTCTTACTACGATTTGGTATTTAAACGTTGTTATCACGAGTCAGGCGAAGTGGGTGTAGCGATGGCCCGGTCCTAATCGGAGCTATGACCAACAAAATTACTTGGGGCTTGTTTGGATGTGTAAAATATTCTAGTATAGTATTAGAATATATCTAGGGATTAGAAGTTGTAAAATCCAAATTTTAAATAATTACAAATCTTAGGAAGTATGCAAAATGTTGTGTTTGAATGCAGTAAATTTGTAGGAATTTATTTGCATAAATGTTGTGTACCAACTAAAATAATTGTGCTATATCGTTGTTTATATTATCTGTTTTTCTTCATTAGGATCGCCTAAAATGAAACCTGATATGAGAGAAAAAATGATCTCTTTCTTTTTTATTGACAGCAGTGGTAATTCATTCTGACTATTTAATGAAAATATTATAATTTCTCTTCCAAGGAATTATCGAAATTTTATTATTAACAGGAAATAAATATTAGGACTTTCACTTTCAAATACTACCGTAAATATTACAACTTTTCTTTATATACTAACCAAAAGATTACAATTTTTCCTTAAAAATACTAAAGAAAATTGATCCAATTTGTCTTCTCAAAATAGTATATTAAGTAATTATTAATATTTTATATTTAATATTTTATTTAATTTAATATTTAATATTTTATTTTATTTAAATTTGATTTAATTATTTAGTATTTTATTATTATTAATGAAGTCTATAAATTTTTTATTATTTTCTTAAATAATATAATATAATATAATATAATATAATATAATATAATATAATATAATATAATATAATACAATATAATATAATACAATATAATATAATATAATATAATATAATATAATATAATATAATATAATATAATATAATATAATATAATATAATATAAACATTTAATTTATACAGCTTACAAAAATCCTAGAAAAAAACTTGCCAAAAAGCTAGGTTTTTATAATTCCCTCTTTTCTATACAAAATTTTCTAAAAAATTCATAACTTACAATTTAACTAAAAAATCCCAAATTCCATCAAAACTTACATATTTGAAACTTAGGAATTTTTCCCCATCTTGTTTGGATGTGTAAAATTTTCTAGGATAGGATTAGGATATTTCTAGCGATTATGATTTGCAAAATTCAAATATTAGAGGATTATAAACTGTAGGATGTATAAAAAAGTGGTGTGTTTGGATGCAAATTCGTAAATTTGTAGGAAATATTTTTCGATAATATAATATAATATAATATAATATCAAAAAATTCCTAGAAAAAATTACGAAAAAGCTAAGTTTTCATTCTTCTTTCTTTTCTATACAAAATTTCTCTAAGAATTCGTAACTTCAATTTTCCCTAAAAATTCCTAAATCCCATCTAAACTTTGCATATTTAAAACTATAAGAATTTTTCCCTATCCTTAAAAATACCAACAAATTACTAGTTATCCAAACAATCCCTTAGACTAAACCAACAAATTCCTGACCAACCAAACAAGCCAACATGACCAATTGGCAGTTATCGTTTACACAAGACAAACCCAACCCTTTATAGTAGTATAAAAAATATATATTTCCATTTGACTAGATGGCCTATTACAAGTTTGTTGAATTCAACATGTGTGGTGCAACCCAATCCTCCCAATCCACCAAGCAATTTCCTTCTGTCTAGGGGTTACGGGTGGCAACAGGTTTGATATCGTCTGACTGACCGGTATTCGTATCCGCAAAAAAATTTATATTGATATCAAAATATTCGTATTCGTTCAGATTCGGATACGGATACGGATACGGATACGAATAGTTTTATTCGGATACAGATATGAATTCAGTAATCATTTTTTATCCCGGATACGGATACTAATCCAGATAATTTGTTATTCGGATAATATCCGTTTTCGAATATTTCATTATATATCAGATATGAATATAGATATTTATATGGATACGAATACGTATATTTGATTTTGTTCATCATATTTGGATACGGATACGTATATTATCCATACCTATATCCATATTATTATTTTTTCTTCAAACTTCCCTTATAAATTGCTACATTTTATTAATTTTTACCCCTACTTCCGTCTCCTATAAATCCCCATCTCATTTCTCTCAACTGACATCACCATATTTCTTTCTTCTTTGCTTTAACAACCCTACAATTAATTCCTACCTTTTTTTTAAGATCCACCAAGAGTTAGCAAAGAGCTTGACGATGGCCAGAGTAGAGGTAATCAGACAGGCACAGCGCGCTGAAGGTCGAGCCACCGTACTAGCAATTGGTACAGCCACACCGGCCAATTGTGTGCATCAGGCTGACTACCCAGACTATTATTTCCGTATCACAAAGAGTGAGCGTATGACCCAGTTGAAAGAGAAGTTTAAGCGCATGTGTAAATATCATTTTAGCTCTCTAATTGGAAATAAACATAGCCTCTTATGCCGCATCTTAGTTCTTGCATTCATGAAAACAATATAAAAAATAATATTTAACACTAATTTTATCTACATCTATTTCAGGTGACAAGTACATGATTAAGAAAAGATATATGCACTTGTCTGATGAGATCCTTGCTGAAGATCTTGACATTTGTGCTTATATGGCGCCATCACTAGATGCACATCAAGACATTGTTTTGTCGGAGGTTCCAAAGCTTGGAAAGCAAACGGCCGTCAAAGCCATTAAAGAATGGGGTCAACCAAAATCTAAGATCACTCACTTGATCTTCTGCACTATCAGCGGTGTTGACATGCCTGGGTCCGATTTTCAAGTCACCAAACTCCTTGGTCTTCGTCCATCTATTAACAGCTTCATGATGTACTAACAAGGCTGTTTTGCTGGAGGCACCGTACTTCATATTACTAAAGACCTTGCAGAGTATAATCGTGGGGAATCGTGGGGCTAGACTTTTGGTGATATGTTCAGAAATTACTACTGTTACTTTTCGTGGTCCCTCGGAATCGCATCATGATTCCTTAGTTGGTCAAGCACTTTTTGGAGATGGTGCTGCTGCTCTCATTGTTGGCTCAGACCCTGACAGCCATTGAGCGACCGGTGTTCCAACTAGTTTCTGCTGCACAAACTATCCTTCCTAATTCCGAAGGAGCTATAGATGGCCACCTTCGTGAAGTAGGGCTCACTTTCCACCTCCTTAAGGACGTGCCTGGACTAATCTCCGAGAATATTGAGAAGAGTCTCGTTGAGGCTTTCACTCCCATTGGTACGTAAAAATAAAGAATGTTTAATATTTATTACTAAAATTGTTATTCTTCTTAACTAAAAATTTAATAATTTAAAATTTTATTATTTGGCAGGCATTAATGAATGGAATCAATCTTTTGGATTGCACACCCTGGGGGACCTGCAATGTTGGATCAAGTAGAGGTCAAACTTGAGCTTCAGAAAGAGAAGATGAGTGCATCAAGGCACATTCTAAGCGAGTTTGGTAATATGTCCGGTGCTTGTGTATTATTCATTCTAAACGAGATGAGAAAACGGTCAGCAAAAGAAGGCAAAGCAACAACTGGAGATGGACTCAATTGGGGAGTTCTTTTTGGTTTCGGGCCAGGTCTCACGGTTGAAACCGTAGTCCTACGTAGTGTTTCCATTACAGCCTAAGAAAGAACTAACTGCTTCGACCCCGACTTCGAGCATAGATAATCATCTTAATTTAATATATATTCGTTATGATATTGTCATATTCATTTTCATGAGTCGCCAAATTTGGCTGTTGTACTAATCAGTTCCTAATTAATTAATGAATTAGGTTTTGTTCTAAAAGAAACGAAATTGTTTACTTTTAGTAGATACAAGAGATGCTCCCGCTCTGAGTGAATTTTTTGTGATATTTCTTTTCAATGTTGTTATATGGCAAGCAACTATTCTGATGATATTATGAAGCTTTAACTTTATATATGTGTTGGATATTATTTATTTTATAAATAATATTACTAAATTTTATAACTTATTTGATGCATTTTTATTAATATTTTAATGGTCATTAAATGAAAAGTTAAAAATAATATTAAATTCATTGATCAAATCTCTTCATTTTCCTTATTATAAAAAGAGTTTCCCTCCTACCTAAAGTATATAATACACTATACAATACAACATCTCTTGTTCTTCCTACTAAAAAATGGGTTCTTATAATTACTCAAAATACACTTGGTTCGAGAAATAATGGTCCATGTCTTCATTCCTATTTGAAATGAAGGCCCGCTCTGCGACTGTGCTACCGGAGCGGATACATGACTTTCTCGTGGTGTAGAACCTTGGAGGCAGATAGACAGGAAATCCTGCTCTAGAGGACGTCAATCTGTCTTTAAGGCAATCGCAACTCGATCGCACGGCTACATTCAAGATTGTCCCATTCTTTATCATTCTTTTATGATTTATTTTTATTAATTATTTGATTAATTTCAAGAAATATAACCAACAATCTAAAGACGGATTGATGGAATTGATCACAAGTAAAATTTCATAAAATACTTGGATGTCATTATCTTTTTCATGCATACTTAAGTTATACATATACATCTGGTCATAAAAAAGAGATTTTATATTGCTCCTTATTAGTTTTCTGTATAGTTCATAAGATTTCTAAACTTGTCATAGGTGAACCAAGACAATACTTAATTTGATTTATAATTTCTGTAAGATCGTAAAGTGGCAAGGTCAAACTTAGTACCTTAATATGTTTCTAGGACAATTACTAGACCGGACTTTTTATTAACTATTATGTTATGGAGTCAAAATGTTATTTGGCCTCCTCAAATTGCTAGTACATATATTATGACAATTTGATCATATACAATTTCGTAATAATGTATGTTTTGGTTAAGGGCAAATTTGTTTCCATATTAACATGGAAAGTTAACTTTGTTTTTCTCATTCCGTTTGTTTCACGTACAAGCCAAATTGAAATTTAATAGCCCATTTCAAAGACAAAGTAACAACCAAGTCGTTTTTTCATTAATTATAGAGAAAGGATATTTACTTTCCATAATTAAGACTTCTTACTTCTCGATCAACCATAGCACGTCACGTGGCATATAAATAGAAGGTATTTAGAAAATCATTTTGGACTCACATTTTGCTACCTCCTATCGACTTTAATATTCGTGATATTATTAGAATCTTCCAAATTAACTTCCATAAAAATTAAGCATACATTTTTTTCTCCTACCTCCGAATAGCTCACATTCAATTTCTCAAGATTTTAAATTCTTGCGATATTTTCAATATCTCACTTTTTTTTGACATTGCCTACTCTCAGTTAGACAGATATCAGGGTCGCCCGCATTTTTTTGGCGTGTTTTTAGTAATTTTTTTATTTTTCTGCTCGTTTTTAGTATATTTTTTTGATTGTTTTGAAATATTTTTAGTATAATTTTTCAGATTTTTTTAGTAATTTTTTTTTATGTTTTTACCTAAACAAACATAAATCAGATGAATAGAAATCCATACCAGATTTCAACAAATACATACTAGTCTTTATATTTCAAAAATTGTGACAAATGCATACCAGTTGAAGCAAAAGACATACCAGTAAGATATAAATACATACAAAATCTAAATAAACGCATTTCAGATGAATATATGTCCATACCAGTGTAAGCAAAATACATACCAGTAAGGTATAAACATATACAAAGTCTAAACAAACACATACAAACAGATGAATATATGTCCATACCAATGAAAGCAAAACGCATACAAGTAAGTTATTATACACATACAAAGTCTAAACAAAACACATATCAGATGAATATAAGTCTATACCAGATTTCAATAAACACATACTAGTCATTATATATCAAATTTTGATAAACACATACCGGTTAAAGCAAAAGATATACCAGTAAGGTATAAACTCATACAAGTCTAAACAAAACACATATCAGATGAATAGAAGTTCATACCAGATTTGAAGAAACACATAGTAGTCATTATATATCAAATGTTAACAAACTCAAACCAGTTTAAACAAAATACATACCAGTATGGTATAAATCCATACATGTTTAAACAAAACACATATCAATATGAACATATCATGCGAAATCAAAATATTGCGAGATGATATGGATGAGAGTCGGGTGGGGGTCAATAATTTGAATTTGTTGAATATTTGAGCTGATTTGAATTGGAGCTATTATGAGATACTTAAAAAATATTTTCAAATATGACTGTACTCCCTAAATTGAACTCCCATAGTATGAGAGGCAATGGGAAGTAGATATGATGGGAACACCAAATCTTTTTCCTTAATTATAATTTAATTGTCTTTAAATGGCAATGTAACCCTCACAAAATTAACGAGGGTTTACCAAACATCAGAATACACTAATTGTGAGTGCCAATATCGGTTTTACATGTAACATTGACTTTCTTATTGTGAGTACCAATTTTAAAATATAAAAAAAACGTTAAATGTTAGTCATATTAAGACTCATTTGACTATTGGTCTTTGGGTTTACCTTCATTTCATACATAATTTTCTGTTTGAACAATATAACAGAATAAAGGAAATGGATAAAAATATATCCTAATCCTTTTGTATTCATCTTGATACAAATTTTATCCATACCTCTTTAATTGGTAGATGGTATGATTTTTGGAGCGTGTGTTCACGTATGTGTTCTTTTTTCTCCAAGACTATTATAAAGTCTCACTACAACAAAAACGGACAACTGCAAGATTTTTTGTGTAGGAATTGAATAAATCCTACCGTCTGCTTAAAATATGTAAGATTTCACAGGAAATCCAGTCCTATAGTTATAAAATACAGAATTTAACAAAAAGTACCACTGATTCAATTAAATATGTAACACTAGTAAATACATTCTGCCAAATGAGTCAAAGGTACGATTACAAAATCTGTTCAGCTGCATAATAAAATATTGCTGTTTATTATCGTATTAATAATAGGTTTAAATTTAGGCCGTTTTTGCGTGCGTACAAGTAGACACCGTGTATTTTTTTTCCCTGTTCGTTGGATTCTGTTAACGGGTTTTGTTTTCGTTATCCGTTTCATTCTTTACCGTCTGATGTTTCTTTTTTGTACAGTTTACGCGTGGCCTGTTCGTTTAACATCCGTTGAGGTTATTATTTAACAGCTGTTCTTTGCTGTATTTCTTTTCTTTTCCTTTCCTTTTCCATTCTTTTATCAAGAATTCTCGCATTTTTCCTTTCTTTCTTTTCTGGTTTCCTTCTTCGGTGAATTCTCGCATTTTTTCTTTGTTTCTTTTCTGGTTTGGTTCTTCGGTATTTTGGGTTTTTCCTATCTCGTTATTTTGGCCGTTGGAGGTTCTTTTGCTTTCATCTGGTTTTTGCCCTTTTGTCGAAGGTTGTTTGAATTTCGTCCGTTTTTCCCCCATTTCTCTACCTGTGTTGTGTAATCAACAGGTATAAACCCTTTTTTCGCCAGTTATTAACCCTATTATTAATTTCAGTTTCGTGACTGGTTTATGGAATTCAAGCGTTTTTTCTGCCTGGTTATTTTTTGATTTTGTCTGATTTTTTTCCCGCCATGCGTAGCGTTTTACCTATCTCGGTTATTGTGGCCGTCGTAGTTTGTCTCGATTTCGTCTGATTTTTTCCCCCCTTTCTCTGTTTCTCTTCTGTAATCAACAGGTATTAACCCTTTTTTCCTATTATTTTTGGATTTCAGTTTGTTCGCTGGTTTTTTTAATTCAAGCGATTGTTGAGTTTGATTATTTTAAGGTAAAGTTTTGATTTTTGTATGAAATTGAATCTTTTTGGTTTCGTTCTTTGTCGTGTTTTTCTTTTTTCTTTTTTTTTTCCAGTGATTTCTTTGATTTCATTTCTTAATTTGATTCTATTTTACCTTTTTCAGTTAGTTTGAGAGGTTTTTTCTTTTTTTCCCAAGTGATTTCATTGATTTCGGTTCTTAATTTGATTCTATTTTATCTTTTTCGGTTAGTTTAAGAGGAATTACTTTGTTGTAGCTTCTTATAAAGTATTGATTTATTGGCGAGGTGTTATCAACATATTATTGGATTTGTTGATTGAGGTAAATTTTTTATCTTCTTTTGATATTTTGCTGTCCTATTTTTTGAGTAATTTTTCACGTTTCAATTTTTAATGTACAGATTGCAAATTGTTACCTAATTATTTCAATTAATTTGGGGCTATTTTTAAATTTTCAGGAAATTGGTAATTGTTATCTAATTATTTCAATGAATTTGGTGCTATTTTATATTTTTCAGTTAATTTGAGAGAAGTAAGTCTGTTTTAGTTTGATGTCAGGTATTTTTTTTCTCACGTTTTTCCTGGTGGAATAATAGTAAAGAATTCTTTACTTTATTAATTCAGGTGAAATTGTTGTTCTCATCCATAATTCAATTGCTTTTACAGATAAATTTTCAAGTTTCAATTCTTTATGTACAAATTGCTGATTATAGTTTGCTTCGAGTAATTTCAGAAAAATGCTGTCAGGTATTTTTTCCCTCGCGTTTTTCCTGGTGCAATAATAGCAAAGAATTCTTCGCTTTATTAATTCAGGTGAAATTGTTGTTCTTATATGGTATTCATTTTTTTAACAGACAAATTTTTGAAGTTTCAATTCTTTATGTACAAATTGGTGATTACAATTGGTATTGTTACTTAATTGGTTTTATTTTTTTCAGTTAATTTGCTTCGATTTATTTCGAGAAAATTATTCTGTTTCAGTTTTTGACAAGGTATTCGTTTTCTCGAATTCCATTTTTTTTTAAAATTTTTTTTCAACTTTCAAGTTCTTATTTACCAATTGGTGATTAAAATTGGTACTGTTATTTAATTGGCTTTATTTGTTTCAATTAATTTTTTTCAACTAATTTGTAAGAAATTATTCAATCTCGGTTTCTAACAAGGTGTTGATTTTTTGTTGAAGTGCTGCTTATTGGGAGTTTTTCAATTCATCTATTGAGGTTAAGTTTCTATTTTTATTTATTTTTTATTTCTTTGTGTTCATGTGGTCATTCATTCTAAAAATAGTTGAAGTTGAAATTTGTAGTAACTGGATTGTTTTAGAAGTTTATTGTTATCTCATTTACGTTATTCGGCGAATTTGCAGTAGATTTTGGAGTTGCTTACTTTTCAGGAATATGATTTTAATATTTCTGATTCATTTAATGTAAAAATTGATGAACAACCAGTTATGGTTCTTTATTGTTTTTCTTTAAAATTCATGTTTCTTATAAGAACTGATGTTAATATTCGGTTTATGAATATGTAATTGTTATGGTTTTTCATTGAATATAAGAATCTTTGGTCTTCTTTGGTAATCTATTCAGTGATCGAAATTATTAGGAAATTTCCATTGGTTATGTAATTGTTATGATTGGTTTTTAATTGTCGAAATTATGGAAAAAAAAAATTGCAATATGTTCTTAACTTGAAAAGGAAACAGAAAATGGAGATATATTATACTTGGTATATGTTAACTTTTGTGTTATTTGTTAAATGGTAAAAATTTTGATGATTAGATGTGTTCTCCTTCTGAAAGATTGCAATGTAACTTCCTGTACGAATCTGTTTATTGGATAATTGGATCTGTATGATTTTGTTTATTAGATAATTGCTTCTATTTTATGTTTCAGTTGAGGGTTTTAGTATATGCTGTGTTTGGGACAATTATTTGAATGGATTGATCTTTATCATGTTTCAATATTGTTATTTGTTGTTTTTGGATTTATTTTCTGTATTTGTATATTTTTTTGCATTTCTGGAAATGAATTTGCTCAATTGTTTCCATAATTATTTATTATATATTTTTTTTGGGAAAATTTCATTTTATGTTATTGGTATGGATTTCCTGGCCAAAAAGAAAGATCAAAACTGTCAGAAAAAAAATAATGAACAATAGTGGAAGATGTTCAATTGATATGTTATTGTTTGCATTTTTACGAATTAGTTTGATTAATTGTCTCAGTACTTGTTTGTTTTATTTATTTATTTTTTTTAATATTTTATGTTATCGATATGGATTTTTTAATATAAAAAAAAAGGTTGAGAATATCAAAAGAAAATTAATGAAAAATGTTGAATTGTGTTATTTGTAATTTTTGTATATTCTTTAATGAAAAAGAATTAATAATATACAGAAACAAAACAAAAAAAAAATTTAGTGACATTAAACTCATAATAAGTTGCAAATGTGATAAATCAATAATTTCAAAAATAAGTTCTTGAAAAAGGTTTTGAGCTGAGATTGGTATTGTGAACTGGTTTATGTACTATTTAGGTCAATTAATTATTTTGATGTTAATTTTGTTCACTTTACTTGATTTTAGCATTGGATTTTTTGCTTTTATATTGCATATTTTTTTTTAATCTCCAATTAGTTATGTTTTGCTAATAAAAAGTCTGTGTTCTGTTTGTTGGATTATTGATTAGATCTTCAGATGGATGATGCAGCATCAGGTAGACGAAGAAGATTGTTATTGTTACGTAACAAACGTGCAAGATATGAAAGAGGTGAATCTTCATCAACTAATGTTGAAATGGTGGCAGGCAGTTCTAGACGATCTGAAAAAGGTATTCTTATGTTTTACATTTCATATACTCCGTTTTCATGCTTTAATTTGTTCAACATATGTCGATTATCAATGTTTTTTTTTTGCAGATGGTTCTCCGGAATTGTTAGATATTGGTGCGCCCGAATATTGCTGTAAAAAATGTGGAGCTTTTTTCTGGTACCGTGAAAGATGTAAAAAAAATTCGAAAATAAATAATCCAAAATATAGTTTATGTTGTCGAAATGGAAGAATTTCATTGCCTATTTTGAAAGAACCTCCGAATTTACTTAATATGTTACTTGACCATAACGCTGGATTACAATCAGTTCATTTCAAAGATAATATCCGTATGTACAACTCAATGTTTGCTTTTACGTCAATGGGAGTAAAAGTGGACGAGAAAATTAATGATGGTAATGGACCATATGTATTTAGAGTTTCAGGTCAAACTTATCATAGAATAGGTTCTGTTTTGCCTGTTGAAGGATCTATTCCAATGTTTGCTCAACTGTATATGTACGACACTGCAAATGAAATTGCTAATAGAATCAATATTTTTACTGATTCATCAAAAAAAAATTGTGAGCCACGATATGTAATTGTCAAAAATTTGATTAATATGTTAAATGAAAATAATGTTATAGTGAAAGGTTTTAGGTATTATCAGGAACGTTTTTCTAACTGTGATGTACCCGATTTAAAATTACGTATTATTGGTACTCGAGATATTGAACAGTCACAGTATGCGGCTCCAGCTGCAAGTGAAGTTGTCGGATTAGTGGTTGGTGATCTTACTCAAGAAGAACGACAACGTGATATTATTGTTGAACACAGAACAAATGGATTACAACGTATTAAATTTGAACATCCATGTTATATGCCAATGCAATATCCTTTACTATTTCCTTACGGTGAAAACGGTTTCCATTCCCATATAAAATATGTTCAGATTCAAAATAGTGTTACAAAAATTAAAAGAAAGTGTATAACTATAAATGAGTATTACTCTTATCGATTACATCAACGTAATAAAGACGCACCTACAATTTTTCGTTCTGGACGATTATTTCAACAAGATGTTGTTGATGCTTACCTATGTATTGAACAAAAAAGATTAACGTATCTCCAACATAATCAAGCATCTTTGCGAAGTGATAAATATCAGAATATTAAGAATGCAATTTTAGACGGTGATATGCTTGGCAGAAATATTGGGAAACGAATAGTTTTACCTGCTTCTCATGTAGGAAGTCCTCGATATATGTTTCAAAACTATCAAGACGCTATTGCAATTTGTAGACATATAGGTCTTCCTGATCTTTTTATTACATTCACCTGTAATCCTCAATGGCCTGAAATTCAAAGAATGCCTTTCACTTATCAACATCCGGAAGAAAGACCAGATATTGTATCACGCGTTTTTAAAATGAAATTAGAAGAGTTAATGGATGATATTAGCAAAAAAAATTATTTTGGTCAAACTTTGGCAAGTAAGTTATAGCTTCAAATCATTTATTTTGAATATTTTTTTGCTTATGTTTCTTAATTTATTTTTAATTGATATATGTTTTTCTTTTTTCAGTAATTTATACTATTGAATTTCAAAAAAGGGGTCTTCCACATGTTCATATTATTGTCTGGTTAGCCCACGATAATAAATTGAACTCTTCTGAACGTATTGACCAATTTATCTCTGCAGAAATTCCTAATCCTGAAATTGATAAAATTGGTTATGATATTGTTACAAAATTCATGTTGCATGGGCCATGTGGCAGCTCATATCCTAAAGCAAGTTGTACAACAAAAGAAATTTGTTCAAAACAATTTCCAAAATCATTTCAAAATAAAACTGTAATAAATGAGGATGGCACAGTTATTTATCAACGAAAAAATAATGGTATTTCTTTTCTTAGAAAAAATATTGAATTAAATAATAGTCATGTTGTTCCGTATAATAGAAATTTATTAATAAAGTATCAGGGTCATATTAATGTTGAACGATGTCATACAGGAGAATTAATAAAATATCTTTTTAAATATATTTGCAAAGGTAATGATCGAGCATATGCTTATGTTGAAAAAGGTAAATCTAATCTGTCTGAAAATGGTGATTTTGATGAAATTAAATCGTATCTGGATTGTAGATATATTACTCCTCACGAAGCTATTTGGAGAATTTTTCAATATGATATACATTACAGAAGTATTAGTATTGAATGATTACCGATTCATTTACCTTTAATGAATAATATTTTTTTTAATGATAGTCAAAACATGCATTATACATTAAATAACTTAAACATCGAACAAACAATGTTTACGTAAATGGATGGAATTAAATAAAAAAGATTTATTCGCGAAATCTTTAAAATATGTAGAAATTCCTCAACATTTTACATGGCATCAAGATACTAAAAATTGGTTACCTCGAAAGAGAGGAAAATCTCTGGGTCGCATTTATTATGTACATCCAAGTTCAAATGAATTATATTTTTTACGACTTTTATTAAATTATATAGAAGGACCAACATGTTTTGAAGCTATCCGTACAATAAATGGTAACTTATATAACTCTTTTAGAGATGCTTGCAATGCTCTTGGATTATTAAAAAATGATAATGAATGGTTATTTGCTATACAAGAATCTTCTCATTGGGCTACATCCATTCAATTACGTAAAATGTTTGTTAGTATGCTATTGTATTGTGAAGTTTCCAATCCGTTAAAATTTTTTAATGACTGTTGGCAGCTATTTAGTGACGACATTAATTATAATATGCGTAAAATTTTTAATTCTCCTGGTGCTAAATTAACTGATAACCAAATTAAAAATTATGTTTTAAATGATATTCAAAAAATGCTTATTGATAATGGATCAAATCTTGCAACTTTTTCATTACCATCTCCAAAAATTGATATGGTCCGTAATCTTAAAAATAAATTGGTAATAGAAGAACTGGCTTGCAACAGTCAAACTCTTATGACTGAAGCACTTGATATGTATTCTTCTTTAAACGTTGAACAAAAACATATTTATGATGATGTTATAAAATCTGTTCAATTCAATGAAGGTAAAATTTTCTTTGTATACGGATATGGTGGTACTGGAAAGACTTTTCTGTGGCGTGCAATTGTTACAATGCTCCGTTCTCATCATAAAATTATATTACCTGTTGCTTCTTCTGCATTAGCTGCATTACTTATACCTCGGGGTCGTACTGCACATTCAAGATTTAAAATACCGCTTGAACTTACAAATGAATCAACATGTGATATCAGAAAAGGCACACAATTAGAAGAACTTTTACGTGAAACTTCTTTAATCATTTGGGATGAAGCACCAATGAATCATCGAAATTGTTTTGAAGCACTTGACAGAACATTAAGAGACTTATTAGGTACACATAATAAATACAATCGACAGAAACCTTTCGGAGGTAAAACAATACTTTTAGGTGGAGATTTCGGACAAACTTTGCCAGTTATTAAAGGAGGTTCACGGTATGATACATTAAGTGCATCAATAACAAAATCAAGCATATGGCATTATTGTACATTGTTTGAATTAACTATTAACATGCGACTTTTTCATTCTACTCTTTCAAAAAATGAAAAAAATACGGCACAACAATTTAATGAATGGTTACTTTCTGTTGGAAATGCTGAAGTTAAAGGAAAATCATTATTTCAATCAGATGACCTAACTGGATAAAGATACCCGAGGACTTACTATTGACATTTGAAGGAGACGGAAAAAATGCTATTATTCATGTTATTTATGATAATTTATCCACCATGTACAACAATACTCTTTATTTACAAGAGCGAGCAATAGTGACTCCTAAAAATGATTATGTCGATGAATTAAATAAAATTGCATTAAATTTAGTTCCTGGCACTTCAAGATTTTACTATAGCTGTGATGAAATGTGCAACTCAACATTGTCTACTGACGAACTTGAAAGTATGTATCCGATAGAATTTTTGAATTCTTTAAAATTAAACGGTATTCCTTCCCATGAATTACAACTAAAAGTAGGATGTCCAATAATGCTTATGCGAAATATTGATCAATCGAATGGTTTATGTAATGGTATTAGACTCATAGTAACGCGTCTATCAGATCATGTTATCCAAGCACAAATTATGACAGGTAACAATACAGGAACATCGGTATGCATACCACGTATTATATTCAATGTAAAAGATAATAAATTACCATTTATTTTAAAACGTAAACAATTTCCTGTTCGACTGTGTTATGCAATGACAATAAATAAAAGTCAAGGACAAACAATAAATAAAATTGGAATATATTTACCACAACCTGTATTTTCACACGGTCAACTCTATGTTGCTTTATCAAGATCTTCATCACGTGAAGGTGTTAAAATTTTAATAGAGAATCCTGACAATCAATTTCCTAATTATACTCAAAATATTGTATTCAGTAAAATTTTCAATGATTTAGGTACATTTTGTTTTTTCCATATATATAAAAATATCAATTATTAATACTTTTTTTTTTCAGATACTCCTCTTAACAATCTAAGGAACCAAGCGACTGATTCATAAAAAACATTCAAAATAGCTTCCCATAAAAATGAATTCAAAAAAATCTTGATATTATTTTCAATAAACTGGTCAATAACAAGAATCATTAGTACTAATATGATTTAATATTTTATCACTTGAGCTTCGGTTCTCTGTATAAAAATAAATGCATCTACTAAACTAAACACGTGCCAAGATATTCATCTGAAATTTCCTACTCATTTTTGGAAACCAGTCTTGCAATACTTTTTCACTCTGATAAATTCTCAGAACTACTTAATCCTTCAATCAAATCAAAATAATATACTCTTTGGAATTGTCTTCATTCGTTTACCATTTTCCTCTTCTCAATATCATTCCATAAATGCATCTACTAAACTAAACACGTGCCAAGATATTCATCTGAAATTTTCTACTCATTTTTGGAAACCAGTCTTACAATACTTTTTCACTCTGACAAATTCTCAGAACTACTTAATCCTTCAATCAAATCAAAATAATATACTCTTTGGAATTGTCTTCATTCGTTTACCATTTTTCTCTTCTCAATATCATTCCAGTCACTCCAACACCTCAAAATCCGGAAACTTTTTCCAGTACTGTCTCGATCCATTCAAGATCTTCATCTACTTGATCTCTTTCCAATCAATTCAAAATATTAAAATCAGAAATCTTCAACATGTGTACACTTCATCATTGCCATCTGTTATAGTCAATGTTACAGAATGCGCTAGGCGCTAGTTGGGCGGTCGGAACCATCGAGGATTAATCGGGGATTAATCGGAGATTAATCGGAACTAGGCAGATTTATATTTTTTATTATTTTTATAAATTATATATAAATTAGTAACGGTTTTTTTAAAGAACCGTTACAGTTTAGTAACGGTTTTTTAATATTAGTAACGGTTGTTTAAATTTGGTAACGGTTATTTAAATTCTGTAATGATTTGGACTTCTTTGTAATTTGTAATGGTTAATTCAAAAAAACCGTTACTAATTACATATTAGTAACGGTTTTTATCAAAGAACCGTTACAGAATTGCCAATATCTGTAACGGTTTTTTCCTAAAAACCGTTACAGATCTATATTTGTAACGGTTCTTTCGTAAAAACCGTCACAGATCTATATTTGTAACGGTTCTTTCATATAAACCATTACAGATTGTATCATTTTGTAACGGTTCTTTCATATAAACCGTTACAGATTGTATGCATTTTTGTAACGGTTTTTTCATAAAAACCGTTACAGATCTATTTTTGTAACGGTTCTTTCGTATAAACCGTTACAGATTGGGCGGGTCTGGGCGGGTCTGGGCGGACGCTGGGCGGGTCTGGGCGGTCGCTGGGCGGACAAAACGCACAGAAGGCCGACTAGCATAATTTCTGGGCGTTTTGCGGCCGCCTAGCGCCTGGGCGGCGCCCAGGCGGCCGCCTGGACCGCATTTTAGAACCTTGGTTACAGTACAACATTGATAATATCAACTATTCTCAATCGCATATATATATTGCGATTCGGTCAAAGAGACTTGGAAAAATATAAACCTCAACCAAAGAAAGTTCAGAACTGGTACGTAAGTGTAACAAATCATAATTGCAACATCTTTTTTCACTTAAACTTCATAATTTCAATTTTCTTCTTAACAATTTTATCTCGAACTCTATAAATTTCACAATTTCGGTTAATTGGAATTAACTCGCTCAAATTTATTAGACAAGTTCACAAAAACCGATCGGCAATCACTAAGTAGGCGACATTTGACCGGTAATCGTTTCCAATTTCAATATTGTATATGTTACCATAGTGTCCTAAAAATTGTTTCTATTTAATATTTATGAAATAATAAAATTCAAATTTATACTATTAGTTTTTATCCATTTTCTTTGTTCTTTTTCTTTTTTTGAAACAAATCATACAGTTCAAATATTTTTGGGCAGTTCTTTGTTTTGCAACAAATCCTTTTTCTTTGTTTTCTCTTTTTATCAGTGACTAATTCAACAAATTTTTTACAATGTACAGTTCCTTAATTGTCAAGACTCTAATTTAAAAAAGATATGTTTTTTCCTCACAATTTTGTTAAATCGTAATATTTACAGTGCCAATTTGCTAACTGGTAACCAAATTTTTAGTTTTACTATTGTAACTGTCCTTATATAATGTTTTCCTCTGACAATTTTGTTAAATTGTAATATTTACACTGTTAATTTGATAACTGCTAATGAAATTTTCAATGTTTTTTTTTTTTCAAATATTCAGACTGGGCTCTAAAGTCTCACATCCAAACCTAAAAATTTAAATTATAAAAAGTCTAGAGTAATTTACAAGAATCTATTTGTTTCCCTTTTTCTATAACCAAAAAAGTTAAACTAACTGATCTGATAAAAGAACAAAACAAAGAAATGCCCAAAAATTAATTAAAAAAAAGGGGGCCATCCTTAGACTAAGGCCCAAAAAAAATATTATTACGTCTACACTTCTAGCCTCTTCTCAGCCGACCCTCACTTTGACTTTCGCTGTGTCACTCTTCACTTCCATCTATCTCACTTCTGTCTGTCCCACCGCTTTCTTCAAAGAACTCTACTTCGTGAAAATCACTTGCTCTAACTAAACTCGGTTCTTCTCTTATCTCCTCAACATAAGAGCAGAAATCGGTGTATGGTATAAGATGGGTTTCATTGCTACTAATTTTCTCCATTTCCTTTAACCCTTTTCTTTTTTTGGTACAGGTCATACATTACAAATTTTTAATTTTTCTTTCCCTGTTTCTTTTTATTTCACATAGTTCAACTAATTTCACACAATGTACAGTTTTCTATTTGTTAACAACTTCCATAAAAATAGTGATTCACAAAAGATACCCTTTTTTTCATAATTTTGTCAAATTCTGACATCTGCAGTGTCAATTTAGCAACTGCTAAATACAACTTGCAAAATATATTCTTTATCCAAATTTATTAACAACTGTTAATAATTAACTGACTAAAAACCTCATTTCAAATCAATATTACACCTAAAATAGCTACACTACTCACACATGACATTTGCATTACAGAATTAAAAAACAAAAAAAACGCAACAAACATTGAATGTTTCAATTTCTGTTTCAGATGGCTCTTCAATCGAATCGAATATCTCTTGCAAACATTAGTAAATTGATACGCAGACCAATCATTACCGCAAGAGTTTTTAAAATTTGGCAAGCAAGGAATCCTCGCGAAGGCACTATATTCAGCATCGATTTTGTCTTAATTGATGTAGAGGTAATTCTTATTAAATAACAAATGAATGAATAAGATACTTTAAATACAGTACAAACATTAAATTAATACATTCTTTGTCCAAATTTAGGGAACTGCAATAGAAGGCCAAATTGACATTGATGATTCAGAGCAGATCCTTTCTCAAATGATTGAAGGAAGAATTCATGAATTTAGCAAATTCCAAGTAAATGAGGCAAGGAAAAATTACCGATCCGTTAATCATGAATATATGTTAAAATTCACCGATTCAACTGTAATCACGCTCAAGGACGAAACTGTTCCAATACCAAAAGCCTACTTCAATTTTGAACCGTTTGAAAACATTGGAACAACAATTAAGGAACCTGAAAGCATAGTTGGTACATTTTTAATTACATTATACCCACTTCAATTATTCATTTCAATTCAATAACATCATTGTTAACAAAAACATATTTCCAAAAAATGACAAAAAAGATTCTCCATTTGCAGATATTATCGGACAATTAAAGACTTTAAATGATGTGCAAACGTACGAAAAAACACATGGAACAGTGCGTTTACGTGAAATAGAAGTGCAAAATGAAAGGTATACAATTACAGTATAATAGAAAAAAAATTTGAATAAAATTCAAGTAACTAACTCAAAAATATTACACTTTACCAATCCCAACTTTTTCCAAAATTCAACTAATTAATTCAAAAATATTATACTTTATCAAAAAAAATTTCAGAGGAAGATCCATGAAAATTACTTTATGGGGAAACAACATTGAACTTTTTAACGAAGATCAAGTTATTCCTTCAAGTGGTAATGAACCAGTTGTCATTGCTTTCAGTTCACTTCAGCTCCACAAATACAATGGTAAAAACATTTACAAATAATTGTTTCTATAATATTGACACAAAAAACATATTATGAAAAAATGATAAAACAATTTCACATTTTTTGGCAGATATGTTCAGTCTAAAGACCTATTCAGGAACAAAAATCTTTTTCGACAACAACATTCCACAAATTAACGAATATAGATCAAGGTTATCTATTTTAAAAACAATTCATAACATCAATCCACTCAAAGATATCCACTGCATCTCTCTAATCTATAAATACAATTTACAGCTATGAACCATCCCCACTTATGATAACATTAACAAAACAAGTAAAAAGATCAAAAGGCAATGACAAACAGACTTGAAACTATTAACTTAACCGACCTGTTAGAAAAGTATGGATCTGCTACAACAAGTAAGTAATAATTTCCAATTATTGAATAATTTATGCATTAATTTATATTTTTACATTCATATAACAAATTAACAATAAAAGCTATACAATAAATATATCCTATTCCAACAATACTATACAGGCAAAAGAAGTGAAATGTCTCGCAACATTGGCGGGTTTTGACGAACCTGAGGGTTGGTACTATATTGGCTGCAAAACCCACATGACAAAACTTAAATCAACTGGGTAGTGGGTACCGGTGCGACAAGTGCCATTCAATCGTCGATGAGCCTACAATCCGGTACCAACAACGCATCAAAAAATATACACAAACAATGAACCATCAAAAAAATTAATGGAAAGATAATCAAAAATATTAATATATATATATATATATATATATATATATATATATACACACACACACAAAAATCTCATAAAATAAACAAAATACAAACCCTAGAATCGGATAAGAAAAATTTCAGCCCTAAAACCTTAAAAAATAAACCCTAAAATGTAAATACCAATCCTTTAACTTCAACCATTGTACAAAAACCAATAAAAATATAACAGCAATTCAATCTAGCAAATTTTTTTAGAAATGTGATAAAACAAGAAAAACCAAAACCCTAAATCCACACAAAAAAAAAAAAAAAAAAAAATTGGGTCCTGAAATCCTGAAAATTTTTAACACAACCCAGAAAATCAAATCTAAACTATAAAAATTAACTATTTCACTCTAATAATCATCTCGAACCTAAATATATATATATATATATATATATATATATATATATATATATATATATATATATATATATATATATATATATATATATATATATATATATATAAACACCTAACTCATTTCCGTTCCAATATCCAGTTTCAGGTTATGCGCTTTTGTTACTGATGAGACTGGTGCAGAAGTCGATTTCACATTCTTCGACAAAAAAGCTCAACACATATCAGGGTGTACAGCAACCCAATTATCAACAGAGCCAGGAGTTAAGAAAACCGTAATCCCAAGTGCTTTTCAAGTCCTAATCGGTCGACAATTTTATTTCAACGTGATATTCAACTCAGGTCTCGAAAAAAAGAGACGCCCAAATTTCAACGTTACTGACGTGATTGCTGTCCCGAACACAGTTCCATTACTTGAAACTTCTCCATCTGTTCAATCTCTGTCACCCGCTGACAATTCTCCAAAAAAAAATACTCAGACAAAAGCAATTGATTTACCTACAAGTTCCACACCAAAAACCCCTGCAAAATTACCAGAAAATAAAAAAAAAGAAAAAAGGTTAACAAATTTTTAAACTTAACTCCAACTATCCACAAAAATAATCCGTCTATCTATCATAAAAACTTAGACACTAATACAAAATATTTTATACATTATTCACAGCTCAAATGTCGGGAACAAACCACCTGTTAAAGATCAGTCGAAGCGAAAAAAGGTGAGTACAAATTACCCGTGAATAAAAAAAGGTACACACCATCAGTTCACTTCTATCAACTACTTATTATCATATTGTCAATTACATTTTTACAAACTCATAACTCAAACAATTTAAACTCACAATTTCAACAATCCAAAATCACAATTTCAATAATTTAATAACAATTCTATCATTTTTTTAGGTCATACTCTGAAGATTAAAAGAGAAACGAACATCAACTAAACACTTTTACAAGACATGAAATAATAGAAAGTACTTTTGCAACTTACAAACTATCAATCGCTTTGTATCCTACCAACAAAAAAAATATTTAAACTGTCAGCGAATCCACAAGAGAGTAAATATAAACTCTCCTTTTGTTTAGTTTATATGTTTTGTAACTGTTAATGGTACTAAAAGAAAGTAGATGTAATGTCTTTTTTGTAAGATTTGTATCTTTTGTAATGCGAACAGAAACCTATAGCAAGTTTGTTAAGAAAAATGGATTTGTAATGCGAACAGAAACCTATAGCAAGTTTGTTAAGAAAAATGGATCCAAAACTGATAATGTAACTGCAATCGTAATCCTTCATGTTTTAATGAAATATTAGTACTGTATAAAATTCTCTATGTTTTGATAAAATGTTGATAATGTTTCTTTCAATACACTTTAAATTCATATCATATTTGTCGCTTACCTCAATCCAAAAAATATGCATTAAAAAAAAATCGCACTTGAACAATATAACAAATTTGTTAAACAATACCTAACAATACCTAAAGATCATTGTCAAAATATAACACACAAAAAATTACAATTATTTTCATGACGATAATTATCACAATTCAAAAAAAAAAAAATTACTAACTCCACTAAAAATTCAAACTCCCTTTTAAACATAAAATCCAAAATAGTTCGCGCATCGCGCGAGTTACCGCTTGTTATATAAAATCTTGAGCTACATAGTCATATCATAGGCCATCAAAATTTCTATTTTCCATTTTGTTTTGCCGCTCAATGTTTTCATTTTCCCGTTGTACCAAAAAATTGGAAGTTCAGAACTTTCTGATTTGTCCTACTCCTTGCACAGATGACAGAACACAACACATCTCCCCCTCATTAAAACCCTAACCTTCTTTCTGGCGGCTAATACTCATTTCTCTTTCTCCCTCTCTTTTCTACACGATCTCTCTCTCTGCGCTACAGGAGACCTCTGCTCACACGATCTCTCTCTCTCTGCGCTATAGGCGACCGCTCTCTCTTACTGGCCTTGTCGATTGGGCGACCTGATTCCATATGTATCCATGAAATAGAACAAAGTGAAGGATGTATCAGAGGTTAATCCCGTTATTGGTGGGTGATCGGGCTTGTTCTCTCAGATCTAACAGCGAGAGAGTGCAGAAGGAGAAGGAGAAGAGCAATCGAAGCCTCCAAGATCATATGTCGTCCAAATACCGTTTCGTGTTTTTTTTTCACTTTATTGGTTTCGTTTCTTATGAATTGAGGTTTGCAACTCACGAATTTTACTTGAAATCGATTGAATTCAGAGGTGGTTGTGAGATTGGATTGAAAGAGGAGAATGCATCAACGTTGCAGGAAGACTCTTCTCCTCATTGGATAATAAATGCATAATTTTTTTTTTGTTTTAATTCAACCGACATTAGCCACCATGATTCATTGTAACAAAGCGGGCATAAAATTCGGTGGCACGATCAAATTTTTGTTACCATCCTTTTTTCGAGTAAAGATACTATGCAATGTATCGTTTTCGCCAAAAGCAGACTCTTGAAAAAGTAAATAAAAAGAATATCCTATGAGACAGTTGATATAAAAAAGAAAAGTTGACGAGTAAATTAACATAAGTAAAACAATATATAATGGTGTAATAATAAATTTGTATAAAAGTATATCAAAAATTAATAAAAGATCATATTATCTTTCCAAGAAAGAAAACAGTATATACCCAATGTCATGGGCTTTATGTATTCCCACCGGTCATATCCAATCAGATTTCTATACATAATCAAGAACCTAATTAGAAAATATATTCAATTAGAAAAAATAATTAAAAAAAACATATAATACGTGCTTGTAATGTGTATTTTTATAAAAAAATTTAGGGTTTTTATCATGACAAATTCAATCATAATTCACATAAAATGTGTCAAAAATGCTCATAATTGAACCTCTTAATATATTTTTGTGTAATTTAACAGAAGAAAAAGGCATAAAATGAAGAATTGGACCAAAACGCAAATGATGGGCCAATGATGGTCAAATAAAACTCTCAAAAACTCTACAAAAATCCCCCCAAACCTTTATGACAATTTGACAACCTTTTACAACCAAGTCAACCAAAGTCAAATGTCCAAAATCGCTGAGTTAACCAAAAGTCAACCTTTCTAAAATTGGTCAAATGGGATACCAAATCGATGAGACGAATCCAAGGTATAAGTCTCGCGATCAGAAACCTCCGAGAACGCTCAGAAATGATCAGTAAAAATTGGTCAAAGTGGTTAAAGTCAATAGCCAGGCAAATTCTGCTTGAGAAATCGCGAAAATTTCTCGGTGAGCCTGATCTGCCTGATCCATTGGAGCCAGAAACGCAGACGATGACTGAAAAACGTGAAAAATTATTGTTCAACCAAAAAATAACCAATTTCGAGCTGCAGTATTCTCGAGCTCACCATTTCCTGCACAGACATCGTTTTGTCGTAATTCCAAAGCCATTCTCTTCTCCTTACTCCCCTCTTTCCAACTATATAAAGAACTCAAAAAGTGATGAAGAATTGGGGTGAGATAATCAGGTTTGAATTAAGTGTTAAATGAAATTGAATTCTGTTTTTGCTGAAATAATCAATTCGAGCTGAAACTTCTCAAGTCCATAACTCATTCCACAGATCTCCTTTCAACCCCAATTCCATTATCTTCTTCTATTCTTCCTCTTTCCATGGACACCAAGAACACTGAACATGATGAAGAAATGACAGAGATATTTGAGTTCGAAGTTGTGCCAGTAACTATTCAAGACATTCCGGCTTTAACGGTCAAATTTCAGTCAAATCGAATTGGCTCAAATTTCTCAAATAAGATGATGTTTTCTCAATTCAGTGAATTTATATGAGGTCTTGGGATGTTGTTCGATCTTTCAATAGGATCTCGAGATAGTTCAAGGATAGAGTTTGATTCATGAGTTGGTGATTTTAAAGTTGTTCTCAAAAGCTGATGATGATTAAGGACGAAAATTAATGAAAGGCAAGAGAGTTAAAATCTAAAAATAAAACAGAGAGCATTCTAGGTGAGTTCTAAAGAGGTCTGATCAATCAAGCGATAGGAGGAATGGAGCTAAAATTTGAAATAAAAGAAGTGAATGAAAAATGAAGCATGTCATATGGTCAAATAGGTGTTTGACCTCCTTCACGAACCAACTAGTCTCTTAAACCCAGGCCCAATATTTTCACCGTGTAGCCCACTGATAGAGATTCTTCTCATAATTTTCAAAATCTTGTTGGTTGCAAATGGGTGTTCAAGATTAAGAGGAATGCGAATGATTCAATTGAAAGATACAAAGCGCGCCTTGTTGCTAAAGGGTATCACCAAGAGCAAGGGATAGATTATACGGAGACCTTCAGCCCAGTAGTTAAACCGAATACCATTCGTGTGGTTCTTACCCTAGCCTTATCGAAAGGCTGGCCGGTGCGCCAACTCGATGTAAACAATGCCTTTCTTAATGGGGATCTTGAGGAAATGGTGTTCATGCAGCAACCTCCTGGCTTTGTGGATGACTCAAGGCCAACTCATGTCTGCCTCCTCAAAAAGGCTCTCTATAGTCTCAAACAGTCACCACGTGCCTGGTTCACAAAGCTCAAGCGAGCTCTCTCTAGTCTTAGTTTTGTTGGCTCTCGAACCGATACTTCACTATTTATTCGGTTTCAAGACAATGAACTATTGGCACTCCTAGTCTATGTGGATGATATCCTCATAACCGATAGTAACACAGCGTCAGTCGAACAACTTATCCAGGATCTCAACACACAATTCTCCTTGAAGGATCTTGGCTCTCTCCACTACTTTCTCGGCATTGAGGCACAAAAAGTGCAAAATGGGGTTCTTCTCTCCCAACCTCAATACATCATGAATCTTCTTAAGAAAGCCCAAATGGACGGTGCCAAACCGTGCTCCTCTCCAATAGCTGCTGACGAACAACTCTCCAAACTAAATGTCAACCCAATGAAGGATCCCACATTATTTCGTAGCACAGTTAGTGCACTCCAGTACGCGACGATCACACGACCGGAAATTGCCTTTGCGGTAAACAAAGTCTCTCAATTCATGCATTCACCAACCGATACTCATTGGGGAGTAGTTAAGCGCATCTTGCGATATCTCAAGGGCACAATAACTCATGGTCTTCTCCTTCGTGCTTCTTCATCGCTACGCCTTCAAGCCTTCTCTGATGCCGATTGGGCTGGGTGTCCAGACAATAGACGGTCCACAACCAGATATTGTATCTTTCTTGGTTCAAACCTTATTTCGTGGAGCGCAAAGAAGCAGGCAACGGTAGCTCGCTCTAGCACCGAAGCAGAATATCGCAGCGTCACAATGGCTACCGCGGAACTTGTGTGGATCAAATTCCTACTACGTGAACTCCACATCGTCAAAAAGAAGTTCCTCTCCTATGGTGTGATAATATTGGCGCAACGTATTTGGCTCTCAACCCCATATTTCATGCTCATACCAAGCACATTGAGATCGACTACCACTTCGTACGTGAGCTAATTGACCTCAAAACTCTCCAAGTTCGCTTCATTAGCACCAAAGATCAAATTGCTAACATACTTACAAAGGGACTCACAACACCTCACTTCACTCGATTACGTGACAAGCTTACCGTGCTCCGACCCGGCTAGACTTGAGGGGGGTATTAGTATAAGTACTATAGAGGTGTATAGTGTACCTTAGTGTGGAGTAATGTAAGGAATTGTAGAGGATAGATTATAGAAATGTACATGATTAGTTAGAGTTAGTTAGTGACCGGTTCTATAAATAGAACCCTAACCCATGTAACTAATAAATCAATTCAAATACAAAACTAATCCAATTCCCTCCCTCTTCTCTTCTATCAAGACTTCTGGAAAATTCTAGATACCGTATAAAAGAAAACGCTGCATGAGATATGGAAGATCTCCATATTTGGTTGATATGATTCTATTCCTTAATTGATAATTAGAATTTGAAATATGTTTATTTACCTTATATTTGTTTCCATGAATTAGGCATTAATGGGGAAGCACATATTTGATTTATTTTCTTGTATTAGATATGACTATCCTATAAATAGAGGGGTAGGGGATAGAGTTTTATTCATTTCAACAACTACAAATAATTGTATTGTATTTCTCTTAAGTATAAAGAAAGTTTGACTGCTGGCAGTCGTGGTTTTTACCCTGTAAGGTTTTCATGTAAAAAAATATCTTTTTGTTCTTGTTTCTTGCTTTTTGTGTTTGTTGTTGCATCTCGATTCCATGAGGACTACCATGAGGCGGTAGAGACGGGAGATTCTGTCAAGTGAGAGCATGCAATAAGAGATGAGATTGAGTTTCTCAGAAAGAATAATACTTTGGTATTGACCTGGTTACTAGATGGCAAGAAGGCATTACAAAACAAGTGGGTTTATTGGATAAAGCATGAACCAGCTGACAACAAGCGGTATAAGGTGAGATTGGTAGTAAAGGGATTCCTACAGAAAGAAGAAGTTGACTAGACGGAAGTATTCTCGCTGGTGGTGTAGCTGACAACCATTCATATGGTGTTAAGTATTGTAGCGGCCGAATATTTACACCTCGAGCAGATAGATGTCAAGACAACGTTCCTCGATGGAAATTTCGAGGGGAACATCTATATGGTGCAACCTGAAGGTTTCGAGACCCTGAAAAAGGAGGGTCTAATGTATAAGCTCGAGAAAAGATTGTACGGTCTAAAACAGGATCCCAGACAGTTGACCAAGAAAGTCCCCATCGATAAGCTGAGGCTGTGCGGTGCCTCAGTAGGGCGGGTCGAGTGAGTTAGTAGGAGCATGTCGCTGGGATCAAGGAAGATGCAGGGGAGAAAGGAGAATGGATTCAATTCAAAGGATTTGTATCTTTATCAAGTCTCCAAGTGGGAGATTGTTTGGTGCGGAGACTTCTAGAGAACTCTAGATACCGTATAAAAGGAAATGTTGCATGAGATATGGACGATCTCCATATTTGGTTGATATGATTCTATTCCTTAATTGATAATTAGAATTTGGAATATGTTTATTTACCTTATATTTGTTTCCATGAATTAGGTATTAATGGGGCAACAAATCTTTGATTTATTTTCTTGTATTAGTTATGACTATCCTATAAATAGAGGGGTAGGAGGTAGAGTTTTATTCATTCCAACAATTACAAACAATTATATTGTATTTCTCTTTCTCCAAGTATAAAGAAAGTTTGAGCGCCGGCGGCCGTGTTTTTTACCCTGTAGGGTTTTCACGTAAAAAAATAGTTTTTTGTTCTTGTGTCTTGCTTTCTTTGTTTGCTGTTGCGTCTCCGTTCCTAACTTACCGTGATTTTTACCTCTCGACTTAGATCGTCCGTGTTTGTTATTTCACTTACCTCCACGACCCTGACTCTCTACATTCAAGACTGAACTCGTGGAACCCGAGGCTTCGCACTGCTCCTTCGCCGAATATCCTGGTTTAAGATGCGGTCTCATATCTCCTCAAAATTCAGATCCTCCTTGCCGTCGATAACGTTTACTATCGTTGACCAGCTTTCTAACAATGATGACAACAACATAAGAGCCTTCATCTCTTCACCCATGTTCAATTTAAACGAGTCTAACTGGTTTGAAATAACCTGAAAAGACTTGAGTTGCTCGGCCACAGATCCGTCATCCGCCATCTTCAGATAGAAAAGACGGCGCATCAGATACAACTTGTTTAATGAAGACGGCTTCTGGTACGTGTTGGATAGCACCTTCATGATTCCAAAACCCGTCGTCTCCTTCACCACGTTGAATGCCACGTTCTTCCATGTATCCACGGTGATCCCTTCTGGCTTCGTTTCGAGTAGCGCGTCTTCTAGATCCTTCTGGCAGAGCAATGCTTCTGTTTGCATCTTCCAATAGCTAAAGTCTCGCCCGTCGAACCGACTCACCGACACCTTGCTATCATCCATCGCTCGTCTACATATCGCCTCCTCGTTCACTCCCAAAGGGAATTTTCTTCAAACCTTGCCTTTAATACCACTTGTTAGGAACCGAGACACAACAACAAACACAGAAAGCAAGACACAAGAACAAAGAGATATTTTTTACGTGGAAATCCTAAAGAGAGTAAAAACCATGGCCGCGGGCACTCAAACACTCTTTATACTTGGAGGAAAGAGAAATATAATACAATTATTTGTGGTTGTTGGAATAAATAAAATACTACACCCTACCCCTCTATTTATAAGATATTCATACCTACTTCAAGGAAATAAATCAAAGAGTTGCTGCCCCCATTAACACCTAATTCATGAAAACAAATATCAGGTAAATAAAAATATTTCGAATTCTAATTATCAATTAAGTAATAGAATCATATCAACCAAATATGGAGATCTTCCATATCTCATGCAGCGTTTCCTTTTATACGATATCTAGAGTTTTCTAGAAGTCTCCACACCAAACAATCTCCCACTTGGAGACTTCATAAAGATACGAATTATTTGCATTGAATTCATTCTCCTTTCTCCCCTGTATCTTCCTTGATCCCGGCGACATGCCCCCATTGACTCACTCGACCTGCCCCACTGAGGCAGCACACAGTCTCAGCTTATCGATGGAGACTTCCTTGGTTAACTGTCTGGGATCCTGTATTAGACCGTACAAGCTTTTCTCGAGCTTATACACTAGACCCTACTTTTCCAGGCTCTCGAAATCTTCCGGCTGCACCATATAGATGTCCCCCTCCAAATCGCCATGGAGGAACGCCGTCTTGACATCTATCCGCTAGAGATGCAAATCTTTAGCCGCTACAATACTTCACACCATACGAATGGTTGTCTGCTTCACCCGAGACTTCTGACAATGATGACAACAACATAAGAGCCTTCGTCTCTTCACCCAGCTTCAATTTAAACGAGTGTAACTGGTTTGAAATAACCTGAAAAGAGTTGAGATGCTCGGCCATAGATCCGTCGTCCGCCATCTTTAGATAGAAAAGACGGCGCATCAGATGCAGCTTGTTTAATGAACATGGCTTCTGGTACGTGTTGGATAGCGCCATCATGATTCCAAAATCCGTCGTCTCCTTCGCCACATTGAACGCCACGTTCTTGGCTAAGGACAATTGTATGTAGCTTAGCGCCTTGCAGTTCCTCTTCTTTTATGCGGCATCGTCGGTGATCTCTTCTGGCTTCTTCTCGAGTAGTTCATTTTCGAGATCCCTCTGGCACAACAATGCTTCTATTTGCATCTTCCAGTAGCCGTAGTCTCATCCATCGAACCGACTCACCGACACCTTGCTCCTATCCATCGCTCGTCTACATATCTCCTCCTCGTTCGCACCCAAAGGAAACTTTCTTCGAATCTTGCCTCTGGTACCACTTGTTAGGAACCGAGACGCAACAGCACACACAGAAAGCAAGAGACAAGAACAAAAATATATTTTTTGCATGGAAACCCTAAAGAGGGTAAAAATCAAGGCTGCCGGCACTAAAACACTCTTTATACTTGGTGGAATCATAATTACAATAGAATTGTTTGTAGTTGTTGGAATGAATAAAACTTTATCCACTACCCCTCTATTTATAGGATATTCATACCTAATACAAGAAAATAAATCAAATATTTGCTGCCTCATTAACGCCTAATTCATGGAAATAAATATAAGGTAAATAAATATATTCCAAATTCTAATTATCAACTAAGGAATAGAATCATATGAACCAAATATGGAGATCTTCCATATCTCATGCATCGTTTCCTTTTATACGGTATCTAGAGTTTTCCAGAAGTATCCACACCAAACAATCTCACACTTGGAGACTTCATAAAGATACGAATCCTTTGCATTAGTGTGACCTGATCTTTCTTGATCCCGACGACATACTCCCACTGAGGCAGCACACAGCCTCAGCTTATCGATGGGGACTTCCTTGGTCAACTGTCTGGTATCCTGTTTTAGACCATACAAGCTTTTCTCGAGCTTACACATAGACCCTCCTTTTCCGGGGTCTCGAAACCTTCAGGTTGCACCATATAGATGTGCCCCTCCAAATCGCCATGGAGAAATGCTGTCTTGACATCTATCTGCTCGAGGTGCAAATCTTCGGCCGCTACAATACTTAACACCATACAAATGGTTGTCAGCTTCATCACCGGCAAGAATACCTCAGTGTAGTCAACTCTTTCTTTATGTAGGATTACTACCAATATCACCTTGCGCTTGCTGTCAGCTAGTTCATCTTTTATCCGATAAATCCACTTATTTTGTAGCACTTTCTTGCCATCTGGTAACCAGGTCAATACCAAAGTATTGTTCTTTCCGAGAGACTCAATCCCATCTCTCATTGCACGCTCCCGTCTCTACCGCCTCATGGTAGTTCTCAGATTCACCATTTGACCTATCCTTGTATTAGCGTGACCTGCCTTGGACCGAAGCTGGTCCCCACAAATCGCTCTACACCAAGTCTAGAGCTTCCCTGCCTTGAGTTCTTGTCCGACATTCGAAAAACTAATCCGTTTTTGCTTGTCAAGCATGCAGTTCTCACAGAAACTGGTTTCTACCCATTTCGCCTGGGGTAACAAACCCTTTGTAGCAAGTACTTGTAGTCATTTGTGACTGACATGACCGAGCTAATTATGACACAATATCGGCTCGGTTGTCGCTCCCGGAACCGCCAACAAATCTCCCTTATTGTCTGTGAGATAAAGAGTTCTCATTTTTGTACCCTTAGCCACAACCATGGCACCCTTTACAATCTTCCACAACCCGTTCTCAAACACGGTTTTGTACCCCTCACTATCCATCTGTCCAATGGATATCAAGTTCTTCTTTAAACTCGGAATATACCGAACTCCCCGCAAAGTCTATCTAAATTCGTTAATTGATTTTATTTGGACATCGCCCATGCCCGATATGCATAGCGGTTTCCCTTGCGCTAAGTAAACTTTTCCAAATTTTCTTGATTTAAAATTCAAAAATTTATCTTTCTATGAGGTAGAGTGAAAGGATGCGCCTGAATCCAGAACCCATGAATCGATTGGGCTTTCGATGCATAGAACTAGGGTATCGTCTGAATTCTCCTCAGTGGCTGCATTTGCGGAACTTGTTTCCGCCCTTTTCTCCTTTCTCGGGGATTTGCAATCCCATTTCTTGTGGCCCTTTCTGTCACATTTCCAATACTCCAACTCACTGCGACTTCTCGACTTGGACTGTCCGTGGTTATTGATTCTCTGACCTCCATGACCCTGACTCTCTATATTCAAGGCTGAACTCGTGGAACCTGAGGCTTCGCTCCGCTCCATTCGCCGAATATTTTCGTTCAGCATGCGGTCTCGTACCTCCTCAAAATTCAGATCCTTCTTACCACCGATAACATCTACTGTCGTTGACCAACTTTCCAGCGATAATGTCAACAACATAAGAGCCTTCGTCTCTTCATTCAGGTTGAATTTAAACGAGTCTAACTTGTATGAAATAACCTGAAAAGAGTTGAGATGCTCGGCCACAGATCTGTTATCCGCCATCTTTAGATAGAAAAGACGGCGCATCAGATGCAGCTTGTTTAATGAAGACGGTTTCTCCTACATGTTGGATAACACCTTCATGATTCCAAAACCCGTCGTCTCCTTTACCACGTTCTTTGTTAAGGACAATTGTATGTAGCTTATCGCCTTGCGGTTCATCTTCTTTCTTGTGGCATCGTCGGTGATCTCTTCTGGTAGGGGGTAGAGTTTTATTTATTCCAATAACCACAAACAATTGTATTGTATTTCTCTTTCCTCCAAGTATAAAGAGTGTTTGAGTGCCGGCGGCCAAGACACAACAGTATATTTCAGATACAAATGTTCAGTGGCGGAGTTTGACTGAGTCTGTTAGGAGGGCCAGGAAAAGTTCGATACTGCTAATTAAGTTTATGCATAATTTTTTTTGGGGGGGGGGGGGGGGGAATACACGTAGAAATACATAACTTCCGTAATTTTATTCACTAAACCTCTATAATATACATTATTGCGCTAAAAATCTTGGGGGGGCATGATCCTCTCCGTTCTGTATATTGCTGCGCCACTGCAAATGTTCTTAATATTTGTAGAACAACGTATATCAAATAAAAACATTAGATATAGTACCTTGTTGAGTGTTCCATGTGGTAAGAATATTTTCTGTAATTAATTCACCATTTTGGTTTTGAGTTTATGAAGTAAAATATTATATATGAGAGAAATATTAATTGTATAGCTACACTACAATTAGAATTTTACCAAAAATAGTATATATATACGAAAAAAAATAATAGCTTGTCATTAAAAATACTTATCATAATAAAAATATATATTACCTTGTTCGTTATTGGAGGTGATGTCAATGTTTTTTGGTATAGTTGGAAATCTAAAATCTTCAGCACTTTGTTCTTTGATTTCTAAAAATAAGGTAAAATAATTGATTTAGAATATGTAATATTTTACCAATATTTAAATTTATTTTTGATACCTTGTTTATTGTTTGCATTGTATACTTTCCATGCCGCAAATGAACAGGTCTCTGATTGATTGTACTCCTCATTTTGTATATCTGCGCCTATTAAATTAGGAAAAAAAATCATAAAATTGCTGTATAATACTTAGAAAATAAGAAAAAATATCATTTCTTACATTTTAGGGGGCCTTCTATGTGATGCATTTGAGAAGCCAAACCCAAGACTGAATGTTGGGGAATCTTGATTTGATTCTTCATTAGATTCTTTTTGTGATGAATATTCCATTGTCTGGTTAGAATTTGTATCAATTACTGGAATGTGTTCACACACCACGGGTTTTGAAATAATTTCTTCTTCAGAAGCATTATCAATACTAACTATTGTAAAAAAAAAATGAAGAAATTTTAAAACAGTATGTACTATTGTTTATATATTAATACTATACTACTAAAAGAATTACATACATACTCATAAACAGTATTTCTGAAAATAGTATATACTGTTGGTTGAATTTAGTATCGATTTTTATTGAAAAACAGTATATACTGATTGATAAAATAGAAATTTTAGAAACAGTTTATAATAATGCTAATATAACGCTAGTATGTACTCTCTATGTGTTAGTACTGTCTACCAAAAACAATATATAGTTACACAAAATATATTATTTTTTAAAACAGTTTGTAATAATTTAGTACCAACCCTAGTAAAACAGTATATAATATTCTATATTTGGTACTACTGTGTACTAAAAACAGTATATACTTACTCAAAATGTATTATTTTTTAAAACAATTTGTAGTAATTTACTACAAGCTCTAACAAAACGGTATATAATATTTTATGTGTGGTACTATTGTGTACTAAAAACAGTATATACTTACTGAAAACATGTTATTTTTTAAAACAGTATATTGTGTTTGTAATAATTTACTATCAACTCTAGTAAAACAGTATATACTGTTCTTTGTTGTTACTACAGTCTACTCAAAACAGTAAGTAATTACTCAAAACTTTATATAAAAATAGAATTTTTGTAACAAATAGTATATAAAGAACACAATTTCACGATTTGGTAAGAAATCAAGTATATAAATCTTACAATCTTGTGGTGTTGATTTGGTAGGCGATGTTGAGTTGGAAAGGCGAGAACTTCCACTGATCATATCCGTAGCTATTCAGAAATAAACATATGAAAAAAAAATATAAAATCACCAAAAAAGTAAATCCATGTGTACAAAGAGAAACATGTTCTACTAAAACAACAAAATATATTTCAACATACATAATGGACAAACAAGGTTTAATGATACGCCCATGCATACCCAAGACCATACAAAAACCTAAGAATAAAATAACAGAGGTTTTTAGGTTCGCAATAAAAACAACAAGATCCTAAATTCCCAAAAAGAACACACAACACAATCAGTTCGACAAAAAGAGACACACAACAAGCTCTAAGGCTTCCCAATCAATTGTTGTTTCCTGGAAAAAACAAAAAGAAAAAGCAGTATACTGTTATTTTTTGTTGAAGATATTTCGAAAATGCATGGGTGGAAATATTTTAAAACAGTATAATGTTGTTTTATATATACTTTTCGAGGAAAAAAATAGTATATACAGTAAATGACAGTATACTGTTATTTTCCATTTTATGACACTAAAAAAATGTATTCCGTACTTACAAATAAAAAAGTACTAGTAGGAAATTTTGCATCCCTAAATCTAATGTTATCGCCAACTCAGATTCAAAAAAAACCAATCTTGGCAATTAACTCTTCTTTCTCTGTCACTGCTTTGATTGTTGTTGCGATTTCTTCGACTTCTATATAGCTTCTGATTTTGGGAGATTTCCTTTGGTATCCAATGGTTAAATCCCAATTAAGGTATGTACGGACTAACCCAGATCCTAAAATTAAAAGTAGGTATACACTAACTTTAAAATTATTTTTAGGAACTGATTATATTATTTATTGGATATATGATATTAGCAAAAATTATATACAATTCTTTAAAAAGGTAGTACTGATTATAATATTTACTAAATATATATTTTAATAAATAGTATATACAATTCTCAACAAACAGTATATACAATTTAATAAATCTAAACTTAAAAAAAAAAACCTGTTGCATTGAAATAATAATTATTGTTTAAATTACTTAACAGGTTAACAAAAATTAAATTACTTAACAGGTTAACAAAAATTAAATACCAATTAAAAAGATTTGCATTCCACTATATCCTCTTGTTGGGGTAAGCATGACATTAGCCAAAACCAAGTAGTTGGTTTCTGGATTTTCATCTTTCCTCTTTTTTTTGGGGTCAAATCAACAATACTTTTCCGGTAGAATTCACTGTATATACACGAATAAAAACGGAATTCTCAAAATATACACATTCGGAATAAAATTCCAATTTATAGCATTTCTGCACTTCTAAATTGCGGTTTGCAATATTTTTTTTTGGCTGAAGCCGCACTTTAGAAGTGCGGTTCAGGACAAAAAAAAAAAATTTCTAAAACCGCACTTCTAAAGTGCGGTTTTAGAATTTTCTTTTTCTTTTTTTTTTTTTTTTTTTTTTTTTTTTAGGATGAATTTTATATGTTTGGAAAAAAAAACATATAGGTCTTTATCTATATGCTAAAAATGAATGTTTATAAACATTTATTTCAATATATGTTGTCAAACATATATTGTAGGATAAATATTTTTATAGGTTTTAATTTATTATCATGATATAAACATTTAGTAACGGTTTTTATGAAAGAACCGTTACAGAATTTCTTAAATACTCCAAAATCTGTAACGGTTTTTATAAACCGTTACAGATTGTGGACTATTTAATCATCTTTATAACGGTTGTAACATAAAAACCATTACAACTACAACATTTAGTAACAGTTTTTATGAAAGAACCGTTACAGAATTTCTTAAATATTCCAAAAATCTGTAACGGTTTATAAACCGTTACAGATTTTTGGAATATTTAAGAAATTCTGTAACGCTTCTTTCATAAAAACCGTTACTAAATGTTGTATTTGTAACGGTTTTTAGGAAACAACCGTTACAAAATTGCTTAAATAGTGCGGTTCAGGAAAAAAAAATTTTTTTTTTTTTTTTTTTTTTTTAAAATCAGTAACGGTTTATATGAATGAACTGTTACAGAATGTGGACTATTTAAGCAACTTTGTAACGGTTATTTCATAAAAACCGTTACAAATTACAACATTTAGTAACGGTTTTTATGAAAGAACCATTACAAAATTTCTTAAATATTCCAAAAATCTGTAACGGTTTACAGAATATTTAAGAAATTTTTTTTTCCCTGAACTGCACTTCTAAAGTGCGGATTCAGCCAAAAAAAAAATAAAAAAAAATAAAAATATTGCAAACCGCACTTTAGAAGTGCGGAAATGCTATAAATTGGAATTTTATTCCGAATTTTGAGAATTCTGTTTTTATTCGTGTATATACAGTGAATTCTACCTACTTTTCCTGACAATCTACTGAACATGACAAAATTTCCCCAAGCACTAATATGTGTCCATGCTAAGGACGACGAAATGTCCAATCGCATTAATGATGGTTGGAAAATGTCTCGTACAATTTAAAAACAAATCGTTATAGCTAAATGGAAGATTTTGAATTGGATTAGACGGGGTGAGATTGGGGGGAAATTTAATTTCACAGTCATGGGTTCCATTAGAACTCACAAACATGATCCGAACCCGAAAGACTTATCTGACCCGTCAAAAGACTGATCCGGTCCGATTTGAAAATTTTGAAAAAGTCAAATGACTCGAACTCGCCCGACCCAATCCCGAAGAACCCGAACCGGAAATGAATGTTGTTTGATGATCACTCTAACCCGACTTGATATAAAACCCGACTTGTTTGAACTCGATATAACATGTGACCCGAGAGAACTCGAGACCCGATAAACTAAGATTTGAACTGACCCGAACCCATATTGACTCTAGGTTTAAACCAACCCGAAATCAGAATATATCCCAAATAATAATTTAATCTAACAAGGGAATTGAAATCAATGTAAATATTCTTTTCTTAGTCCTTTTTTCACATTTTTTGTATTTTATTATTTTATTTTGAACAAATCGGTCAAATGAATCAAGAGATCATTATTTGTAATAAATGTTGACTCAAATTCAATTTAGTTTGATTATAAATTATTATTGAAAGTACATAGCACTATATATCTAATACCTTATTGGGGGAGAGGAAGACAACCGAAAGGTAAAGAGGAGATTCAAGATATTGACCTGCAAAATAATAGTATACGGTTTGATAAGCATTGAGAAGAGGAGGATGTGGCCCAATGAAGAAAATTAGTATTTTAAAGAATAAAAATACCGACATTTTATGGTTATGCCCAATGATGTAGATGGTTTATTCTTAACAACATAATATTATTTTTTTTAATTTATCTTAAATTCTTTTAGTACATGAGAATTTCTTGATAATGGTTGAAGACTTTATATTACTTTACATTATGTGATAATATATGATAAGTGGGGAAATGTAATATTTATTCTATTGACAGATAAATTATCTCCGCTTTGTTCTTTTTCGGGTAGAATATATTCTTAGCACATGTTTTATCTTTTTTAATTGTTTATATGATTATGTTTGATTATGTCTTTTTGGGGTTTACATACACACTATATATAGATTCATAGATAGTAGGGCTCTAATACGAACTTAATTAAGTTTAGTGTAATTAAGGGATATGAATGACATTGGAAATAAAATGATCATACATGAACACGAGTTAGCGATAATAAATATTTATGATTATGATGCACATCCAAAATCATTTATAGTCCTCTTGGATATTATAAATTTAGATACTTTTCATTTTTTATTTGTTTTCATAAATGTGTTTTTAAAGACTCCGTATTAATTGGCGTTATAAGATAATTAATATATGATAGATGGAGAAATTTAATATTCGTTCTATTTAAGGAAAAAAATTATCTCATATTTGTTCTTTTAACAAGTAGAATATCTTCTTAACTATTTTTTTTTAATCTTTTAGTGGTTTATATGATTATTTTTTATGTCCTTTTTGGGGTTTATAGACACTATATATGGATTCGAGAGATACTAGGCTCTTTTGTCTATTTATTAATCATATTTATCATAATTGTTTAGTTCATTAATCAAAGTATGTAGTTCAAACTTAAATGTAACTAAGGAATACCATTGACATTAACGCTATATGAATATGATCATATATTAATATGATTTAGCGATAATAAATATCTATTATTTTGATATACACATCCAAAATCATTTTTAACCCCTTTAGATATTATAGTTCATTTTATTTTATTTATTTTCAAGAAATGAGTTTAGTTAAACGACATTAATATGTAACTTTTGAAAATCATGCGGACGTGGAGTATTTTGATTTTCTCTAAAATGACAAAGTGTTTGCCATAGACAAACTTCTTTTGAAAAGAATATTTTATTATACATTCTCTTCTAATCACAATTTATTTGATTTCTTTAATAATTCTTTCTAATATATAAAGCTTATAATTTGGGGGATTGTTGATATGTATACTTTTTAAAATTGCTAAGTGTCTCCAATTTGTACTCGTATGTATATTTATTTGAGATGAGTTTCCAATTTGAATCCAATCATTGAAAAATATTTAAGAAAAAAATTCTTAAAAAATATGTTTTGAATTAAGATTATCAAAAGATAATATTTTTATTAATCTTTTTCAGAAAAGAAATATTTTCCAAATTCTGAAACATTATTTTCTGAAAAAATTATTCTCCCAATTTAAAAAAATATATTTCAAAAAGTATTTTTATTAAAAATACTATACAAAAAGTATTTTTACGAAAAAATTCAAAAATTCTTTTATGCAATGATAAGAGGTATTTTTGCAGTAGTTTTACGCTTACCAAAAGAAATTTGTAACCCTAGACTTAACTACAATAAAGTAGACAGTGGAAGTAGGGGTCGAACCACAGAGAGCTACTTAGACTAAACCAGGTAAAAAGATTACTTCTCTAATGAAAATGGACTCTAATAAAAATAGAAAACTAAAATAAGGAGAAACCAATACCGTAAATAAAACCAAACACAAGACCTAAAACAAGACACACAATTGGGGCGGTTGTTGATTGGTTGATTGCAACAAAATAAAAGTAACAAGTAAAGAGAAAACTTAAAGTAAATACTAAAAGATGTGGTGGTTTTGTGAAATGAGGCATAGTTTCGTGTAGTGAATTTGTGTGTAACTTTATCCTTGATTATAATAATGAATTTGAAATTAATATCTTAAGTGCAGTAAGATGAGCTCTAACCGATAAATAACTCAAACAAAAAGATAGGATTTTAGTTTAGATGAGCTCGTAAATAAAAATAATAACCTACTTGAATATCATGACCAATTCAATAGGAATCATTGGTCATTTAAACAAATCAAAACCTCCTAAACAATGAGCTTGTTCGAACTTGTTTAGTTCGTTATGAGTTATTTGCACTTGGTTATTATTCAAATTCTAATGGAAGCTATTGAGCAAAGCAACCAAAGGAATTTTGTAGCCCCTGTTAATTACTATTGAACATAAAATTGACCGAAATAAACTTAAAACAATTCATTGAGCATGAAAGATAATAAGTAAGTGAAAACAGAATAATAACCATTCAAATGAAATTCATTATTAATGGTCTCAAAAGTTACAACACAAAAACATAAACACTAACTATGCCTCAAAGGGCTTACTCGAAATACATGGAAAATAAAGAAAATAAAATAATGATAGAACCCATTAATTAAGCGCGGATGGAAGAATGAAGCTTGGTTGACTTGCCCAACTCCAAGAGAGAGAATGATGAAGTTCAAAAGTGATTAGAAATGATGCCTTGCACCTGGTTATAACCCTCTCAAAAGGTGATCATGAGAGATGAATGAAGCTCCATGCAAAGAGTGTGAAGGGAGCATGGCAAAGGCATGAAGAGTGCATGCACATTGCATGAAAGATCTATCCAGAAGATGGTCAATTTGGGTCTTGTAGACTTCGGAATTGGGCTCTGATGATATGGAATGAATTGTGGGCTTTGTTCTCTTCTTTCCAACGGTATATAGTATGTATATAGAGGGGGCCCAGATTGTGAGTTATGGCCGAAATACTGAGGCTGTGTCGGCAGGCCCGAGTCTTGATTATTATTTCCATCTTGTGCTCCAACATCTTTTCTCCAAGTTATGCTCCATCTAAATTGCACCTGAAATCACATAAATATCTCATCAGTAGTATCAACATTCAAGTTGTGATTATTATCCATATAAATAGAATATTAATACATATAATGGTGCAATATTACATATGTATAGAGTATAAAATGTGTATAATTAATGACTTATCATGCAACCTTTCTTAAGAATAGTTGATTGAAAATATATTTTTAGAAAAATAATTTTCTCAAACAAACACACTATTTGAACGGTAGGGTTTATTGCAATTTAGCAATAACGCAGTAGCTTTTTTGCAATTTAAGCATAATATAGGATTTTTTTTGTAAATTTTCCTTTTTTTTAAACTAGGGTGATAGTAATTATTCGGGAACGAAAATATAGTGGGCTGGGTGGGAAAATATTTCATGAAAACCATATAAAATTTTATATTTAGTAATAAACATATAAGAAACATTGTAAAACTTGCATATTTCAACATAATTTCTTTAAGAATGATTTTATCCATGCAAGATTTAGATGTATCATATATTGCAAGATATAGAATTATCATATTGTCTTACAAAATAATGTATAAACTATATATTGTAATGGACAATACAAAAATGTAAATGAGTAAATTGGATCTTATCTCATATTTGTTATTATGTTACATCATTTTAATAATTTAATTATACAATTTTTTGGAAAAAGAATTTAATAAATATTTTATTTCTAGAAGTACACTCAAAATCAACGGCAACTATAAATTAACTAAGACATATTATTTTGTTGGTATCATATATATTATTTATGTTTATTTAGTAATAATGTTATGTATTTCTTTTCGACGTACTAATATTTTATGACTAAATTCTATATGTTAAGTGTAAATTTAAATATTAACTCAAATTTGGCTTTTCCTTTTCATTGTCAAATTTATCGAGCTTAAAAGAAAAGTGCCATGATTGTTCGATTATAATTTGATACTAGCATCATAGTGTATTATTATTCTTAATTGGGTTATTATTATATTATAATAATACCATAATTATAAGAAAATAATTATAAGGTTATTTATTTTTAATCATTTAAAATTTGGATATTAATTAAATGACATTAATATTCAAAAAATAATTACTTGGAAAAAATAGAAAATAAAATGAAGCATTTTGATTTTTCCTTAAATTGATGGATTATAGTTATACAGTAGCAAAATTAGTAATTTTTGAAAGGAACAATAATATTTTATTTATTTCTAAGGTTGTATAATACGAACAGGTTTTCTCTATTGCGAGCCAGTCATTATCTCAGCCCTTCATAAGATACACAAATCCACAGATTGAAAGGCTGAGAAGAAGGCTGAAGGTAAAACTCACCATAGAGAAAATACACTCATATAATACATCTTTTTTCATATTTCTAAAAGCATAGATGATATTTCCTTCAATCTTCATTTAAGTTAATTTTCTAGCATTAGAATAAGATAAGGAAGCAGTGCCATTAAAGCAAATAAATCAACAAATTACATCAAATTGAAAGTAAAAATTAGAGAAAATGGATTTTAAGTTAGAATTTTTCGTGTTATCATATCATTGTTCTATGTCTCCATTAAGGCCGCAACAAAAATACACCATTTTGTCATAAAGTGTTCATTATTTTTTTATATTTGAATATTTGATAATTAGGGAGTTTAAATATATGGTAATTTGAATATCTGGTAGTTTAAATATATTGGAACACTTTCGAAATTAAAAAAAAAAAGCAATTAAAAAATTAAAAATAGAATTATCAGTTTTGGGGCCATAAATGAGAGCGAAATACATTTTTGATCACTTCTGTAAATGTAAAAACTTTTGTCAACTGCATACCAATTTTTTTATGTTGATTCACATTATTTTTTATATTTGTTTATTATTAAATTTTCACCAATAAACCAAAAAAATTCAGTTAACATTCAAAATGAATCAAATAAAAGAATTTCAGATAAAACCGAAGTGGAGCGAGGTCCTCTCGAGTTATGTATAAAGTCGTAATGTTTATAATTCATTCATTGAATGATATGTATATTTATTTGTCCAATTATTTATAAATTTATAATGAAGAAATTGATCAGCTGGAATTTCAGGGTAAACATTTATGCCGTTAGAATTAGTGGTGGCAAAATCTGACTCGATCCATCCGAAGTCCGACCCGAGCCGAAAATGTTAACAAATCAACGACCCGAAAACCGACCCGACCCGCAACCCGAACGATCCGAGATCCGAAATACCCGGAACCTGAACGATCCGGAACCCGAAATACCCGAAACCTGAACGACTCGGGACCCGAATGACCTGAGACTCGAATGACCCGAGACCCGAACGACTTGAAACCCAAATAAGCCGAGACCCGAATGACCCGAATCTAAATGACCTGAACTTGCATATAATGATTGAATGAATAGTCATACAAATATTGATTTCACTGTTATACTAGTATTATATATTATTTTATAATATCTTATTTTGCTTCTTATAATATCAACATATAATTTTAAAAAATAATATATTCATTATATTAATTTCTAAGACATAAAATTGTATTTGAAACTTTTGACCTCCTTTTACCGTTTGCGCAAAATTGAAAATAGATAGATATTTATTTAATTAAAGATTTTTCATTACAAGTTAAACACGTGCGTACCTTGAACTGACAAAATCTAACTTGAACCGAAAACCCGATCCGACCTACCTGAACTCAAACCTGACCCGACCTGAAAATATTGACAAGTCAACGACCCGAAACCCGACACAACCCGAACCCAAATGAGCTGAGACCCGAATGACCCGTGACCCGAACGACCCGAGACCCAAACGATCTGAGACCCGAATGACCAGAAATCCAAACGATCCGAGACCCGAATGATCCGACCCGAACCCGACCAGACCCACCCATTTGCCACCTCTAAGAAATAATTAGAATTAGCTTCCTCGTGAAATGACCCAGCTTCCATTCATTTGCATACCACTACAAAGAGCACAAATTAAAAATCTCCATTATAAACAAGTTTGTAGTGCATGTATTAAATGAAGGAAAATTTACAAAAAACCTTCAAACTTTTCTGAATATTAAAAATAATCCTCTATTTTTTCAAATTTATAAATAACCCCTTGTCAAAAATATTTTATTTTCAAATACCTACTATTTCATCCATTTTATAGTAAAATTTTTAAAAATGACAAAAATGCACTCAATTCTTTTGTAACATTTTCTTAACAATATTTTTCTTAATTCATATATATTGATGTGAATGAATCCACTATATGGTTGTTTGTATTGTGGTTAAATCCACTGCATAGTTTTTTGAATTGTGTTTTTTGTGATTTAAAATATTAAATATTAAGTTAACTTAGATCACAACTATTTGTTTGAAAACAGTCATAAATATATAATATTTCAAAACAATAAAGCATAATCCATAATTGTTCATTAATGAAATTATTTTAATTCATCATAATTCTAAGTTTACATAACATGGGTTGTGAATGTAAATATCTTATATCAACCATGAATGACACTTTGGTTTACGTCATCAGAATACATGATTCTTATTGTAGAACTGTGAACCAACGAATGACATTCTAAACTGTCCCTAGTGATATGTAGGATGTTTATCGAGATAAACATACTTCAAGTAAGAAGAAACATATCCACACTAGTATATTCGCAGGCCGGATGATCATGTTCTGCTAATCATGGACATAGAGATGTCAAGTCTGGAATATAGGTACGTGTTAGAGAACACGTACTGGACTGACCACACTATGAGAATATGCATGGTATATATCATTTGTGATTCTCATATGAATAGTGTGCTTGTTTCTACGACCTGAGGTCACCATGGATTCATGTATGTCGAACTGCGTAATTTAATATGATCCTACGTCATCCATAATGGGATGACCATTAGGGTCATCATTAGGTATGCCCTGAATCATGACGAGAAATGTGAGTGACCAAGATGGGAATTGTTCCTCTCGTCAAGAGGGAGATATCTTTGAGCCCCCTAATGAACTAGGACTAAAGAAATACATGGCCATGCTAAAAATATATTAACATGTGTTGTTAATATCATTACGGAATAGGCGCAGATTAGGTTTTTTAGTTATGGTAACTGAGCAATGATTTGTCTCTCTCTCTAGTATAAATAGAAGGACAGTGTCTCTCTATTACATACACAATTCAGAAGCTTTAGAGACCGTCTAATCGACAGAAATAGAAAGAGAGAGTTTTGAGTTATTTTCGGAAAATATCTCCGGACTCGTCTAGCCGAGTCCGGTTATTCCGTACGTCTGAAGATCGACGTGGATACGAGTAGAGGTCTTCTACTTTGAAGACTAACGAGCGATCAGTTTTTTTACCCTAGGAGAAGCAGGGAGTTTGTTCGAGTCGAGCTTTAGGAAGGAGAAGGTTACACGTCAAGAAAAGTGCAGACCTACATCCGTTCTTCGTCTCGCAGATCAGGAAGATCTGAGGTATAAATGTTAATAGCTAATCTCGTACTTTTATTCCCTTAACGATGATTCTAGGGCGGGTTGAATCCATAGGTTCCGCTGCGCATGTAACGTACATGGCTATGGATTCCCCAACAGTGACATCAGAGCGTTCGTTAAGGAAATAATCGTCGATTATATTTAAAATTTAGTAATTTCTAGTATAACAAATTTTAGAGTTTTGAAAATATTATTTCAAAACATCACGAAAATTTTTTTTCGAAATCTATCTTTATGATTTCCTAGAGTTTCGAAAAATAGTTTATGATTCACCTGATTATGATTTCCTAGAGTTTATGCACTTTTTCGAAACTCTATATTTAAAATAGTTTTTCGAAATCTATCTTTATAAATCCTAGAGTTTATGCACTTTTCGAAACTTCAGGAAGGAGCATTCGTTGAAGATTCACCTGCAATTTAAAGATAGATCTAGGATTAGGAACCTCATGATCGCTCGTGAGGAACTGGCTCATACTATATTTATCTTGTTTCTGTGATGTTTATATTTATATCTAAAACAAAATCCTTCAGAATTTTAAGTAAGGAAGTGTTCCCCGTGTCACTGAAACCCTTAGTACATAGACAGTCTTCCATATGGGTCATGCCAAAGCTGAGCATATGGGGGATTATTTTTGTAAAGGAGGGTATGCGTGAAATGGCGTCCAGCATGGGTCATGCCAAAGCTGAGTGTGCTAGACTCTATTTCGCCGATAATCATACATGGTTAAACTTAACTGAGCAAGCAAGCCGGACTTGGGCTCAGGGCAAAAGATGGGATAATACACCGGATATATGATTCCATAAAAAGAAAGAGTTGTATATGTTACAATTGGAAGTGTTCCTACCTAAATAGTTGTGTATTGATGGTTGCGCCAAAGCACACTTAATACTCAATGAAACACGGATCTTGACTCACTATGAAACCTCATTTAATTGAAGGTTCCGAATGAAAACTACTGAACGTGGTTGATTTGAAGAAAAATAGGAGTACAATATAAGAAACACCAAAATAAAACGACCCCAACGAATAAATAATAATGGCACTTTACATTTTAACTTGTAGAATAATGGCAAACAATAACAATTCAACTGGGTTGAATTTACGATCTATCCTTGAGAAGGAAAAGCTCAATGGGTCAAACTTCCTTGACTGGTTTAGAAACCTAAGAATTGTTCTCAATGCTGACAATAAACTATATGTCATAGAAGAGGCTTACCTAGAGGAACCAGAACAGAGAGGCACAAGGGCTGCCCGAGATGCATAAGCTAAATACATCAAAGACGACACAGAGATAGCTTGTCTCATGCTAGCGACCGTGAACTCCGAGCGTGCTTACGATATGATCGTAACTCTCAAGGAAATGTTCCAAGAGCAGGCTAGAGTTGAGCGCTACAAAGCGACCGTCTCTCTGATTGGTACGAAGATGGTTGAAGGTTCATCTGTGAGTGCTCATGTACTCAAGATGAAGAGCTATCATGATCAATTGGAGAGGCTTGGTTCAGCTATGCCCAGAGAATTGGCTGTTGACACAATTCTCGTGTCGTTGCCTCCTAGTTTTAAGCAATTCATCATGAACTATAATATTCATCAAATGGAGAGATCCATCACCGAGTTGCATGGGATGCTTAAGAATGCACATGAGGACATGAAGACAAATGTTATCAAAGACGTCCCGTTGGTTCAAAGAAGAAGGGTAAGAAGGCCGGGAACAAGAGCAAGGGTAAAGGCAAGGTGTTGGCTGAACCTAAGATCAAGAAGACAAGTATGGAGTTTTCTTCCATTTCAACAAGGTTGGCCATTGGAAGAGAAACTGTAACTCTATCAGGACGAAATGAAGAAGGATAGTGTGACTACCGCTTCAGGTATTTTTGTTATTGAAACTAACTCACTTACTCCTAAATCATGGGTATCTGATAAGTGCCTTTTTGTGGGATATCCTAAGAAAACTAAAGGATATTACTTTTACCACCCATCAGAGAAAATGTGTTTGTTGCTCACAATGGAGCCTTCTTGGAAAGAGAGTTTGTCTTTATGAGAAGCAGTGGGAGCAAAGTACAACTCGAATAAATTCGAGACCGGCCTATAGTCTTAGAACCTATGATGGAGGAACAAACAAGCTCTCAAGGAGTTGGTGAGCTTGAAACACAACAGACTCAACGTAGATCTAGTAGGATTCATCATGAGCCCGAGAGATACAGATTTATCGTGTCTAATGATGATGATGTGACATTCATAGATGATGAACTCACGTCCTACCAAGATGCTATGAAGAGTATTGACTCTCAAAAATGGTTAGAGGCCATGAGAACCGAGATGCAATCCATGAAAGATAATCAAGTTTGGAATTTGATTGATCCATCCAAAGGCTTGAAGACCATCCAACGTAAGTGGGTCTTCAAGAAGAAGAGTGACGTGGATGGTAAGGTACAAACCTACAAAGCAAGACTTGTGGCGAAAGGTTTCAAATAAGTTCATGGTATTGACTATAAGTAGATGTAAAAACATCTTTTCTAAATGGAAATCTGACCGAGAACGTGCATATGATGCAACCTGAAGGTTTTGTTGATCCAAAAAATTTTGGTAAGGTTTGCAAGCTTCAGAAATCCATCTATGGATTGAAGCAAGCGTCTCGAAGCTAGAACCTTCGGTTTGAGGAAGTTATCAACAGTTTTGGTTTTACCAAAAGTGAAGGTGAGCCTTGTGTTTACACGAAGTCCAGTGGGAGCATGGTAGTATTCTTGGTGCTTTATGTAGATGGCATATTACTCATGGGAAATGACATCCCGATATTATTGAATGTCAAGAAATGGTTGGGAGATAAGTTCACAATGAAAGACCTAGGAGAAGCCTCCTACGTGCTAGGTATCAAGATCTATATAGATAGATCTAGAAGGCTTATAGGTCTTAGTCAAAGTACATACATAGACAAGGTCATGAAACGGTTCAGAATGCAAGAATCCAAGAAAGGATTTCTGCCCTTGTCACATGGGGTTTCTCTCAGTAAGACACAATGTCCTACAAGTGAGCAGGAACGAAGACGCATGAATAAGATCCCATATGCTTCGGCTATAGGATCAATCATGTATGCCATGATATGTACTAAACCAGATGTGTCATACTCATTGAGCGCAATAAGCAGGTTTCAGTCTAAACCAGGTGAAAGTCATTGGATAGCTGTTAAAAGAATCCTTAAGTACTTATGAAGAACTAAGGACATGTTCCTAGTCTATGGAGGTCTGGAAGGCGAGGTCGTTTTAAAGGGTTATACCGACGCAAGCTTTCAAACAAACTCAGACGACTTTAGATCACAATCAGGTTATTTATTTTGCCTAAATGGAGGCGCAGTGACATGGAAGAGTTCCAGCAATGTACTGTAGCAGATTCTTCAACGGAAGCAGAGTATATATGTGCTACAGAAGCGGCTAAAGAAATTGTTTGGATAAAAAACTTTTTGGAGGAGCCAAAAGTAGTTCCGAGCATCTCAGAACCAGTGGATCTATATTGTGACAAAAATGGAGCGATCACACAAGCAAAGAAACCGAGATCTCACCAAAGGTCCAAGCACATACTACGATGCTTCCATCTGATCAGGGAGATCATACGAAGGGGTGATGTTAAGATGTGTAGAGTGCCATCGGAGGACAATGTCGCCAATCCATTAACTAAACCACTCCCCCAAGCAAAGCATGAGGGTCATGTTAGGTCTATGGGCACAAGATGCTTAGAGTTGGCCTAGTGCTAGTAGGAAACTGTAGGATTAGTGCCCTAGGCCAAATATATTTGTGCTAGAAAATGGATTATGTATTAAGACATTATTATTTATTCATTAAGGGTTGTTTCTTATATATGGGTTATGAATGTAAATATCTTATATCAACCATGAATGATACTTAGGGTTCACGTCATCAGAATACGTGATTCCTATAGTAGAACTGTGAACCAACTATGATCACGTACTGGACTAACCACACTATGAGAATATGCATGGTATATGTCATTAGCTATTCTCATATGAATAGTGTGCTTGTTCCTACGACCTAAGGTCACCATGGATTCCTGTATGTGGAACTTCATACTTTAATATGATCCTACGTCATCCGTAATGGGATGATCATTAGGGTCATCATTAGGTACGCATTGAATCATGGCGATGAATGTGAGTGACCAAGATGGGATTTGTTCCTCTCGTCATGAGGGAGATATCTCTGGGCCCCCTGATGAATTAGGACTGAAGGAAATGTATGGTCATGCTCAAAATGGATTAACATGTGTTGTTAATATCATTTTGTATTTACTCAGTCTAATTCTCAATCAGGAAAGACTCTTTAATCAAACTCAAGGATGACATATTACCGTGCCTTTTGATCAAGACATATATCGTACAACAAAAGAAATAAGAAAACGTCTATTGGTGTATGATCGCTGATCACTTCATTTTACTCGAAGCGTCACTCATGGTTGATATAAGATATTTACATTCACAACCCATACACACAGATATATATATGAAACAACCTTTATTGAATAAATAATAATGTCTTAATACATAATCTATTTCCTAGAACAAATACATTTGGCCCATGGCACTAATCCTACAGTCTTCTACTTGCACTAGGCCAACTCTAAGCATCTTATGCTCATAGACCTAACATGACCCTCATCCTTCGTTTGCGAGAGTGGCTTAGTTAATAGATCGGCAACATTGTCGTCCGATGGCACTCTACATATTTTAACATCACCCCTTCGTATGATCTCCCTGATCAGATGGAAGCATCGCAGTATGTGCTTGGACCTTTGGTCAGATTTCTGTTCCTTTGCTTGTGCGATCGCTCCATTATTGTCACAATATAGATCCACTCGTTCCGAGATGCTCAGAGCTACTCTTAGCTCCTCCTAAAAGTTCTTTATCCAAATAACGGCTACATACTATGCTTCCGTTAAAGAATCTGCTACAGTACATTGCTTGGAACACTTCCATATCACTGCGCCTCTATTTAGGCAAAATAAATAACCTAAGTGCGATCTAAAGTCGTCTGAATCTGTCTAGAAACTTATGTCGGTGTAACCCTTTACAACGAGCTCGCCTTCCAAACCTCCATAGACTAGGAACAAGTCCTTAGTTCTTCGTAAGTACTTAAGGATTCTTTTAACAGTTATCCAGTGACTTTCATCTGGATTAGACTGAAACCTGCTCGTTGCGCTCAATGAGTATGACACATCTGGTCTAATACATATCATGGCATACATAATAGATCTTATAGCCAAAGCATATGGGATCTTATTCATGCGTCTTCGTTCTTGCTCACTTGTAGGACACTGTGTTTTACTGAGAGAAACGTCATGTGACAAGGGCAAAAATTATTTCTTGTATACTTGCATTCTGAACCGTTTCATGACCTTGTCTATGTATGTACTTTGATTCAGACCTATAAGCCTTCTAGATCTTTCTTTGTAGATCCTGATTTCTAGCACGTAGGAGGCTTATCCTAGGTCTTTCATCGAGAAATTATCTCATAATGATTTCTTAACATTCAATAATGTCGGGATGTCATTTGCAATGAGTAATGTGTATCTCATGACGAATCCTACTAGACCTACATTGAGTCTATAATGTTTCAAGCTCACCAATTCCTTGAGAGCTTATTGTAATATGTATTTTTATACACATTTTTAGGGTTTTTATCATATAAATAATACCCTTAAATTACATAAAATATGAAAAAAGTGTTTAAAATTAATAAAAAAAAATTTTGAAACTTTTAATACATTTTTGTGTGATTTTTCAGGTAAAAAGACCAAGAAAAAGATATTTGGAGGATTTGACAAAAACTCAACTCCAAATGAAGGGCCTATCTAAAAATTCTTGGCCAAGAATGGCCGAATTCTTCACAAATCTATATGAAAATCCTACACACCCTTCTCAAACCTTTGACAACTTTTTCGACCAACAATCCAAGCAAAAACATGAAACTCCACAAAAAGACAAAAAGTCAAAAAGACGAAGAATAAAGTCTCCTTAATTTCTAAAATTCATGCAACATACTGAGTTTCTTCACTAGTCATTGCTCAACATGTGGATCATCAGAATGTCTTTTTGGCCAATCAAATTTCACGCATTTTCTGACCCCTGCTCATTATGAGGTAAGTACTAGATAGTGTGCTCCCCAATGAATGATGGACAAATGGCAGGTTTGTTATTTACGTCGACCACTCACAATTTGCCACGTGTCCAGGCTGGTGAAAGTTGATAAGTTTGAGGGGAATTGATAAAGGCAGCCAAAAAATGCACCTAGTCCGAATTTCTATAGGAAAAATTGGAGAAAGGTTAAACATCCCCCAAATTACTACCCAATATCAAAATCGGAACATCCCTGTTTTTTAACATCCATTCACATAACCATTCTCTCTTCTCAAAATCATTGTAAATACCACTCTTCTTCTTCCTTCTCCATGGATGACCTTATTTAAGATTATCACGGAACTCTAATTTTCTTTTCGTGCCTTGAGATAAAAGGGAGCCAAGCTTCAAGAGGAAACTATTGTTCTAGAAGGAGCGATAATTGAACGACGATTCAAATCGACCAAGGAAGCTCTAGCTTGAATCTCCATTTTTGGTTTGATTTATTTTTCATCTTTTTACATAATTTTTCTCTCTTTTTGTTCCATGAATAATTTGTCAAGTATGCGTGTGAATGTTGTTTGTGTGCGTGCTTGAGTAGTTTGTGTAGGAAAATACTTTTTGTGTAATTTGGTGATAAAATCTTATGTTTTATTTGTGCAATTTTGTTGTGGTTTAAGAAGATTAGCTTAAAAACAATTAAATTGTTGAGTTGAATTATTTGGAAGAATGCATTTGATTCAAAACGTAAATATTAAATTAATTCTAATTGGAAGATTAGTCTTGATTTAAATTGTGACGTGTTTATGAGTTATTTGATCATTTAAACACTTGAAAGAGGTTTTTGTGATTAAATTAGGTTTTATATCGAGTTTATGTAAACTTAAAAGTGGAAGTTTTTGAGTTGAACTTAATCTTTGATTTTTTAATTGATTCACTTTTGGAAGGAAATTTATCAAACCTTACTTTTGAACCTTTTAAATAAATTGCTACTTGTTATGATTAATGATTTACATGTTATATAAATTGTCATAATTTTCCCTACAATTTTTTTAACTTTTAAAATAAAAAACAAACAAAAATATTTACTTTCTGTTATTATTTTCTTGCACATGTTTCTATCCTTTGGAACAATGCTTAACACACACTTTTCTTGCGCTTAAATTACAAACCTTGGAATTTTGCAAATAAGACCCTAAAATCTTGAGAATTAATTGTGAATCTATTTTACTTAAGGCGAGTCTCTTTGTGTTCGACCCCTAAAACTCAATACCACATATACACTATTTGGTTTGATTAGGAAAATTATAAATTGTTTTGTTAATACGTGATTACACCATGCCATGTTTTCATGTCATTACACTTGTTTGTTCTTCCATCATAGGCTCTGCAACTGTAGGCAGGTCTCGAATTTCTTCAAGTTATACTTTGCTCCCACTGCTTCTCGTAAAGACAAACACTCTTTCCAAGAAGGGTCCATTGCGAGCAACAAACACTTTGTTCTCCGATGGGTGGTAAAAGTAATATCCTTTAGTTTTCTTAGGATATCCCATTAACAGACACTTATCAGATCTGGATCCGAGTTTGTTGGGAAACTGATGTTTGACATAAGTCTCACATCCCCAAATTTTAAGAAAAGACTACTTCTGGCTTTTCTCCGTCCACATCTCATATCGCATCTTTTGAACTGTTTTGGATGGAATCATGTTCAGTATGAATGCGGCAGTCTCAAGAGCATAGCCCCAGAAAGCCGTTCAAAGATTCGTTTGACTCATCATCGATCAAACCATATCCAATAAAGTTTGATTCCTATTTTCAGACACTCCATTCCATTGAGGAGTTCCTGGAGGAGTAAATTATGAAACTATTCCACATTTTCTGAGGGGCCATTTGGCAAGTAGAATTAGTAAAATGGAATTGAATTTTAAGATGGAGAACTAAAATATTCTGAATTAATTAATTCTAAATTTTGTTTGGAGGTTAGAAGTATAAAATTCCGAAAAACTTAATTCCTTTTTTTTTATTGTTTGTAAAAATCTAGAATTATGTTGTGATTATATAATTAGTAATATAAAATATGAAATAATATAATATATAAAATAAAATATAAAACATATACATAAATAATATATAATATAACAAATTAATATAATATAATATAATATAATATAATATAATATAATATAATATAATATAATATAATATAATATAATATAATATAATATAATATAATATAATATAATATAATATAATATAAGAAATATAAAATATTATAATATAATATAACCAAAGTAATATAAAATAAAAATATAATATAATATAATATAATATAATATAATATAATATAATATAATATAATATAATATAATATAATATAATATAATATAATATAATATAATATAATATAATATAATATAATATAATATAATATAATATAATATAATATAATATAATATGATATGATATAATATAATATAATATAATATAATATAATATAATATAATATAATATAATATAATATAATATAATATAATATAATATAATATAATATAATATAATATAATATAATATAATAATGTGGAGAGGCCAGACTTTGGCATTCCAACTTTGAGATGGAATTATATCTTGCTAGGTTTACATATGGGAGAAATTCCGAGAATTATGTAATTCTTTTCCATGATGCCTACCAAACAAAGAACTTGTATGGAGCGGAGTTTTAAAATGAAAATTTCACTCAAAATTCCTTGCTCCAAACGGTCCCTGAGATGATCTTCAAATTCCTGACTCAGATATTCACCTCCTCGATCAGATCGAAGTTCTTTGATCTTCTTACCAAGATGATTTGGTACTTCATTCAAAAATTCTTTGAACACTTCAAAGGATTCAGGCTTATGCTTCATTAGGTAGACATATCCATATCTACTAAAGTCGTCCGTGAAAGTTATGAAGCACTGATACCCACCTCTAATCGGCGTACTCATTGGTCCACATATATCAGTATGTATGAGTCCTAATAAGTTATTGACCCTTTCACCAACTTTTGTGAAGGGTTTCGTAGTCATCGTGCCAAGTAAACAAGACTCGCACATCTCAAATGATTCCAAATCAAATGAGTCTAAAAGCCCATGAGAGTGGAGTTTAGAAATGCGGTTTTCATTTATATGCACTAAGTGACAATGCCAGAGGTATGTCGAATTTGACTCATTTGGAAATATTTCCTAATATATATTTCATCTTCATGAAATTTTTCTTAGATTGTATATGGAAATCTTATCTCCATGATTGAAAATGAACTTATCATCTTAATGATGTATTCATGATGGACGATGAACTCCTTCATCTCAATTATGTATGTGTTATGCCTAATGAACTCTTTCATTATATCAACACATATCAACAAATATATCAAATATAAACATAATCATATTATGTTTCGATTATTTATCCATTTATAATATATATATATATATATATATATATATATATATATATATATATATATATATATATATATATATATATATATATATATATATATATATATATATATATATATATATGTACTCGGTCAACGATCAACATTTGACAAGGTCAACAGACAATGATCAAATTTTTGACCAGGTCATAATCAACTTTTGACCAATTCAATGGTCAACAGTCAAGGAGTAAATTAGTGTAGTCAACTGTCAACAATTAACAGTGAATACAATCAGCAGACAATATTGTCCACAGTCAACACAGTGGGTCAACAATCAACTGTCAACATGGTCAACACCTGGTCAACTTTGTCAGCACATATTTTTCTACACATTAATGCATCATAGGCATCTTTTCATGAATTCAATACATCACATGGAACTTTTCATGAAATAATGCATCACATGCACCATTTCAAAAAGGCAATTCATGGTATGCACCCTTTCATGAAGATACAAATATTCAAGAGGTCGTAACTCTTGCAATTACATCTTTTCGGTCATACCTCTAGGTTGAAAATATCGATTACACCCGTTGGTCGCACCCCTTGGTTGTACCTCTTGGTCGCAACCGTTAGTCATAACCTATTGGACGTGATATTTGGATCGTAGCCGTTGATCAAACCCTCTATTCGCACCCTTTTATTGCACCCGTTAGTCGGACCTTTTGATCGCACCTTTTGGTCGCAACCTTTAGTCACACCCATTAGCCGCAACTCCTTATACACAACCTTTTGACGCAGCCCTTGGATGTGACATTTGGATCGCATCCTTGGTCGCACCCGTTGGTCGCAACTCTTGGACTCAACCTTTGGATCGCATCTCTTAGCGGCATCTTTTGGACACAACTTCTGGATCACATACATTCATCGCATCTTTTGATCGCATCTCATGGACATAACTTTTGGATCGCATCCTCTGGTCATATCCTTTGGTCGCATTCTTTGGATGCACTTGGATCATATCCATTAATCGCATCTTTTCAATTAAGAATATTCTGTGCAGGCCTTATAATTATAAATCAAAATTATAAATGGTATATAAATAGTATATATCGCATAATACCAACTCAATTTAACCGAAACACGCATGTCGCTCTGATACCACTATTGGGTTTCGGGCATGCATAACGCATCGGAAAACAAAAATATTTGTCCAAAACCAATCTGAGGATCCATGCATATTAGTTAAATCAAAGAAATAAATCTTAAAGATACCTTTCGGATTACGCTTAATCCGTGACGCTCAAACCATGCATGTTGTCCAAGCGCCTTTATTCAATTACCATCCTAACTGATTTTCTGTCAGTCAAGCCCGTCTAGGTCGGATCATACAGAAGCCATCTACCACACACACAATTAGTCTCCACCGAAACTCTCAACAATCCGTTCTCGTCTTCTTAGGCCGATTAGATCACAAGCATCGAAAGTACGAACACCTTTACCAGTATCCACACAAACAAACTTCTTAAAACCGGAAGAAGAACAATATATATGCTAGTAGCTTATTCTCCTCTTGCATAAGAAAACTATTTTTTCTTCTTCTTATTGTATCTCACAAAAGATGTATAATTCCTCTCATATAATCGCATTCTTTCATTATTGTCATACAAGAAGAAAGCACCCTTTCAAAATTTTGTCATACAAATTAGAAAGGATAATATTTTCTCTCTTTTGTTTCACAAAAGGGAATGTGAAATAATGAGAGAGAGAGAGAGAGAGAGAGAGAGAGAATAATGTGGTGTAGAATTTTGGAGCCCTCTATATCATTATATAGAGGTGAAGAGTTATGTCCCTCCACACTAAAAGATGTGTATGCTATCACTCGTCATTATCCATAGCCATCATCTAGACTCTTCTAGATTACATGATCTTTTGTTCTCATAGTCTTTATATACATATATATCACATCTTATCACATAAGATGACAATATCTTTTGTGACATTCTTATGTAACTCATCATATAAGTTGTTAGGATTTTCTGCGCCCGTTTTAGTTTGTTCTTTGTGTGTGACCCTGTAGGTTCACTTAATGTTAGCAATAGACTTGACAATCTACAAATCATGAGCTGACTCTAGAAGTCATCATGACTAACTAATTTAAGTGAATATCTGTGATCCGATTACCTAATAAACAATCACGTATTTAGTCCCTTTGTCACATGATATCTATATCGATCATAAGGCATGTAATATGTCATCCTTATATATATCGATTAATATTTCTTGATCCCAAATTAAACTGAACAAGAACAAATGACATTAATAACTCTTATTAATTCATTTGAGTATGACCATATATTTCTTCAGTTCAATTCATCAAGAGGCCTACAGATATCTCTCTCATTTATGAGAGGAACAAATCCCATCTTGATTGCACTCATCCCTCTACACGATTCATTATATACCTAATCATAACCGTTATGACCACGCGGTTAAAGGCAGTGTTAGATTATATTAAAGTATAAAATTACTCATGTTGGGAACCGAGACAATCTCAGGTCAAAGGATTATAAATACTTTATGTTACAAGAATAGCTAATGACGTAAAACATGTAGCATTCTTATGGCGGGTCAGTCTAGTATATGGTCTCTAACATATACCTATGCTAATGACTTGATAACTATTTATCCATGATCAGTAAAATATGATCATCAGTCAACTAATATACTGGTGTACATTTATAGCTTGTATATAAATATATATTTATATATATCCGCAAGTATATTTGTCTCCACAAATATCTTATAAATGACTAGGGACGATTTAGAATAGCATTCGTAATACTTTATAGTTTTACTATCAAAGTCACGCACTTTGATAACATAAAGCTGAATTGCATATTCATGATCTATTTTAATTATATTAAAATAACCTATACGCACATATTATATGAAATATCTTAGAATAAATATTATGTTTGTTATTACAATCCATCATCTAGGTCAGAAACACTTTGGCCTAGGGCATAACACCATCAGCGGCTTGTGAGTAGGTTCCTTCTTCAGTTCGTACCGCAGGTTGTGAGGATGAGACATCATGTTGCGATGGGGAGACTGCTGGCTGTGTCTCCATGACCGTATGTTGATATCATCATCCGCTCCTTAGTGCCATCACAACATTTACTTACTCGCATGGGTTCTCAGTCCTGCTTGGAATGAACTGTTCTCCTACTGTGATATCTCTGTCTCCAACACCTTGTTATTAGAGGCTACTGACTCCACTCTGCTTGCTAACTTCTGCAATTGACTATTCAGTTCTCGACCCTGGACCCGAAGTTCGGCGGAAATTTGGTTTCTTCCTCCATTAAATTTGTTAGTATTATAGAATTAGTGCCTTACACCAAATGTATTTGTGTTAGGAAATGAATTATGTATTAAGACATTATTATTTATTCAATAAATATTGTTTCTTATATAGCTGTGTGTATGGGTTGTGAATGTAAAATTTCTTATATCAACCATGAATGTCAATTCGGGTTCACGTCATCAGAATAAGTGATTCTGATAGTAGAACTATGAACCAACAAATTACATTCTAGTAAGAAGCTACATATCTACACTAGTATATTCACAAACCGGATGATCTTGTTCTGCTGATCATGGACATAGGGATGTCAAGTTTGGAATATAGGTCCATGTTAGAGAACATGTGCCGGACTGACCACACTATGAGAATATACATGGTATATGTCATTAGTGATTCTCATATGAATAGTGTGATTGTTCCTACGACCTGAGGTCACCATGGATTCATGTATGTGGAACTGCATACTTTAATATGATCCTACGTCATCCGTAATGAGATGATCATTAGGGTCATCATTAGGTATGCACTAAATCATGACGAGGAATGTGAGTGACAAAGATGGGATTTGTTCCTCTCGTCATGAGGGAGATATCTCTAGACCCCATGATGAACTAGGACTGAAGGAAATGCATGGCCATGCTCAAAATGGATTAACATGTGTTGTTAATATCATTTTGTATTTACTCAATCTAATTCTCGATCAGGAAAGAGACTTTGATCAAACTCAAGGATGACATATTACCGTGCCTTGTGATCAAGATGTATATCGTAGAACAAAAGGAATAAGTAAATGTCTATTCAGATAGGTTTATGATCGCTGATCATTTCATTTAACATGGGTAGTCATGACATCAGTCTAGAGGTTACTCATGACTTACGATCTTTAGAAGATCGTTGCCAGTGTTAAATGGAACCTACACGGTCACACAATGATCTCCATTCGTACAAGATAAAAATACATCAATAACAGTTATACAAGTGATGTATAAATGGGCGAAAGAATAAATCAAATATTGGATATTTTATTGTGCTGGAATTACCATTCACGCACAGGAATTACGTTCACGCACCGGAATTACTGTTCACGCGTTCGAACAGTACACATATGGTATGTGCTGATTTGCTTGACGGACAAGCATCGTTTATATGGAAATGATGGTCCGTTCGAAAACAGGAATTACTATTCATGCGTTCGAACGGAACACATATGGTATGTGCTGATTTGCTAGGCGAACAAGCATCGTTTATATGGAAACGAAGGTCCGTTCGAAACAGGAATTACTGTTCACGCGGTAGGCAGGATTTGTTTCCTTAATGAAAGTTGTCATTCCTTCAACCCTCTCTCTAGTATAAATAAAGGGGTAGCCCCCTTCTATTCAACACACAATTTAGAAGCCTTAGAGGCCGTCTATTACATAGAAAAGAGAGAGAAAGTTTTGAGAGATTTTCGGAAAGTATTTCCGGACTTGTCTAACAAAGTCCGGTTATTCCATACGTCTGAATTTCGCGTGGATACGAGTAGAGGTTCTCTATCTTGTGAACTTGCGAGCGATCGATCTTCATCCCTAGGAGAAGCAAGGAGGTAGCGAGTCGAGCTTCAGGAAGGAGAAGGTCGTAAGTCAGAAAAGTTCAGACCTACATTTTTTTCTTCGTCTCGCAGATCAGGAAGATCCGAGCTATAAATTTTAATAGTTTATCTCGTACTTTTATTCCCTTAATGTAGTTCCTAGGGCGGGTTAAATCCATAGGTTCCGCTGCGCATGTACCGTACATGGCTTTCGATTTCGCAACAATGGCATCAGAGCGTTCATTAAGGAAATAATGGTCGATTATGTATTTAAAATTTAAATATACAAATATGGTATGAGGTTTAGATCTATGATTGTTCTGTGATGTAATCTTGTGTGTGAATGCTTGTAATTTTATTTGATATCTTTGGCAACAAGTGAGTTGTCCAAAATTGTAATTATGACAATTTGTGGATTGTCTAAATTTGTAAATTACCTTTTCTAGCAATAGGATAGTTGTTAGGATAGATATTATTTCAAGACTTCAAGGCAAGAGATCTTGGCGCAATCTTCGGAAGATGGCATTGGTTCTTCGCACACACAATGAAGGATTCGTTGAAGATTACTCCTGCTATCTAGAGATAGATCTAGAATTAAGAACCTCATGATCGCTCATGAGGATTAGGATCATACCATATTTAACTTAGTTTCTGTGATGTTTATATTTATAAATCTAAAACAAAATCCTTCAGAATGTTAAGGAAGTGCCCCCCCCCCCCATGTCATTGAAGCCCTCGGTAATTAGACAGCCTTCCATGTGGGTCATGCCAAAGCTGAGCATATGGGGGATTATTTTTGTAAAGGAGGGTATGCGGAAAATGACGTCCAGCATGGGTCATGCCAAAGCTGAGTGTGTTGGACTCTATTTCGCTGATAATCATACATGGTTAAACTTAATAGAGCAAGCAAGTCGGACTTGGGCTCAGGGAACAAGATAGAATAATACATCGGGCATACGATGCTCATTCCATAAAAGGAAAGAGTTGTATATGATACAATTGGAAGTGTTCCTACCTAAATAATTGTGTATTGAGCGCCAAAGAGCACTTAATACTCAATGAAATACGGATCTTGACTCACTATGAAACTTCTTTTAATTGAAGATTCCGAATCAATACTACTCAAGGTGATTGATTTGAAGAAAATAGTGGGGGTACAATATAAGAAACACCAAAACAAAACAACCCCAATGAATAAATAATAATGACACTTTACATTTTAACTTATAAAATAATGGCAAATAATAATAATTCAACTGGGTTGAATTTGCGATCTATCCTTGAGAAGGATAAGCTCAATGGGTCTAATTTCCTTGACTGGTTTAGAAACCTGAGAATTGTTCTCAAGGCTGACAATAAACTGTATGTCATAGAAGAGTCTTACCCAGAGGAAACAGAACAGGGAGCCACAAGGGCTGCCCGAGATGCGTATGCCAAATACGTCAAGGATGACACGGAGATAGCTTGTCTCATGCTAGCGACCATGACCGCCGAGCTTCAGAAGCAACTGGAGGACATGGGTGCTTACGATATGATCGTAACCCTCAAGGGAATGTTCCAAGAGCAGGCTAGAATTGAGCGCTACAAAGTGACCGTCTCTCTAACTGACACGATGATGGTTGAAGGTTCATCTGTGAGTGCTCATGTACTCAAGATGAAGAGCTGTCTTGATTAATTGGAGAGGCTTGGTTCAGCTATGCCCAGAGAATTGGCTATCGAAATAATTCTCGGGTCGTTGCCTCCTAGTTTTAATCAATTCATCATGAACTATAATATGCATCAGATGGAGAAATCTATCACCGAGTTGCATGGGATGCTTAAGAACGCACAGGAGGACATGAAGACAAATGTTGTCAAAGATGTCCTAATGGTTCACAAGAAGAAGGGTAAGAAGACCGAGAACAAGAGCAAGGGTAAAGGCAAGGTGTTGCCCAAATCTAAGATCAAGAATGACAAGGAGGGAGTTTGCTTCCGTTGCAACAAGGTTGGCCATTGGAAGAGAAACTGCAAACTCTATCAGGACGAAATCAAGAAGGGTCGTGTGACTACCGCTTTAGGTATTTTTGTTATTGAAACTAATTCACATACTCCTAAATCTTGGGTATTGGATACCGGATGTGGTACTCACATTTGTAATGATGTGCAGGGACTACAAAGGAGTAGAAGATTAGCTAAGGGCGAAGTCGACCTGCGTGTGGGAAATGGAGCAAGAGCTACTGCATTAGCCGTAGGAACTTATTTATTGACTTTGCCTAGTGGACTTGTATAAGTACTTAATAATTGTTATTTTGTACCTACTATGAGCAGAAATATTATTTCTATTTCTAGTCTAGCTTTGGATGGTTATAAAGTTGTTATTGAGAATAATAATTGTTCAATCTTAAAGGATAATCTTTTCTATGGAAATATTCTATTAGAAAGAGGTCTTTACATGCTAGATCTTAAGAAAGAGAATTATAAGTTCATATATGACATTAACACTACATGATTTAAACTGAATGATTCAAATACGACATACCCCTGGCACTCTCGCTTAGGCCATATAAATGAGAAACGCATTTCTAACCTCCACTCTCATGGACTTTTAGACTCATTTGATTTGGAATCATTTGAGACGTTCGAGTCTTGTTTACTTGGCAAGATGACTAAGAAACCATTCACAAAAGTTGGTGAAAGGGACAATGACTTATTAGAACTCGTACATACTGATGTATGTGGACCAATGAGTACGCCGACTAGAGGTGGGCATCGGTACTTCATAACTTTCACGGACGACTTCAATAGATATTGTTATGTCTACCTAATGAAGCACAAGTCTGAATCCTTTGAAGTGTTCAAAGAATTTAAGAATGAAGTACAGAATCAACTTGGTAAGAAGATTAAAGCACTTCGATCTGATCGAGGAGACGAATATCTGAGTCAGGAATTTGAGGATCATCTCAGAGAATGTGGAATAGTTTCACAACTGACCCCTCCAGGAACTCCTCAGTGGAATGGAGTGTCCGAAAGGAGGAATCGAACCTTATTGGATATGGTTCGATCGATGATGAGTCAAATGAGTCTTTCAATGTCTTTCTGGGGATACGCTCTTGAGACTGCCGCATTCATACTGAACAGGATTCCATCCAAAGAGGTTCAAAAGACGCCATATGAGATGTGGACGGGAAAAAGTCACAAGTTGTCTTTTCTTAAAATTTGGGGATATGAGACTTATGTTAAACATTAGTTTCCCGATAAACTCGGACCCAAATCTGATAAGCGCTTGTTTGTGGGATATCCTAAGGAAACTAAAGGATATTACTTTTACCACCCATCGGAGAACAAAGTTTTTGTTGCTCGCAATGGAGCCTTCTTGGAAAGAGAGTTTGTCTCTACAAGAAGCAGTGGGAGCAAAGTACAACTCGAAAAAATACGAGACCCACCTATAGAAGCAAAACCTATGATGGAGGAACAAAGAAGCTCTCAAGGAGTTGGTGAGCTTGAAACACAACAGACTCAACGTAGATCTAGTAGGATTCGTCATGAGCCCGAGAGATACAGATTTCTCGTGTCTAATGATGATGATGTGACATTCATAGATGATGAACCCACATCCTACCAAGATGCTATGAATATTCCCGACTCTCAGAAATGGTTAGAGGCCTTGAGAGCCGAGATGCAATCCATGCAAGACAATCAAGTTTGGAACTTGATTGATCCATCCGATAGCTTGAAGACCATCGGATGTAAGTGGGTCTTTAAGAAAAAGACTGACGTGGATGGAAAGGTACAAACCTACAAAGCAAGGCTTGTGGCAAAAGGTTTCAAACAAGTTCATGGTATTGACTATGACGAAACTTTCTCACCTGTAGCTATGCTTAAATCCATCAGAATTCTATTAGCCATAGTATCATATTATGACTATGAAATATGGCAAATGGATGTCAAAATAGCTTTCCTAAACGGAAATCTGACCGAGAACGTGCATATGATGCAACCCGAGGGTTTTGTCGATCCTAAGAATTCTGGTAAGATTTGCAAGCTTCAGAAATCCATCTATGGATTGAAGCAAGCGTTTCGAAGTTGGAACCTTCGTTTTGATGAAGTCATCAAAAGTTTTAGTTTTACCAAAAGTGAAGGTGAGCCTTGTGTTTATATGAAGTTCAATGGGAGCACGGTAGTATTCTTGGTACTTTGCGTAGATGACGTATTACTATTGGGAAATGACGTCCCAACATTATTGAACGTCAAGAAATGGTCGGGAGATAATTTCTCGATGAAAGACCTAGGAGAAGCCTCGTACTTACTAGGAATTAGGATCTATAGAGATAGATCTAGAAGGCTTATAGGTCAGAGTCAAAGTACATACATAGACAAGGTCATGAAACGGTTCAGAATGCAAGAATCCAAGATAGAATTTTTGCCCTTGTCACATGGTGTTTCTCTCATTAAGACACAATGCCTACAAGTGAGCAGGAACGAAGACGCATGAATAAGATCCCATATGCTTCGGCTATAGGATCTATCATGTATGTCATGATATGTACTAGACCAGATGTGTCATACTCATTGAGTGCAACAAGTAGGTTTCAGTCTATTCCAGGTGAAAGTCACTCGATAGCTGTTAAAAGAATCCTTAAGTACTTACAAAGAACTAAGGACCTTTTCCTAGTCTATGGAGTTTGGAAGACGATCTCGTTGCAAAAGGGTTACACCGACGCAAGCTTCCAGATAGACTCAGACGACTTTAGATCACAATCAGGTTATTTATTTTGCCTAAATGGAGGCACAGTGACATCGAAGAATTCCAAGCAATGTACTGTAGCAGATTCTTCAACATAAGCAGAGTATATAGCCGCTGCAGAAGCGGCTAAAGAAGCTATTTGGATAAAGAACATTTTGGAGGAGCTAAGAGTAGTTCCGAGTATCTCGAAACCAGTGGATCTATATTGTGACAATAATGGAGTGATCGCACAAGCAAAGGAACCGAGATCTCACCAAAAGTCCAAGCGCATACTTCGACGCTTCCATCTAATCAGAGAGATCATACAAAGTGGTGATGTTAAAATGTGTTGAGTGCCATCGGACGTCAATGTCGCCGATCCATTAACTAAACCACTCCCACAAGCGAAGCATGAGGGTCATGTTAGGTCTATGGGCATAAGATGCTTAGAGTTGGCCTAGTGCAAGTGGGAGACTGTAGGATTAGTGCCCTAGGCCAAATGTATTTGTGCTAGGAAATGGATTATGTATTAAGACATTATTATTTATTCAATAAATGTTGTTTCTTATATATCTGTATGTATGGGTTGTGAATGTAAATTTCTTATATCAACCGTGAATGTCACTTCGGGTTCACATCATCAGAATAAGTGATTCTGATAGTAGAATTGTGAACCAACGAATGACATTCTAAACTGTCCCTACTGATATGTGGGTTGTTTATAGAGATAAACATACTTCACGTAAGAAGCTACATATCTACACTAGTATATTCGCAGACCGGATGATCATGTTCTGCTGATCATGGACATAGGGATGTCAAGTCTGGAATATAGGTTTGTGCTAGAGTACACGTGCTGGACTGACCACACTATGAGAATATACATGGTATACGTCATTAGTGATTCTCATATGAATAGTGTGCTTGTTCCTACAACCTGAGGTCACCATGGATTCCTGTATGTGGAACTGCATACTTTAATATGATCATACGTCATCCGTAATGGGATGATCATTAGGGTCATCATTAGGTATGCACTGAATCATGATGAGGAATGTGAGTGACCAAGATGGGATTTGTTCCTCTCGTCATGAGGGAGATATCTCTGGGCCCCCTGATGAACTAGGACTGAAGGAAATGCATGGGAATGCTCAAAATGGATTAACATGTGTTGTTAATATTATTTTGTATTTACTCAGTCTAATTCTCGATCAGGAAAGGGACTTTGATCAAACTCAAGGATGACATATTACCGTGCCTTGTGATCAAGACGTATATCGTAGAACAAAAGGAATAAGCAAATGTCTATTCAAATAGGTTTATGATCGCTGATCATTTCATTTAACATGGGTAGTTATGACATCAGTCTGGAGGTTACTCATGACTTACGATCTTTAGAAGATCGTTGCCAGCGTTAAATGGAACCTACACGGTCACACAATGATCTCCATTCGTACATGATGAAAATATCTCAATAACAGTTATACATGTGATGTATAAATGGGCAAAAGAATAAATCAAATATTGGATATTTGATTCTGCTGGAATTACTGTTCACGCATTTGAACGGAACACATATGGTATGTGCTGATTTGCTTCGCGGATATGCATCGTTTATATGGTAACGATGGTCCGTTCGAAGCAGGAATTACTGTTCACGCGGCAGACAGGATTTGTTTCCTTAACGAAAGTTGTCATTCCTTCACCCCTCTCTCTAGTATAAATAAAGGAGACCCCTTCTATTCAGCACACAATTCAGAAGCCTTAGAGGTCATCTATTACATAGAAAAGAGAGAGAAAGTTTTGAGAGATTTTCGGAAAGTATTTCCGGACTTGTCTAGCCAAGTCTGGTTATTTCGTACGTCTGAAGTTCACATGGATACGAGTAGAGGTTCTCTATCTTGAGAACTTACGAGCGATCGATCTTCATCTCTAGGAGAAGCAAGGAGGTCGCGAGTCGAGCTTCAGGAAGGAGAAGGTTGCAAGTCAGAAAAGTTCAGACCTACATCGGCTCTTCGTCTCGCGGATCAGGAAGATCCGAGGTATAAATTTTAATAGTTAATCTCGTACTTTTATTCCCTTAACGTAGATCCTAGGGCGGGTTAGATCCATAGGTTCTGCTGCGCATGTAACGTACATGGCTGTGGATTTCCTAACAAGTATAGAATAAAATCCCGGTCTTTGGTTATTGTACTCTTGATTTTGTGTGAGGTTTTGAGGTTGACTCATTTGATTTCTTCTATAAGACAGGCTTGGGTTTCTCCAATTATTATTGATGTTGTAAGCGGGTGTATATTGATTTATGTCATTAACTTGTTAACTTTCATCTTCTATTAAAGTACAGTTATTACCATCATTCCCTATTTGGCCAGATACTACACATGTAGAATTGGAACCGTTTATCTGAGTCATGGTCACGGGTTGTGACTCTATTTCTTTGGCGATGTTGTCAATCTTCCTGTTGAGTGCGTTCAGGTTTGCTTTTAATAAAGTCGCGCTGTCTACCTCATAGATTCCTCGCATCTGTCATTGTCGCTCATTGTTCCAACTTTGATAGTTCGCTGACATACCGTTGATGAGTGAAAATGCCTCCGTAGGAGTCTTCAACATGAGTTTCCCTCCAACCGCAGTATCCATGTTTCCTTTCGATGCGTCATTCAATCCATTGTAGAAAGTATTAATGATGAACCACTATTCTAGACCATGGTGTGGACATGCCCTCATCATGTCCTTGTATCGCTCATAGGCCTCATATAGAGAATTTGAAGGTCTTTGGCTGAAGCTCGTGATCTGGCTTTGTATGTGTGCGGTCTTGCTAGGTGGGAAGTAGCGGTTGAGAAACATCTCGGCTAACTAATCCCAAGTGATTGAGCCTCTTGGAAGTACGTGAAGGATCTCGCCTTGTCTATTAGAGAGTACGAAAATAGTCATAATCTGATTGCGTCTGGGCTAACTCTGTTTAGTTAAAAGTGTCACAATGCTCCTGAAAGATTGATAGATACAGTTTCGGATCTTCTAAGGGTAAACCTCCAAATTGACTTTGTTGAACAATGCTGGATAGAGAAGGTTTGAGCTCAAATGTGTTGGCTTCTACAATTGGCGCCAGGATGCTAGATTGTGGAATTACCGCGCCTGGTGACGCATAATCATGCAGTATCCTTCGTATTAGATTTTGCGGAGGGTTCGGTTGAACGTATCGGATTTTGCGCGGTGTCCTCCATGTTTTTGTAAACTACTAACTATGTTTAAGTTTCATATATGAGAATATGAGTTCTAGGCGATGTACGAGAAAGCATGATCAAGACATAGAAATAATGACACAACTTAGAAGATTTCGAAGATATGAAGAAACTTGCCACGTACAAGACACACTTAAGATATACAAGACCCTTGGAGACAATTCATCAAGAAATATTAGTAAATTAAGTTAAATTTGAATAATATAAATAAACATAAGAAATAATACAATATTATCCGTTCAAATGGAACTCTTTGTCCGTTCGAACGGATAGTAATATGGAAAGTTTTTGAATAATATTAATATGGGTGAGCCCACTTTTTCCTCGAGATGAATATAATGCAATGTCCTGGGGAAATCTTCACCAATCAGTCGAAATACACATGTGAGTTTCTCAATCATTTCGGCATGGACAAAGGAAAGACAAGCAATGCATCTATACTTATGACTAAGGTCGAAAAACTTGACATGAATAAAAATGGTGAATCGGTTGATATTACATATTATAGACTATGATTGATAGTCTGTTACTTTATTTGACAGCAAATCATCCTGATTTTATATTTGTTTTAGGTACATCTGCTCATTTTGAAGTAAATTCAAAAGAGACACAATCACGTGTTTAAACACATTTTTAAAACCTCAAACGAATTACTTTGGACATTGTTGTAGACATGATAGTGGTATTTTCAGTGGCCATACAGATGCAGACGTTAAAGGCTTTCGGATCAATCACGATTGTACATGAGTGGCACATGCAAATTTTTGGAAAGATCACATGTCTTGCGATCAAGCCGTAAATAGAACTTTATTGCGTTATCATGAATCTATGTTGGGAATGTCCCACATATAGTTGTTGTGCTGAGTTGGTTTGAACTAGACTTTTGACTATGGGTTGTGGTTTCAAATTTTCCAAATTTGTGTGACAACTCAATTGCGATTAGCATTTCAAAAAAAAACATGTTCATTATTGAGCAAGTCATCATTTTTTTATGAATCTCGTGAAGAAAGAATGCTCAGGCATTAGTGAAAAATATAAAAAAATGAGATTAGTTCCGCTAATTCATCGGATTTATGCAAATATGCGCCCATATTGCCTTAAAAAAATTCTGAAAACCATCACAATTTTGAATGAACGGCAATCTCATTTCTCATCGAATGGGCCCCACTCTAGAGTTTAAGGAACAAAATTGTGCACAAAGAGGATAAAGTATGAAATTGGTGAATCACATTGACCTATTCAAGTCGGTCAATATATATGCAAATGCACAAATGAAAGTTGAAGATATATATTATAAGTGTACTCAAATTCAAGTTCTTCATTACAAAGAAAAGATATATTTTACAAGTGTAATCAAATTCAAGTTATTTCTTAAAAAGAAGCAACGCCATCACACTAAGAAAATAAAATCATTAAGAAAAGAAAGGAAAATTGGAAAGAAAAAATCTAGAGGTCCCAAGAGTCCCAGTTAGTAGAGCTACCGACACATGGCATTGAATTAATTTTGGTGAAGGTATCAACTTTGAAGCTAGCCCCACAGATCACTCCTTCACTGTCGACACGTGGCATTGGCTTCATCCTGTGCAACGGATGCTCGTAGCTCTTTAAACCACCCTCACTATGGAACATGCAACCTACAAACAAACAGAACATGAATCGTTAAAATTTAATAAAAAAAATGTTAAAAAAATCATTAAATGAATAGTCATTATCAATTATGATATTTAAGTTCTTGGTGTTGTAAAGTTTACAAACCTGGAGGGAATGGAGCATAAGACTCGCTACATCCAACCTTAACAATGTTTCTGTCATCACATATCACTACGGATCCATCTGCCCCGATTCCCCAATATAATGGTATTTCTCCATCTCCACTCTGTTCCATCAATAATAATAATCTTAATTAATAATAATAATAATAATAATAATAATAATAAAAAAAAGAAACAACTATCATGTAATAATAGTATAAATGTTTTGGTGTTTGAAAGGAGTGAAGTTTCTTTGTGGTGGCGGGCTGCACATGCAGCCCGCATCACAGCCCTTAATCATGTGGGTCAATGGCTGTGATGCGGGCTGCATGTGCAGCCCGCCACACAGAAACCGCACTCGTTTGAAAGAGAGAAGTGTGAGCATTTTTTAAGACATTGACAAAAATAAAAATATTATTTCGTCTTACATAGAATGATTTATAATTATAGGAGAAACAAATTACTTAATATATTAGTTAGTTTTACTTTGTCATTCATTTTATATACATATATCTTTTGACTAATTGAGTCTCTTAATTAGACTGTCAACAGACTACATCAATTTAATTAATAACTTGAGTGGACGTCAAATAACAATAACAATGATGAACAGTACCAATGGAGCAAAGACAGAGGGGTGATGAGGATTCGAATCAAAAACAACAAAAGCGAACGAGCCGGAAAGTTCCTTGACGACCTAGTCGGCAGGGTAGGGCCCGCGGTCGTGTAGGGTGCGGTACGCCTCGATCATCAACACCGCTTCGTTGGTCGCCTTGCCACTCACCCCGTACTGCCTCACCAAACCGCTAAAGTCGTCCAGGTGGCCCACGAACATGCAGTATATGGAGTCGAACCCGCAAAATAACATGTGTGAATTATTTGTTTATTTTTCATTAAATTTAATAAACATGAATAATATAATTATTGGTAATTAATAATTATACTAGTTGAAGCAGCAATATACTTGTAAGTTTTATAGTTATTAGAGGAATTATTGTTAGGAAAATTAGAAATCACGCCGGGGTACTGTAGCAACTATGTAGCAACGGATTGAAATTATATACTATTTTCTCGCGTTTCTATATACGTTATATATTGTTTTCATTTTTTAAATATATATTGTTTTATCGAATGAATTGAATTTTTATGTACTATTTATTTTTAGTTCATATGTTTGTATATACTATTTGTTCTTGATTTGAGTGCAGCTTACGTTTTACGTGGAGAGCGGGTACGTTACCTACAAAATCATTACACTATAGAGCATTATTTTAGAGTTGAGCTATTTTTGTAACTCTTAATACACAACTTTAATAGTTAAATATCAAATTTAATGAGGCCGCAATTGTGCTTTTAACTAATGGCAATGCTTGAATTCCAAAGAACAAGTATGACAGTTTAACATTGATAAAATTTGCTTAATGGTTGCGAAATATTATCCGGAAGATTCAACTAAGCAAGAAATAACTTTTTTGAGCTTTCCATTACGTGTTTTTATTGTTGATATTCCAAAAAGTAAGAAGTTCCCTAGCACAACCACCACCTCAAAATTATGCCAAACTTTTGCGGAGGACCAATAAACAAGAAAATTATATTTTGATAAATAAGTTAATTCATTTACTCCTAACACTTCCTGTGTCTTAAGGCATCCGCTGAGCATGAGATTGCAGAAAGAGATTATTGAGTGTAAAAAATTTAGGGAAACGGAGAGAGACTATTAAATTTTTGTTTTATTATTTATTTTGGTACTTTTGAAGCTAATATGAAAATTAGTTAAAATATTCCATATATCAATACTGCAGGGGAAAAAGTTTTATATAATACTGTAGGGTTGAAGAAGGGGCGAATAACGAATTTATGCGCCACGCATAGAGAGGTAAACGATAAAATTGGCCAGACAAAATCAAGTCGACAGTGGGGATCCCAATGCACAAATGAAAGATGAAGATATATATTTTTCAAGCCTAACCAAATTCAAGTAATTCATTAGAAAGACATATTTTACAGGCGTAATCAAATTCAAGTTATTTCATTAAAAAACAAACGCCATCACACCTTATAAGAAACCAAGAAAACAAACACCATCACAAGAAAAGAAACGAAAAAAAAAAGGAAATAATCTTAGAGATCCCAAGAAGCCCAGTTGGTAGAGCTACCAACGCGTGGCATGGACTTGATTTTGGTGAAAGTATCAACTTTGAAGCTGGCACCACACATAACTCCTTCACTGTCGACACGAGGCATTGGCTTCATCCTGTGCAACGGGTGCTCGTAGCTCTTTAAACCACCCTCACTATGAAACATGCAACCTACAAACAAACAGAACACGAACCATTAAAATTTATTCAAAAACAATGTGATAAACTTTTACTAGAATCAGACATCACAACTAAAAAACATTTTACTGAAAAGATCATTAAGCAAATACTAATTATCAATTATGTTTTTTAAGTTTTGATTTAAAGTTTGTAGTTTACAAACCAGGGGGGAATGGAGCATAAGACTTGCCACATCCGGCCTTAACAATGTTCCTGTCATCACATATCACTACTGATCCATCTGCCCCGATTCCCCAGTACAATGGTATTTCACCATCTCCACTCTGTTCCAAAGACAAATAATAATAATAATAATAATAATAATAATAATAATAATAATAATAATAACTATGATGTCATAATAGCAGTAATGTTTTGGTTGAGTACAGAGAGTTATACGACAATTTTTAAGATAATGACAGAAATTAAAATATTATTTCGTCTTGTTCTGAATGATTTACGATTATGTGATGAACAAGTTAATTAACACAATCAATTTAATTAAAAAAGGCACTAGATCGATTCTTAAATACTATCTTCTATTCTTTATTTTGTTGTTCACTTTATTCTACATATAACCTTTGACTAATTAAGCTTCCTGACTTGGACTATTTCAACACATTACTAATTCAATTTAATTAATAGCTTGAATGCACATCATAAACCACTTCTAGTAATAATAACAATAACGACAAATATAATAAATCACAATAATGAATAATACCAATGCAGCAAAGACAGAGGGATGATCAGGATTCGAGTCAAAAACAACGAAAGCAAACGAGCCGGACAGGTCCTTGACAACCTGGTCGGCAGGGTAGGGCCCGCGGTCACGCAGGGTGCGGTACGCCTCGATCACAAGCACGGCTTCGTTGGTCGCCTTGCCGCTCAACCCGTACTGCCTCACCAGACCGCTCAGGTTCTCCAGGTTGCCCACGAACATGCAGTATATGGAGTCAAATCCGCAAAATAACCTGTTGAAAGATTTTGTTTAATAAATAGTAGGAACAGAAATATAGCTTTTGTTCAAAAAAGTGGGAGAATATAATGATTATTGGTAATTGAGAATTATACTAGTTGAAGGAACAGCATACTATAACTTGTAACATAGTTGTTAGAGGCTGACAGTACGTGTTATTATGAAAGGGTTGATAATCAGTTTTAATGGTCTTTTCAAATTGTATGACTTTTTCTAAAATTCTATACAACTAAAAATAAAACAATAAAACATAAAACAAAAATTTATAACCTTCCAGTTTTAAATTAGAACTTAAATAAGCCTAAACCATTACTTTCCACTTATCCACTCCTAAACACTCTGTTATCTCTTTACCATCTTTCCGAATTAAAATCTCATCAACAAATTTTTCAATAATCAACGTGTTTAATTAAATCTCTCTTTTCCATCAAACCTTTTTTCCATCAAACCAATGATTTAATTCTTAATTCTCACCTCTGATGTAAAGAGAAACCCCTGCCACGTGGCCCAACACAGGCCAGAGCAGCTCCAGAACTGAAAGTCGCCGCAAATGAATCACCAGGATAAGCAGAGTGAAAATCCCGCAGAATTTCGTCGGGGTTCTTCGGATGACGGGGCGCCGTCGGACTGGACGGGGTATTGGCCGGGCTGTTGAGCTCCTCTGGTGGGTGAGCTAATTGCTTGTGGAATATACCCAACATTTTTGTTTAGAGTTTTGGATTTGATTATTTTTTTTGAGCTTGATTGTTGGAAAGAGAGATTGGAGAGGAAATGAGAATGGAAATGGAATGGAGTAGAATTGGAGATGGGAGGGTTTAAATAGCGTACCGGGTTTGAGAGGATTTGATATTTTTTTTTTAGTTTTTGTTTGATTTGAGATGGGGATTGAGAGAAAAGGGCGTGTTGGATAAAGATCGTGGATAAGGATATCCTGCTGTTACATCTTTTATTAAGCTAGAATTGATTTTTGGAAAATTTTGTAGAATCATTGCAACATGTATGTATGTAATTTACAGTATTACAATATTAGTATTACCATATTTCTATGAATTATAATTATTGACTAATAAAAAAAAATTATGATATTTTACCAATTATTTTTTGTAGAATCATTTGAAACATTTTTCTGTTCAATATTATCTCAATTGAGGCTTGATGCATGATTTGCATAATCAAGAATATTTGCATTATACTATTTATTTTCATAGATGGAGTCATAATTCTTTCTAAGATTTTTGACAAACTAATATATATTTGTAGAATTCTAGTATAAAAAATTTTTAGAATATTTATGTATGACCCTTTAACATTTTTACAAAATCAATTTTAACCTCCATTATTATTATTCTATGAATATATAATTATTAATGTTAATTTTATACTAATTTTTAAAATAATGATACATATCAAACTAAGATTATATATACACATGTCTTTATCTATTGAAATTGACATTACATACATCATTTAATTTAAATTTTTATATCACAAAAATAGAAAATATAGTTCACATTCACATTTTAAGTACTTTTTAGTTGGGTAATACAATATTTCTTTCCTATAATATCATTTAAACCATCTTAAGGAGCCAAATAAAATTCTAGGTGAAGAATTCCAGGGGAACTGACGAAGCCTAGCATTACTCGCCGGTAAGCTCACAGGAAAACCTAGAGTCAAAGCGAACAAATTTTTTTGCAAGAAAACTAGCAAATCAAAGCGATGGATAGTTACGGTTGAGTGAGTGTAAGATAAGATCATTTGATTTTTAATAAAATGGACATATGATTATGCCGGGGCTTATCTATGACATAGATCCACGTAGCAACAGCCCACTGGTCCTCCAAAACCACGTACGGAATGTTTATTTTTAATTAGACTTGGTCTACAGAATTATTTAGTACAAAGAAAAATGTATTGACCTCAAAATATATAACGAAATATGGATATTTCAGAATTTTTTTTAAATATTTAAGTAGTACTAGTATACTTCCAGAATTTTATTTGTAGTATAATTTTTAAATATTGTGACACTTTAATAAATAAATATAAGCTTATACAATAATAGAAGTAATTATCAAGTTTTTGAATTGTTAGATTTCATCAATTAATACAACTAATTGCACTTAAGTATTTATAAAAATAAATATGTTTTGAATATAATAATATAAAATCAATTATCAACGATTATAACTTGTGAATCGAGAGTCAACATACAAACAATGTGACAATCTCATCTCTGCACACACAAATATATTGTCTTTTCTTTAGATTCAAACTCGATTGGGTGGGTTAAGAGAGACTTGTTAAATATGAGCTATGATACACGTGTTACTCTAATGTAAAGTGTTAAGTATTTCTTTTTTTTTTAATGTCACTATTTTTTAATCATTATTTTTGTATTTTTTTATCGACATACATAATATAAATTAACATTAATCAATACAAGAGAGAAACTCTCATTTTTATATAAAAAAATAAATATAAAAACTAAAGTGTTATATATGAAATTATTCATATATACAAGCAAGGCCGGCCCGTTATATAGATTGCGCTAACCCGACATGTTAACATCTCTGGACATTATCCGAGATGTTGCCTCATATAAAAAATGTAAAATAGAAAAAAAATGATAATTAAATTATAATATATTTTTAAAAGACATTTTTATTATCTTTATGAATTTTAGAGAGGATATTTATTCCTCAATCTAGAAATATTATGGTGAAAGTAATGTTTTTTGTTTTGTAAAGAGTATTAATTTTTTATTTATAAAAAATATTTTATGAAAAGAACAAAGTTTTATCTATTGTATTTCTTTTCTAATTAAAATGGATTAACATGTGTTGTTAATATCATTTTGTATTTACTCAGTCTAATTCTCGATCAGGAAAGAAACTTTAATCAAAATCAAGGATGACATATTACCGTGCCTTGTGATCAAGACATATATCGTAAAACAAAAGGAATAAGCAAACGTCTATTTAGATAGGTTTATGATCACTGATCATTTCGTTTAATATAAGTAGTCATGACATCAGTCTAAAGGTAACTCATGACTTACGATCTTTAGAAAATCGTTGCGAGCGTTAAATGGAACCTACACGGTCACACAATGAACTCCATTCGTACGGGATGAAAATACCTCAAAATAGTTATACATATGATGTATAAATTGGTGAACAAAATAATCAATTATTAGATAATTGATTGAACAAAACAGCATCATTCCGTTGGCAACGGAATAGTTCCGTTCCCAACGGAATAGATATGAAAACTGTAATAACCTTATCTGCCAAGGGTTCCGTTAAGAAAATACATATTCCGGTGGCAATAGAATTAGGGTTTGTAGTTATGGTAACTAAGCAATCGTTTGCTTCTCTCTAATATAAATAAAATGGCAATATCTCTCTTTTATATACACAATTCTCAAATTTTAGAAGCCGTCATACACAGAAATTTAAGTTTCTTCTGAACTTGATACATGTCCCAACATAAAGCTACAAATATATATTTTGTTCGATATAGGATATAACAAAATAAGTATTGTTCCAGTGGTTCAGCTCTTGGGTTTGAAATCACAGGTCCCAAGTTCAATACTCGGTTGGGATTTTTTGTTTAATAAGTCTATTTTTGGTCCAAATTTGTCCCCTCAATAAAGAGAAATGTCCAAATTTGTCCCCTCAACTATTCAATAAGTCTACTTTTGGTCTCTCAACTTTTTGTTGATCTAATTTTAGTCACTCAACTATTCAATAAATATATTTTTGGTCCTTCCATATGTTAAGTGTTTACGTGCGAGTTAAACTTGACATGTACGTAATGACATGACATATATTCTTAACACATAAGCAATAACATATTTTTAAATAAGCATGCACCATAAATATGTACAAGAAAATAATATTTTAAGAAAAGAGGGAAATTAAGAAATTTTTTTTTCAAATATTTATCATGTCACAATTGTCACGTTAGAATATGTATCAAGAATATATGCCACGTATTGCTTACGTGTCAAATTTAACTTATATGTAAGCGCTTAACAGATGGAAGGACTAAAAATAAACTTACTGAATAGTTGAGGGACTAAAATTGGACTTATAAAAAATTGAGGGGTAAAATATGAGCTAATTGAATATTTCAGGGGATAAAATTGGACTTTAGAACTCAAAAGCTTTGTGGTGCAATAGTTTGAGTCATTGCTTAAGAGTGATGAAGACTAGGGTTCGAATCCAGCTAAAAGCAAAAAAATATTTGAATGACGAATGTGTCTGCTAATAAATTGGATAAACAATGTTTTGTAGGTTATGTTGCACTCTCATCATCTTTTTAAAAAACATGGAAATTTATCCACTCATCATTTTTTATTGGAGGTTTGTTTTTCACACATGAATTCATAATTCTCTTATATTAAATACATAAAAAAAAACTTTCAAGTTCAAGTTCAAGTACAAAATAAACAAGTTTCATGCAAGTACGAATTAAATAATTTTCATGTTCAAGACCTGTCCTAGTATTTTCATGTAAAATTGCATATATCATAAATTCATAAAATTTTGAATAAATACTTTCTAACACTCTTTTAGTGATAACGGACAAAACGTAAAAAATGAATATGTATATTTTTATTGATAATATAGAAAATATATAAAAACGTTGTCTCAGACGGTGAAGTCATACGTGATATTGGGGTTTGGGCTCAACATGAGCTCCACACACAATTGACCTCATACTTACTGAGAGTGTGAGACATCCAGCATGGTTATATCAAGTCACAAATCCTGCTTGGCGTATCTATTCAATTCTAAATTCACCTCTGAAAAATTCCATTTGGAATGAAATACTACATATATACTTTTCTTTGATTGTAAATAGTGGATGTCGGATTAAACTTAGCATTTATTCCCGGAAATTACTCAAGCATTTAACATTTTCTATTTTTAGCCTTTGAAAGTGCTAAGATCTTATCATATTTGCATCTAGATTGGATTAGAAAGATCAAAAGTAGAATCTATTGGTTATGGTTAAAATTCAATTAATGATTGTTAAAAAGAAATAAAAAGAAACTTGTATATCGAACACGATACAATGAGAACTTAATTCACAATATAAATATTGAGTGATATTATGTTACATGTCTTTAATGGTAAGCAGATCCATTGTATAATCGGTTGGTGAAAGGAGGCACGTTGGAGTGACATGTCCTCAACAACTTTTGGACTGAACTGAAACAGAGAGTCATCAACATGAACTGACAGGTGGGACCCGCACTGTTAGAGATAAGGAGGCCTTGTCGTATACACGTCATTTTGCCTCGATAATTACATCCCATCTCTTTATGTGTCCTTTAATCATTACTTAATTTATTTTTTGCATTTACTCCGGCTGCCTGAATTGCAATATCACCAATAAGAAAAAATAATAATAATGAACTATATTGAACCAATATGGATATGCGAGTCGCATATCCGATATGATGCGGATACGGCGATACGGTAATTTCAAAAAATCTTTGAACACGATACGTCTAATATATATATTATTATATTATTAATTATATATCTAAAAATTTTAAAAATATAAAAAATAACTAAATATGATAAAGAAAATGACAAGAAAAGAACGAGAGTGAGAAATTAGAAAAAAATTATTTTTTTAAATAAAGAAGAGTTATGATATCGTTTTTAGTTATCTTTCTCATGAGTTAGTTTCATTAATAAAAAAAAAAATAATATTAAAAAAAATAGGCTTTAAAAAAGATCATTTTTAACAAAATAAATAAATAAATAACCGAAAATGGAATTATAGAAAAACATAAAAATTAAATTGGGATTTAAAACATTGGGCCGTATCCTCAGCCGTGTCCTGCCGTATCGGAGCCGTGTCCGAAAGTCAACATATATTAAAATATTCGGATACGCCACGTGGCGTGTCCGAAACGTATCAGTGCCGTATCGGTGCCGTATCCGTGTCCGATACGTATCCGATACGCGTACGGCTAATTTTTTGAAGTATCCGCGTAACATAGATAATGAAGGATCCTATATTTGAAGTTTTTTTTTTAAATCTTAAAATAAAAATAATTTACGGTGAGTATATTTTTATATATGAATCGAATTTTCATTCATATCCTCCGTGAAGTGTCTTTCCATAGAGGAGGGCGGTTTCCCAGCTTTGTCGATGAAAGCTTCTAGGCCTTATATCAGGATTGGATATCATACTACGTCGATAGGTATTACGGGTAACTATTATTTTTGTGCATTTTGGTTTTCCTATTTCGCAGGTTCTTTTTATTTCCTCTTGTTTATTTAAAAAAAATCGGAATTTTGAAATTGTAAAACAAAAAGAAAATTTCAAGCTCATAGATGTAAAAAATTTGTAGAAATGCAAAGAAAGTTTTAATCTTTTCATTAAAAGGTTACTTGAGAAAACAACTTCAAAATTTGCAATTTACATTGAACCTGAGATGGGCTGGATGGTTATGAGGCAATTAGGCCTAAGCTTAGAATTACAATGTATGTAGGCCTAAAATATACGATTACATTATTATTCAAAGTGTCTAAATGTGGGAGAATTATTTTTGTAACATATTTTTGGGCAAGATATGATAGGCCTTAAGGCCTAAATATAATATGTTTTATGGCGAAAATATGATAGCCATAAATATTTTGTTATATTTTATAAGGTCTAAATGTTAGAGAGGTAACATTTCTTCTAATATATAAAACTTATAAATTGAGTAAAAATTGACACTTGCCAGCTTTGTTGATATTTTGTAACATTCAATTCATAGATTAATATGTAACGAGTCATTTTCATCCATAACTAAAGATGTAAAGACCGGCCGTTACATATTTCATATTAGGGGAAACACAAAAAAGTCTCATGTTATTGAAAATCCATCACGTGAAGCCCCTGTATTATGGTAAATTTACAATGAAGACCTTTCATTATTCTAAAATTGGAAGGAAGGTTCTATATTATTGAAAATCTCAAAAAAATCTTCAAATCTTAGTTGAATTTTTTTTAATTAATAAAATTATAAAGTTTAATTAAAAATTAATCAAAACTAAAATTAAGTTTAATTAATAAATCTAAAGTTAAATTAAAGTCTCGGTTGAAAAAAATTACCTAATTAAGCTTTAAAAAAATATTAGAAAGAGATATTAATTACTTTAAGAAATATTATTAGAAAGACAAAATATTAATTTATGTTAAAAACATATTTTTAAGTAATTAACTCATATTTAATGGTAGGAGTGTTTTTTTTGAATTTTTATACGGTAGCTCATACGTCTTCACGTATTTAAAAAAAAAAAATCTCCAACAAGCCAGGTTTAAATTTAGAATCTCTCCCTTATTCGAATTTTGTGTGCGTGGCCAACTGCGCTAGCAGTCTTTCACTGTGATATGAGCTTTTTTGTAAACAACAATATAAGGTCTTTTTGGCAATTTGTATGCAGGGATTCTAGAGCAAGTACAGACAAGTCGGTACCGATCGTTCCAATCGTTGCTACCTCCGGCGCACTTATTACCAGCAACATCACCCTCACTGTCAACTGTTCACACAAACACTTTGGATATTCTTAGTACACGCGGAGCTCAAATAGCTTCTACAGCTCGAGCGTGACATTAACTACCAAAACAATACTTCTTGCTCCGAACTGATTGTTATTTAGGTACAGGTAATGTAAGAGCTCCTTTGCAAAACTTCCTATTATTTATTTATTTATTTATACACCCAGGATGCATCATGTATTTTTATAACGAGCATCATATATACAATAATTCACCAGAATTACTAATCTTTCCAAGTCGAATGTTTGTGACTCATGAATAACTCTAATTTAGCATTTTGTAATCTACACAAAAAATTTATCAGATATGAAGTAAAAGCAGCACAAAGCTAACAAGAATAAATAGGAAATAAACTTTCCGATTTTTAATGATATTTACTTGACAGTTTTACTCCAACATGTCCTAAATAACGTCTAATTTTATGAAATATTTGTGCATTTCATCATCAAAGAAGAAATTTTAAATCAATAAATGAACCTTCATATTTTTAAACCGCTATTATTGTGAAACAAAGCACAATAGCTTTGTATGAGCTAAGAAAGAATTGTATTTGTTTCACTTTAGAATTCTCCAATGTGCTCATTAGTGATGTATAGAAAAACAATACTTGATAGGTGGAAGTCAACGTCGCTAATTTGTGTATGTGAAAAACCGTACTTAGTAGGTTGAAGGTAGGACCGCCAATCATCCAATAACGAGCTTGAAAATATATGTATTTGTGGCATACTCGATTCCATGGAGCATTATCTAGTGTTTACTCGTGTGAGATGACAAGTGAAAAATAAATAGATATCCCAAAGATAAATTTTATTTTCTTATGGTTATATTCACTAAAATGAATATTTTTATATATAAATTTATATAATTATTTATTTTAATAGTATCATTTTTTTATTGTATGCGAGCATACCTTACTGAGTATTTTTGTACTCATTTTTTTGTTTTTATAAAAATTTTCAGGTTCATTTAATTGGGAGACCTGGGGTTGGGCGTCGTCACATTATCGAAAAAATAAGATAAATGTAAAATAAATTTAAATATAATAAATTATAGATACTAGATTCATATATATTTCTTGTATTATTCCGCGGTAATACAATTTTTAGTGCCGTATATTCTTCGGGACATACGACCGTTGCATCTTGGACCTAAAATGGGTCTGGGGTGTAACAGAAATCAAGTTTGTAGTTTGCTGTGAGTGAGCGGTGATTGGTTATATTTTCTAAAAAAAAAAACTATTTTGTAGTTCATAATTTTTATTTTCAATTACTTCAAGAATTTTTTTCGATCGTTTGTGGACAAACGATCCTTTTAAGGGGGTGATAATGTTATAATCCGTAATTTTTATGAATATTCATCTTGGGCATTTTCATAAATTTGAATATTTTAATAATTTCAAGTCTATTTTAAAATTTTAATAATTTATGAAATGATATTTTTGATAAACCGAAACTTCATAATTTCTAAATTATTATTATTATTATTATTATTATTATTATTATTATTATTATTATTATTATTATTATTATTATTATTATTATTATTATTATTATATTTTAAAGAAAATTTGCATATTTGTTGAATCAGTTAGTTTATAACATCAAGATTAATTATTAAAGATCATTGGCTCAAGAGTGATTAAATGTGTGTATGGATGGCTTCATATTTATTTCTAATTTATTCCATCTTTATATTATAAGGAAAGTTTGACTTGTCAAATGCATGAATTATTATTCTGGTACATTTTTTCTTTGATTTTATGAGATGCAAGATTTAATGATCATAATTCTTTGAATAAAGAAATCATTCTTCTATTTATATTTAGTTCTTCATATCATAATAAAACTAGAAATGAAATTCTTTTTCCAAACAAAATAACTATTTTTCGACAATCATGATGGATTGAAGTTTTGAAACCTCATTTAGTCGAATCATGAGTATTTTGCGATAACTGCTCAAAAACATTTTTTCCTTAAGTATTTTAATATTATAATTATCAGTAATATTAATATAAAGTATTTCTTTCACATAACTAGAGCTTATATGGCTCAAAGCAGATATTTTAACAAGTCATAAAATAAAGTATTTGAGAATAATATATTTTGAAGAAAATATTTTTGTATGCGGGATATGGTGAGATGTGTGAAAAATGATAGGAATGCTAATACAGCCGTACTTGGTAGATGGAAGCCAATACCGTTGATTTGCGTAGGTGAAAAACCGTACTTAGTAGGTGGAAGATAGGGTCGCCAATCACCCAATAACGAGCTCGGAAAGATGTGTATTTGTGGCATACTCGATGCCATGGAGCATTATCTAGTGTTTATTCATATGAGATGACAAGTGAAAAACAAATAGATATCCCAAAAACAAAATTTAGTTTCTTATGGTTATATTCACTAAAATGAATATTTTTATATTTGAATTTATATAATCATTTATTTCAATAGTATCATTTTTTTATTGTATGCGAGCATACTTTACTGAGTATTTTTGTACTCATCATTTTATTTTTATAAGATTTTCCAGTTTCATTTAATTGGGAGATCTGGGGTTGAGCGTCGTGACAACATCGAAAAAAAAAAGATAAATGTAAAAAAAAATTAAATATAATAAATTATAGATACTAGATTCATATATATTCCTTGTATTCTTCCGATGTAATACAATTTTTAGTGTCGTATATCCTTTGGGATATACAACCGTTGCATCTCGGGCCTAAAATGTGTCCGGGGTGTAACAGAAATAGTATCAGAGCAAAACAGTCATCGGAATTTGAAATCAAGTTTGTAGGTTGGGGTGAGTAGCGGAGATTTTCAACTACAAACAGACAGCTCCGTGACTTGCACAACAAAGCTGTGTGAAAACCACAATCACCTCTTATTAGATTGCACTTTTATAAATGAACTTTGGCAGAGGACTTGCGTGCAGTTTAACCAATTAGTACCTAACGACAAGGATTGACCGACACAGATCCTACTATGGATGGACGAGAAGCTAAACAAAAGAAAAAAAAAATGAAGTGGAGAGCTTTGTGGGCGGCAACATCCTGGGAATTTCGGAAGAAACGAAATAATAGAATCTTCCAAAACGCGAGAAAAATACTGGAAAAGTGTTCGACACGATCAAGAATACAACATCCCAGTGATTGAAGGCTTCGAATGTAGCAAGAAAATCAAAATCTTGAGTGGGAGTTAGGATAGAACAATCCAAGGATAATTTTTTTAGGCTTTAGCGAGAATTTTTTTTGGCCAAATACTGCCCTCTAATATAATGTAGTATGTAATGTAGCAATTTTTTATTTGTTTGGATGAAAGTCTTTTGTAGCCTTTTAGGTTACACCTTAAAAAAATTATATTATATTTTATACATGTACAAGAGCATATGGAAGTTCCACTCTTAATTAGTTTAGTGCGACATTTAAGTTTCTTGTTTAAGTACCCAGCAACGAACGTGAGGTGTTTAAATCTACTACTAAAATCAGGTAAGATCCTTCCATTATCCCTTAATGAAATATAACACAAGTTTATTGAATAAAAATAAAGTCCTATTTAAAAACAACTCTAGCAGTATTAATGCTGATAGAGGATTCAACAGCTTCCGCGACGAGGGGAGAGGCCATACAGGTCAATCGCGTTTATATTGTGAACAATGTCATATGTTAGGTCATGTAAAAAGTTGATGTTGGATATTGCATCCTCATATGCGACCTATAAAAAAGAAACTAAATGAAAATTATGTGGCCCAAATAAATTAAGAACCCCAAATATCTATCGCAATGCTTGATCGTCTTTTACAACAATTAAAAGAAGGAAATAATCTTTCATCCTCCATGTACACTAAAAACTTACAACTTGGCAAAGATCAAAATAACTATTGTGCACTATCTATAAATTCTAATAAACCGTATTCTACATGGATATGTAATATATTCAAGTGCAAGTGATCATATGATCGGAAATATAAGTTTTGTCCAATATAAAAGAAAACTCAAATATGCAACCCGTTTCTATTGCTGATGGCACTTTTTTTCAGACCTATATCCAATGTTTTGTATCTCCCAAGTCTATGATATTTCAGGTTCGGAAAATGGGAAAGAAGATTGGCGAAGGAAAATTGCAACATGGATTATACGTGCTCGAGTTAGAACACCAACCTTTTACGGCCAATGCTAAATCAAATGACATGAACAGAACATGGCATTGAAGAATTGGACACCCTTCATATTATGTTTTGAGGAAACTTACGCCTTCATCTAATTTAGATTCAACTTATTCTGATGTTTGTCATTTTTCCAAAGAAAAAAATTACCATATCCATTATCCACGGATAACTCCACTGAACCATTTTTTCTTATTCATTCTGACGTTTGGGGTTCGACACAGTTGATTTGTACAATGCTTTTAAGTACTTTGTTATATTTATGGATGATTATTCTTGTGCTACTTGGCTTGATTTTTTAAAATCAAAATCAGAAGTTTTCACTATTTTTAAAGAATTTGTTAACTTAGTTTCAAATACATATAATGCCAAAATAATTTTTTTTTGTACAAATAGTGTTTCTGAGTATATCAATAAAAACTTGTCGGAGTACTTAAAATCATTAGGTATTATTATTCACTAAACAACATGGGACCCCTGAACAAAACGAAATTGCAGAAAGAAAAAATTGACATTTATTGGAAGTCACTGGATCATTACTCTTTTAAACTCATGTTCCAAAAGTTTTTTTGGTCCGAAGCAATTTTAACTACATGCTATTTTCTAAATAGACTTCCTAATTCTGTTTTGAAGGGCAAAACTCCTTTAGAATTTTTCAATAATAGAAAAATGGCTTTGAATCATTTACGTATATTTGGTTGCACTTGTTTTGTTCATGTCAAAGATAATCATAGAGATAAGCTTGATTAACGTGCATTTAAATGTATTCTTCACGGATATTCTTCTAAAAAAAGGGTTATAAGTTGCTGTGTGTGTAGTTTATAGACAAAAAGGTAGGTTCCCAATTCAAAATTTAGAACCTTAGTTTTACTTGCTTGGCCGCCCTCACGACATCGCGTCATAGTAAATATGGGGTGTCTGTTTGGTGTGGACACTTCTGAAAAACTCTAGATACCGTATAAAAGAAAACGCTGCGGAAGATATGGAAGATCTCCATATTTGGTTGATACTATTCCTTAATTGATAATTAGAATTCGGAATATGTTTATTTACCGTATATTTGTTTTCATGAATCAGGCGTTAATGGGGCAGAAAATCTTTGATTTATTTCCTTGTATTAGGTATGACTATCCTATGGGGTAGAGTTTTATTCATTCCAACAACCACATTCAATTGTATTGTATTTCTCTTTCCTCCAAGTATTAAGAAAGTGTTTGAGTGCTAGCGGCCGTGATTTTTACCCTTTAGGGTTTCCACGTAAAAAATATCTTTTTGTTCTTGTGTTTTGTTTTCTGTGTTTGCTGTTGCGTCTCGGTTCCTAACAAGTGGTATCAGAGCCAAGGTTCGAAGAAAATTCCCTTTGGGTGCGAACGAGGAGGCGATACGTAGATGAGTGATGGACGAGAGCAAGGTGTTGGTGGGTCGGTTCGACAGACGAGACTTCAGTTATTGGAAGATGCAAACAGAAGCGTTGCTCTGCCAGAAGGATCTAGAAGATGCGCTACTCGAAACGAAGCCAGAAGGGATCACCGCTGATGCATGGAAGAAGATGGACCGCAAGGCGCTAAGCTACATACAATTGTCCTTAGCCAAGAACGTGGCGTTCAACGTGACGAAGGAGACGACGGGTTTTGGAATCATGAAGGCGCTATCCAACACGTACGAGAAGCCGTCTTCATTAAACAAGCTGCATCTGATGCGCCGTCTTTTCTATCTGAAGATGGCGGAAGGTGAACCTGTGGCCGAGCATCCGAACTCTTTTCAGGTTATTTCAAACCAGTTAGACTCGTTTAAATTAAACCTGGGTGAAGAGACGAAGACTCTTATATTGTTGTCATCATTGCCGGAAAGCTGGTCAACAACAGTAGACGTTATCGGTGGCAAGGAGGATCTGACTTTTGAGGAGGTACGAGATCGCATCCTGAACGAGGATATTCGGCGAAGGGAGCGAAGCGAAACCTCGGGTTCCATGAGTTCAGCCTTGAATGTGGAGAGTCAAGGTCATGGAGGTCAGAGAAACAACAACCACGGACGATCCAAGTCAAAAGGTCGTAGCGAGTTGGAGTGTTGGAACTGTGGCAGAAAGGGCCACATGAAACGGGACTGCAAATCCTCGAGAAAGGAGAAAAGGGCGGAAATAAGTTCCGCAAATGCAGCCACTGAGGAGAATTTAGATGATGCCCTAGTTCTATGCATCGAAAGCCCTATCGATTCATGGGTTCTAGATTCAGGCGCATCCTTCCACTCTACCTCACAGAAAAATAAATTTTTGAATTTTAAATCTGGAGAATTTGGAAAAGTTTACTTAGCGGATGGGAAACCGCTATGCATATCGGGCATGGGCGATGTCCAAATAAAATTGATTAACGGATTTAGATGGACTTTGCGGGGAGTTCGATATATTCCCGATTTAAAGAAGAACTTGATATCCATTGGGCAGATGGATAGTGAGGGCTATAAAATCGTGTTTGGGATCGGGTTGTGGAAGATTGTAAATGGTGCAATGGTTGTGGCGAAGGGTACAAAAATATGAACTCTTTATCTCACGAAAAATAAGGGAGATTTGTTAGCGGTTCCGAGAGCGACAACCGAGCCGATACTGTGTCATAATCAGCTCGGTAATGTCAGTCACAAAGGAATGCAAGTGCTGGATTCAACTGGTTTGTTACCCAAGGTGAAATCGGTAGAAACCGGTTTCTGTGAGAACTGCGTGCTCGGCAAGGAAAAACGGGTTAGTTTTTTGACTGTCGGACGAGAACTCAAGACGGGAAAGCTAGACTTGGTGCAGAGCGATCTGTGGGGATCAGCTACGGTCCAAGGCGGGTCACGCTACTACAAGGATATGTCAAATGACGAATCTGAGGACTACCATGAGGCGGTAGAGACGGGAGATTCTGTCAAGTGAGAGCGTGCAATGAGAGATGGGATTGAGTCTCTCGGAAAGAACAATACTTGGATATTGACCTGGTTACCAAATGGCAAGAAGGCGCTACAAAACAAGTGGGTTTATCAGGAAAAGGATGAACCAGATGGTAGCAAGCGGTACAAGGCGAGATTTGTAGTAAAGGGATTCCTACAAAAAGAAGGAGTTGACTACACGGAGGTATTCTCGCCGGTGGTGATGGTAACAATCATTCGTACGGTGCTAAGTATTGTAGCGGCCGAAGATTTGCATCTCGAGCAGATGGATGTCAAGACGGCATTTCTCCATGGCGATTTGGAGGAAGACATCTGTATAGTGCAGCCTGAAGGTTTCGAGACCCCGAGAAAGGAGGGTCTAGTGTGCAAGCTCGAGAAAAGCTTGTACGGTCTAAAACAGGATCCCATACAGTTGACCAAGGAAGTCCCCATCGACAAACTGAGGATGTGCATTGCCTCAGTGGGGTTGATCGAGTGAGTCAGTGGGAGCATATCGCCGGGCTCAAGGAAGATACAGGGGAGAAAGGAGAATAGATTCAATGAGAAGGATTCGTATCTTTATGAAGTCTCCAAGTGGGAGATTGTTTAGTGTGGAGACTTTTGGAAAACTCTAGGTACCATATAAAAGAAAACGCTGCGGAAGATATGGAAGATCTCCATATTTGGTTGATACTATTCCTTAATTGATAATTAGAATTTGGAATATGTTTATTTACCTTATATTTATTTTCATGAATTAGGCGTTAATGGGGCAGAAAATCTTTGATTTATTTCCTTGTATTAGGTATGACTATCCTATAAATAGAGGGGGTAGGGATAGAGTTTTATTCATTCCAACAACCACAAACAATTATATTGTATTTCTTTTTCCTCCAAGTATTAAGAAAGTGTTTGAGTGCCGGCGGCCGTGGTTTTTACCCTTTAGGGTTTCCACGTAAAAAATATCTTTTTGTTCTTGTGTCTTGCTTTCTGTGTTTGCTGTTGCGTCTCAGTTCCTAACTGTGTCGATCCACACTTTAATTGAATTATTTCGAAAAATGATTTTATTTTTTTTATTTTTGTGGGAGGCCAAAGGTGGAGTACTCGACTAGCTACTGATTGGTAATCCAAACCGAATCTATGTTCGGTTGATTGTGCGAGAGAAAGTAAATGAAACAAGTAAAATAAAAGTAAAGTAAAAAGATCCCGCGCTCGCGTGCTCATGGCGAGGGGGGGAGGGGGATATTAATCTGTTTGTTGTCTGATAGAGAGAGATCTAGTGCTCGGTGGTTTCGTCTATCTCCGTAGTCATTTCCTCCCGTTGCCTCTCCTTGTACTTCTTATTAATGTTCATGAGGGGGGTCCGCCCTGGTATCACGAAGCCAGCTCTTGCAGTGAATCATTGTGCTCGCATCCCCGATGCCCGTCCAAGGTACGCGCCATTTGGGATCTGTGGCGTTCCTTACTCCCCTTGAGCGTACCGGCTACTCTCATGTCTCGTCGGTCCAAGTGTTGATCGCGGGTCAGGCTTTCGACTTCTATTCTCGGTCCTTCACCTACGCGCCTAAGTATCAAGATGTGTGGTGCGCTACACACTTCAAGATAAAAGTTAAATAATTCACAAACAACATCACAATAAATAATAATAACGAACAAGGAGGAAATAATTTATTGAAATACTAGATTGATGATCTACTAACACTGCACCCTAGGTGGCGGAGTTAGTTATAATACATGATACAATAACCAAAACCAAGATACATAAAAGGATAAAAAAATGAAACTCTCTCTCTCTAGCTAAGTCCGTAGTTGCGGGCTATCACCACACGCGACTAACATGACTATTCTCTCTCTATCTCTCTCTCTCTGAGTTGTTTCTCTCAATTGATCCCTTCCTTTTGCGGTCCCGTCTAAGAGTCTTTTATAGGGGAGAGACATCTAGATTTTCCAGCGTCTCTAGATGGTAGGTAGCATCTCTCGAATACCCTTGCAGATCTTCAAATTATTAACATCTATTGATCCTTGATTGCTCTTTCCTGATCAGTTCCTTCTTGAGCGCGTATGCCTGGCGTTGCCAGATCTTCTCATGAATGCCAATCAATTAGTTCATGATTCCAGCCCTTTTTGTTTGTTTTCCTGTTTGGATGCCTTTGAGTCGCTCCTCTCGAGTCGCGATTCCTTATGATCCATGCTACCGAGTCGAGTAATTTCGCGCCTGTGGGTGGGACCGTGGTGAGATGACTGCTCCAATAGCTCCCTAGACTACTTGCGCCTCTTTTGCTTGCTTCCTTCTTTTTTTTTTTTTTTTTTTTTGCCTTTTTGATTTAATTCCTGCAATCACTTATGATTATGGCAGTAACTTGATTCTTGGGTTAAAACATAAATAAAATACTAAAATACTAATTAAAGTGCAGAAAATAAGATATAAGATAACGGGTAAACATCTATACGAATTATCTCTATCATAAGTGTTATAATTTAGACAGAAAAAGAATGCATATTTCTAGAGATGTAACATGTTTTGAACATGAACCGTGAAAAATTAAATGAAGAATCTATTGAAATGATACTAACAATGCAAGTGATAATCCTAGACCACATGTGTCATTAGAAGACCATGTTACAAATGTAATTAATGAAGAGATTAGTCAAGCGAATCATATTGATAGTCAAGCTAATCATATTGATGCGGACAAGCATGGTGCAAGTTCACCCTGAGGTATCATCAGATGCTTCTAACCTTCAAGTTCTACCACACACCCTGAGGTATCATCAGATGCTTCTAACCTTCAAGTTCGACCTGTGGTAGAAGTGCAATCTGGTATATTCATTCCTCATGTGTGAGCGGGCACTAACACCGACGTTCGCAGATCAGTTCATTTCTCTCGGCCTCCTATTAAATTAAAAGATTTTGCTACTTATCATGCTATAACCTATTCTATCCTATCCAAAATCACATATCATATGAAAATGTGCCACCTAAACATTTTGCATTTCTTAGTTCAACATCTAAAATTACCAAACCCACTACCTTCGAAGAAGCTAATTCATATCCAAAATGGAGAAACGATATAAATGAAGAAATGCAAGCACTAGAGAAAAACAAAACATGGATTGTCACAAAATTACCAAAAGGAATAAAGGCTGTTGGATGTAGGTGGATATTTAAAACAAAATAAATAGTGATGGTTCTATAGAAAGATATAAAGCCAGGCTTCTAGCTAAAGGGGCACACAAACATATGGTGTTGATTATAAATAAACTTTTGTACCGGTCGCAAAAATGAGTACGGTTCGTGTCCTTGTATCAAATGGATGTCAAAAGTATTTTTTTCTTCATAACTTAGAGAAAGAAGTTTATATGAATTTACCACCAGGGTATCAAAATGATCATGATAAAAGTCTAGTTTGCAAACTTAAAAATCTATATATGGTTTGAAACAATTATCTAGGGCATGATATTTTAAACATAGCTACAATTTAATTAAATATAATTTTTCAAAAAGTTTTGGAGATTCTTCAATGTTTGTTAAAAGAAAATTATGTCCAACACTGCTATCCTTTTTATGTTGATGATATTGTAATATCGGGTAATGATGAAACATAAATTACCATACAAAATCTTTTTTTGAAAGAAATATTAATATTAAAAATATAGGCAAGCTAAAATATTTTTTGGGAATAGAAGTGGGCCATGCTAGTAATGTCTTATTTTAGTCACAACGAAAATATATGATTGATTTATTAAAAGAAACCAAAAAATTAGGAACTAAGCCTCTTGAAACTCCATTGGATGTTAACTGTAAACTTGACCTAAATGAGGGTGAACCATTAGAAAATGTGGGACAATATCAAATACTTGTAGGGAAATTAATTTATTTGACTATTTATAGACCCGATTTAACATTTGTTGTTAGTGCAGTTAGTCCATTCATGCATGCATCAAGAATAAGTCACATGGATGCTGTTAACCGCATTTTGTGGTCTCAAGGGATCACCGGGGCGAGGAATATGAATAAGAAGAAATAACCATACATCAGTTATTCAGATGCGGATTGGGTTGGAAGTCCGTACGATAAAAGATCCACTTGAGGCTACTGCACTTTTGTTGGAGGAAATCTAGTAGCATGGAAATGCAAAAGCCATGTTGTTTCAAGGTCAAGTGAAGAAGCAGAGTATAGAGCAATGACGTTTACTATAAGTGAGTTGTGTGGCTTAAATTTCTATTAGAAGATATGATAATGATTAGCCAATGTCTTATGAGGATGTTTTGTGATAATCAAGCCACAATACATATAGAATAAAATCCGATTTTTCAAGAAAGGACAAGCAATGGAACCATTCTGTTGGCAACAGAACTGTTATGTTGCCAACGAAATTATTCCGTTGTGTTGATTTTGCACAATCAATCATCCCATGATTAATTATTTCCTTCACCTATTTATACATCATATGTATAATCTTTTGAGAGCGTTTCCTTCTCAACTAGATGTTATTCTATGTGTGACCGTGTAGGTTCCGTTTAATGCTGACATCGATCTTCTAAATATAGTAAGTCATGAGTAACCTCTACACTGGTGTCATGACTACACATGTTAAATAAAATGATCAGCGATCATAGACCTATCTAATAGACATTTGCTTATTCCTTTTGTCTACGATATATGTCTTGATCACAAGGCATGGAAGTATGTCATCCTTGAGTTTGATCAAAGTCTCTTTCTTGATCTAGAATTAGACTTACTAAATTCAAAATGATATTAACAACACATGTTAATACATTTTGAGCATGACCATGCATTTCCTTTAGTCCTAGTTCATTAGGGGGCCCAGAGATAACTCTCTTAATGTGGGGAACAAATCCCATCTTGGCCACTCACAATCCTCATCATGATTCAGTGCATACCTAATGATGACCCTAATGATCATCCTATTACAAATGACGTAGGATCATATTAAAGTATGCAGTTCCACATACATGAATACATGGTGACCTCAGGTCATAGGAACAAGCACACTATTCATATAAGAATCAGTAATGACATATACATTTCATATTCTCATAGTGTGGCCAGTCCAGTACGTGTTCTCTAATACGTACCTATATTCCAAACTCAACATCTCTATGTCCATGATCAGCATAACATGATCATCCAGCCTGCGAATATATTAGTGTGGATATGTAGCTTCTTAACTGAAGCATGCTTATCTCTATAAACATCCTACATATCACTAGGGACAGTTTAGAATGTCATTCGTTGGTTCACAGTTCTACTATCAGAATCACGTATTGTGATGACGTGAACCCAAAGTGTCATTAATGGTCGATCTAATATATGTAAATATATTAGTCACCTATACACTCATTTATATATAAACTGAATAAACGTGTTTCTTGTAATCTAATCTCTAGTCCCACACCATGGCCTAGGCAAAATTCCTTCAGTCTCCCACTTACACTAGATCAATCCTAAGCATCTAATGTTCATTAGGCAACATGACCTTCATGCTCTACTAGCGGGAAATATATGGGTATTAGATTATAGAAATTTATATTACAAACTTGTAATGTCTACCATTGATCTCTACCATTAGTCAAGAACTTCAGAAACATGTACTTGTATCCTTGTTACTCTATTCTAAGTGATTCTTTGTTCACAACATAGATCGTTAGTCTTTAAGAGCACTAGGGACTACTCCTAGTTTGAAGATCGAGTTTTGATTTAAGCATACCTATTGTTCACTTGTTAGGAAAGTTTCAATATAGTTTTGTTTCAGTTACAGTATCTTGTTTAGAACTCTTTCCAAATTACTGTATTCAAAATAAATGAATTGCAATAATGATCCATGTTAGGAAAGTGCGATCTCTTATCACTACCTGGCTCCTCATGGATCGGAATATCTTAGTTCTTCATAAGAACCTAGATATTTATTCTAGTCATCAAATGACTATCATTTGCTCTCTTATGCTCCAAGCATATTGCACAATACATTGTATGGCTTGAAAAATATTATTCATCCCATTACCAAGAACTGTTTCTTGTACATTGAACCTTTCAATGAACGAATGATAAAGCGTATGTCTTCATTATATGAACATCATAGGCAAGAATTCTTTCTTACATATTGAACTCCTTTAATATATTGTTGAAAACATATAATCTAATTCATATGTCCTTCATCGTTCATCTTAGTGCCATAGACAAGAACTCTTTCTTGTATATCGAATATTCAATATATGGTCAAAGGTATAGCATCGAATTCATGTATCTTTCATTGTTCATGTGAATGTCATAAGCAAGCAAGCTTTCTTGCATATTAAATTCTTTCAATATTTCACCAATGTACAACCATAAGTCCATATAGACTTCAACTCCTAACTATTAGGTTGGTTTAAGTCTGTTGTTGTAATACATAAGACTATTACAATCCCACTGAATTTCTTGAAACCGAGATGATCTTATCTATTTCAATTAAGCTAAATTCTACAATTTGCTTTGTAAAATAGAATCATCTTGAGATGCCTGCTTTTAATCCATTAATGAATTTTGAAGCAAGTAACCTTTTCCAGAATTCTGGGGATCATATAAACTCTTACCATATATCAAAGACACATCTACAATAAGGTTCCTATAAAGGAAGGCCAGTTTTTATATCCTTTTTTCATTATTCACAATCGCATTGTGCTTTCGAGGTTGGAATTTGTAATAACATCAAGTGAGAAAGTCTTTTACTATAGCCCATACTATAGCTACTTTCTTTGGTATTTATAGGTTATCCATGTATTTTATGTAATGGTTATCTATCCATTGGATACTCCAATCAAGTTTCAAACATGACTGCTTGTACATGGGTTGCATCTCAGTTCTCATGGTTGAACCATTTGAAAGTAATAATGCCCTAGGCCAAACTGTTTTGCCGAATGCGAAATGGATTATGTGTCAGACATTATATTTTTGTATTACATGTTTTATTTCATAAACTTTTTCATATAATAATTGTGCGTAAAGGTTGTTAAATTATTAATTAACCATGAATATGTATGTCCGTTATACGTCATCGGAATATGTGATTCTGATAGTAAAACCGTAAAGCAAAGTGAATACAATTCTAAATTATCCCTAGTCATATATGAGATGTTTGTAAGACAAACATATTTGAAAATCTCAAATCATATATATAGTTACTAGTATGTTATTTGGATGATGATCATATTTTACTGATCATGGATATTGGATATTAATTCATTAATATAAATATATATTGGAGAACATATATTGGATCAAACCACTATGAGAATATACATGGTATATGTCAATAGTGTTTTCTCATCATCTAATGTATGAGTAGTCCTTTGACTTGAGGTCATCATAGATTCCTACATGTATATCTTTAAACTTTGACATAGTCAAACGTTGTCTTTAACAGGATAATTATAAAAGATATGATCGGGTATTTAGTAAACCATGAGTTGAAATATGAATGATCAAGATAGAATTTGTTACTCTCAGATACGAGAGAGATATCTCAGGGCCCCCTAATAAATTGAGACTGAAGGAAAACACATGGCCGTGTACGGAAGAATTAGCATGTGTTGTTAATATCTTTTATTTTATTCAGTCTAATTATAGTTTAAAAAAGGGAATTGATCATAATAAGGATGACATAAAACCATGCCTTATGATCAATATAAATATCATTTAACAAAGGGACTAAATACATAATTGATGTATAAGTTATGATCACGTATCATTCATTTAATTTGGATAATTATAACGTCGTACTAGAGGCTACTTATGATTTATAAACATGAAGTTTATTGCCAATATTAAATGAACCTACATGGTCGCACATAAACAAAACTAACTCTGTCGGACACAGAAAATCAAAAGGAAGGTGAAGAGGTGTGAGCATTAGATGCTATAAATAGATGAAGGGCTCGTCTGATTAGGTCAGAAGATTCAGACCACACCCTAGCCGTCTTTTTGAGAGAGAGAAAGTAAAACCGAATCTAGTAATCTCAGTTTCTCCTCTAACGAGTTAGTCACATGTGGATACGTGTAGAAGGCAGTGCCGGAGTCATAGTGCCTTTCGTGATCAGATCCGCAAGAGACGTAGGGAGATTGTTTGGAGACGTATCGCGAATCCTTACAAACCGGATTAGCCAAATCCGAGGTATAAATAAGATTTATTTTTAAGATTTGATTGATAATACACGGATCCTTGGCTAGGAAATGAATAATTTTTTAATTCCGCTATGCATATATGATTACACGTTTCCTTTCACCATTAACTCTTCACAGTCTTATGGATAGAAAGTCGACTCATCTTCTATGAGCACTTACGAGAGATCATATCTCTCGGCTTAATGTCTACCAGGTCTGTGAGGAAAACCTTATATTTCAAGTATAGCCTTATCAACTACTTGATAGCCTCATTAATGGTTTCTCACTAGTATGTGGATCTCGAATCTTTCGAGATGCATTATGTTCCCATTGCTTGTTTAGGAGATGAAATCTCTTTTAAAGAAGTCTAGATTACAAGTAGCAAACAATTTGAACTTGTAATGTATGTAAAATAATATCAAATTGATATTCAACAAATATTTTTAAAATTATTGTGTTGACGCCGTTAAACCTTTGGACACGAGTCGTACTTTAATACTTAAAGAAAACTAGAGACTATCCCAACTCATATCACATGTGGTGTCCTTTTGAACCTTATGATATTCAGTGTTAGTATATTCAAGAGTATGAAACTTTGAGGATCTCAGAGGATATGTTTGACTTGTTATAGACTGAATCTTATCCAATAAGGTTCATCTTCTTCTTTATCTACACATAGAACTAATTATGAAATTCATTTCATAATTTCTAAGATAATTGTCAAACTATTGATTCAAATACTTGTTACCTCGATCCGATCGAAGTGCTCTTATTATCTTGTCAAGGCATTATGGAATTTCATTCTTAAATACTTTGAACATTTCAAAGATTTTGTGTTACATTAAGTAAACCTTTTACTAGAAACACTTTAAGATGAAATATTGATATCCCTATTATAGCGGGCATGCTTGTTATCTCTCATGCATCTATATGCATGAGTCTCAACAAGTCATATGCCAACTCATCAGCTTTTGTGACGGTTGCCCATTCTTGTCATCTTGTTCGATAAATACGATTCGCACATCTCAATCGATCCTAGATCCAATGAGTCTTCCGTTCCATATAGGGTGGACTTTAGAAATGCGATTCTTAACTTGTAACTTAAATGACTTTGCTAGAAGTATATGTCATGGAAATTAATGAACTTATATTTAACATATAATGATTATTTTCTAAGTGAAAATTTCAAATAGAAAACTGTAGAAATTTTTTATTATTACATGTAATGTGTTTTACAACCATTTTAACGCTTATATTTAATAACATTTATTTTATTACAAGTCCAAAATGGTAAGTCAAGAAAATCCTAGAGCTAATGTAGCAACACTTGCTTCGTTCCCAACTCGTAGGTTGACTTCTCCTCTACCTAATCTTCTGCTTCTGAGTAATATCCTGCACATTGGAAATGTGAGAATTAAAGTAGATATCCAATATCTAAGTAGAGAATTAGGAAGAGGGATACCTGAAATAGCGTCCATTAATTCTTCATCCTGATAAGTCTTATATCCTCCTCTCCAGTGATCACGCATAGAGCATGCTATCACTTGAATCCTCAGGTATAGGCAACACTTTACCTTCACTCTTGATCTAGCTCTCCCATGCGGCTTGTTTATTCAACTTCCTTTCTCTTTCAATCCTGAGGGCATTAATGACAACTTTTACCTCTATGTCATTCTCTATCTGTTTAAGCATCTTACAATTCTGTGATCATCATCTCCATCGAACGCTTATGATATTCAGTAGTGAGAAAATCAAAGCTCGGAGGAAGTGATCCAAGAATCATGTTAACCGTGAATTCCCTCGGAATAGGTGAGCCAATTCTCTCTAAGTAATCAATATGTGACTTCCCATCTTAAACACATGAGTATCCACAGAGGAGCCTTGAGCCATCTCGCTCTCAATTAATAACTTGGTGACCTTGTAGTGCTGAATACTAGCTTGCTTTTGGAATATTTTCTTAAGCGCCTTGATCATATCATAGGCGTCCATAAAACCTATATGCTTCCAAATCTTTGGTTTCATTCCTGCTAACATTATCTAGGCTACTTCATTAGAATCATCAATACATTTCTGAAAATATCTTGATCGACTCTAGAAGAGGTCGAACGCGTTGGATTTGGGATGGATGTCTCAAGGACGTGCAACTTTCTTGAGAACAATTCTCAAAGTCCTGAACCATTCAGGGAAATTTATGCCATCGAGCTTATCCTTCTCAAGGATAAATCGCAAGTCCGTAACTTTCAAACTCATTCTACAAGTTTAATATGGAATGTAACATTTAAAATTAGAGTTATCCTAATTTTTGTTCACACATTATACTCCCACTATTTTCTTCAAATCCAACACCTTCAGTAGTATTGACTCGGAAACTTCAATTAAATGAGGTTTCATAGTGAATCAAGATGCATATTTATTGAGTATTAAGTGTTCTTCTGTACAACCCTCAATACTCAACTATTTAGGTAGGAACACTTCCAATTGTATCATATATAACTCTTGTCTTTTATGAAATGAGCATCATATGCCCGGTGTATTATCACATCTTGTGCCCTCAGTCCAAGTCCGACTTGCATGCTCAGTTAAGTTTAACCATGTATGAGTATCGACGAAATAGAATCCAGCACACTCAACTTTGGCATGACCAATGTTGGACACCATTTCCCACGTACCCTCCTCTTAAGATTAATTTTTCACACACTCAACTTTGGCATGACCCATATGGAAAGTTCTCATAATAACGAGGGGTTCGCGACATGGGAGACACTTCTTTACTTAATATTCTGAAGGATTTTATTTTTAGATTTATAAACATAAACATAACAAAAACTAAGTTAAATATGGTATAAGCCTATTTCTCACGAGCGATCATAAGATTCCCGATACTAGATCTATCTCTAGATTGCAGGTGTAATCCTCAGCGAACCCTTCGTTGTGTGTGTGCGAAGATCCAATGCCTTCTTTCAAAGATTTCGCCAAAATCCTCCTCTCGTCTTGACATAATATTTTTTCTAACAACTATCATATTGCTAGAATAAGTAATTTATAATTTTGAACAACTCACTAATTGCCATAATTACAATTTTGGAAAACCCACTGGTTGTCATAGATATTAAATAAAATACAAGCATTCACACACAATATTACATAACAGAACAATCACAGATCTAAGACTCATACAATATTATCTATTCAAATTCCATGTATAATAAAAATTAGGGTTTCTATAAAATTCAGCCTTATTCCGTTGAGAACGGAACCATTCCTTTCTCAACGGTATAACGCTGGATAATTCTAGCCAAATTTTAGCATATTCCATTCTGAATGAAACTGTTCCGTTCGGAACAGAATAATGCTGAATTTTCTGTTTCCTTTCAATTTAATTCCGTTTTCAAAACAGATTTCAGAAAATGCCTTTTCCGAAACTCTAGAAAATTATAATTTCTAATATTAAATTTGTAGAAACTATTTTCGTGATGTTTTGAAATAATATTTTCAAAACCCTAAAATTTATTTTACTAGAATTTCATAAAATTTAAATATATAATCGACGATTATTCCCTTAACGAACGCTCTGATACTACCATTGGAGACCCGTAGCCATGTACATTACATGCGCAGCTACAGGTTCAACCTGCCCTAGGATTATCGTTAAGGGAATAAAAATACAAGATTATGCTATCAAAATTTATATCTCAGATCTTCCTGATCCGTGAGACAAAGAATGAATGTTGGTCTGAACGATTCTGACTAGCAACCTTCTCCTTCCTAAAGCTCGACTCTGCGATCCTCCTTTCTCTTCCTAGGGATGAAGAACTGATCGCTCGCTAGTCTTCAAAGCAGAAGACCTCTATTCATATCCACGTCGAACATCGAATCGTCCGAATAACCACACTCGGCTAGACGAGTCTGGAAATACTTTCAGTAGATCTCTCTCTTTGTCTCTATATTATGGCAGTATGAAGGCTTTGTATTGTGTGTCCAATAAAGGGGGGTCTCCCCTCTCTTTATACTAGAGAGGGAGGCGAAAGATTGATCAGTTACCATAACTAAAAATCTAATTATAGCACCTATTATGTTCCTAATGGATCTATTTCATTGCGAACAAAATATGGTTTCCTAATCAGAAAACTTCGCTGCCATAGATAGGTTTTTTTATCGTTGATCATTTCACTTAACATGAGTAGTCATGACACCATTCTAAAGGTAACTCATGATTTACGATCATTAGAAGATTAATGCCAGCGTTAAATGGAATCTACACGGTCACACATAGAACAACATCTAGTTTGGAAGGAAATAATCTCAAAAGCTTATATATATGATGTATAAATAGGTGAAGGAAACAATCAATCATGGGATGATTAATTGTGAAAAATCAGCACTGTTCCGTTGGCAACAGAGCAGTTCTGTTGGCACCAGAACAATTCTGTTGCCAATAGAATAGTCTGTTGGTAATGGAAGTTCCGTTAGCAACAACTCACATTCATCATAATGATTCCGTGTATACCTAATGAGCATACCTAATGATTACCCTAATGATCATGCGATTAAGGATGACGTAGAACCATATCAAAAGAAGTTCAACATATAGGAATGGTGACCTCAGGTCGTAAGAAATAATGACATGTGCCATGTATATTCTCATAGTATGGTCAGTCTGTAGGTGTTCTCTAATACGTACCTATATTCCAAACTTGACATCCCTATGTCCATGACCAGCAGAACATCATCATCCAGTCTACGAATATACTAGTATGGATATATAGCTTGTAACTTGAAGTATGTTTATTTCTCTAAACATCTTACATATCACTAGGGGCCATTTAGAATGTCATTCGTTGGTTCATAATTATACTATCAGAATCATGTACTCCGATGATGTGAACCCTACGTGTCATTCATAGTCAAACTAATATGTGTGTATATATATTGTAGGATTAGTGCCCTAGACCAAATGTATTTGTACTAGGAAATGGATTATATATTAAGACATTATTATTTATTCAATAAAGGTTGTTTCTTATATATCTGTGTGTACGAGTTGTGAATGTAAATCTTATATCAACCAAGAATGACACTTCGGGTTCACGTCATCAGAATACGTGATTCTGATAGTAGAACTGTGAATAATGAATGACATTCTAAACTGTCTCTAGTGATATGTAGGATGTTTATAGAGATAGACATACTTCAGGTAAGAAGCTACATATCCATACTAGTATATTTGCAGGCTGGATGATCATGTTATGCTGATCATGGGCATAGAGATGTCAAGCCTGGAATATAGGTACATGTTAGAGAACACGTACTGGACTGACCACACTATGAGAATATGCATGGTATATGTCATTAGTGATTCTCATATGAATAGTGTGCTTATTCCTACGACCTGGTCACCATGGATTCCTGTATGTGGAACTTCATACTTTAATATGATCCTACGTCATCCGTAATGGGATGATCATTAGGGTCATCATTAGGTTTGCACTGAATCATGACGAGAAATGTGGGTGAGCAAGATGGGTTTTGTTTCTCTCGTCATGAGGGAGGATATCTCTGGGCTCCCGGATGAACTAAGACTGAAGGAAATGCATGGCCATGCTTAAAATGGATTAACATGTGTTGTTAATATCATTTTGTATTTACTCAGTCTAATTCTCGATCAGGAAATAGACTTTGATCAAACTCAAGGATGACATACTTCCATGCCTTGTGATCAAGATATATATCGTAGAACAAAAGGAATAAGCAAATGTCTATTCAGATAGGTTTATAATCGCTGTTCATTTCATTTAATATGGTTAGTCATGACATCAGTCTAGAGGTTACTCTTGACTTACGATCTTTAGAAGATCATTGCCAGTGTTAAATAGAACCTAAAGGATCACACAATGAACTCCATTCCTACGGGATGAATATGCCTAAAAAACAATTATACATAGGATGTATAAATTGATGAACGAAATAATCAATTATTCGATAATTGATTGAACAAAACAGTACCACTCCGTTGGCAACGGAATAGTTCCGTTCCCAATGGAATAGACATGGAAACTATAATAACCTTAGCTGCCAATTATTCTGTTATGGAAATACCTATTCCGTTGGCAACGGAATAGTTCCGTTGGCAACGGAATATGCGCATATTTGGGTGTTTAGTTATGGTAACTGAGAAATCGTTCGTCACTCTCTCTAGTATAAATAAAAGGGCAGAGTCTCTCTATTCTACACACAACTCAGAAGCCTTAGAGGCCGTCTATTACACCGAAAACAGAGAGAAAGTCTTGAGAGATATTCGGAAAAGATTTCCGGACTTGTCTAGCCAAGTCTGGTTATTTCGTACGTCAAAAGTTCGCGTGGATACGAGTAGAGGTTCTCTATCTTGAGAACTTGCGAGCGATGGATCTTCATCCCTAGTAGAAGCAAGGAGGCCGCGAGTCGAGCTTCAAGAAGGAGAAGGTTGCAAGTCAGAAAAGTTCAGACCTACATCCGTTCTTCGTCTCGCCGATCAGGAAGATCCGAGGTATAAATTTTAATAGTTAATCTCGTACTTTTATTCCCTTAACGTAGATACTAGGGCGGGTTAAATTCATAGGTTCCGCTGCGCATGTAACGTACATGACTATGGATTTCCCAACAGTGGCATCAAAGCGTTCGTTAAGGAAATAATCGTCGATTACATATTTAAAATTTAGTAAATTCTAGTATAATAAATATTAGGATTTTGAAAAATATTATTTCAAAACATCACGGAAATAGTTTCTAGGAATATAATATTGGATATTATGATTTCCTAGAGTTTCAAGAATTAGTTTTTTGAAATCCGTTTTGGAAACGGAACTAAAACAATACAAAATACGAATTTCCAGCACGTCTCCGTTGAGAACGGAGTACTTCCGTTGAGAATGGAATAGTTTCATTTAGAATGGAACAGTTCCGTTCCCAACGGAATAATGCTGATTTTGCGAGAAACCCTAATTTTAATTATACATGGAATTTAAATATACAAATATGGTATGAGCTTTAGATCTATGATTGTTCTGTGATGTAATCTTCTGTGTGAATGCTTGTAATTTTATTTAATATCTATTGCAACCGGTGAATTGTCCAACGTTGTAATTATGGCAACCTGTGAGTTGTCCAAATTTGTAAATTACCTTTTCTAGCAATAGAATAGTCGTTAGGATAGATATTATTTCAAGACTTCAAGGTAAGAGATCTTGGCGCAATCTTCGGAAGATGGCATTGAATCTTCATACACACAACGAAGGGTTCGTTGAAGATTACTCGTGCAATCTGGAGATAGATCTAGAATTAGGAACCTCATGATCGCTCGTGAGGATTAGGCTCATACCATATTTAACGAAGTTTCTGTGATGTTTATATTTATAAATCTAAAACAAAATCCAGCAGAATGTTAAGTAAGGAAGTGTCCTCCATGTCACTGAAGCCCTCGGTACTTAGACAATTGTCTATGTGGGTCATGCCAAAGCTGAGCATACGGAGGATTGTCTTTGTAAAGGTGGATACACGGGAAATGGCGTCCAGCATGGGTCATGCCAAAGATGAGTGTGTTGGACTCTATTTCGCTGATAATCATACATGATTAAACTTAACTAAGTAAGCAAGTCGGACTTGGGCTCATGGCACAAGATGGAATAATACATCGGGCATATGATGCTCATTCCATAAAAGGAAAAAGTTGTATATGATACAATTGGAAGTGTTCTTGCCTAAATAGTTGTGTATTAAGGGTTGCACCAAAGCACACATAATACTCAATGAAATACGGATCTTGACTCACTATGAAACCTCATTCATTTGAAGTTTCCGAATCAATACTACTGAAGGTGGTTGATTTGAAGAAAAATAGTGGGAGTACAATATAAGAAACACCAAAACGAAACAACCCCAATGAATAAATAATAATGGCACTTTACATTTTAACTGGTAGAATAATGGCAAATAATAATTCAACTGGGTTGAATTTGCGATCTATCCTTGAGAAGGATAAGCTCAATGGGTCTAACTTCCTTCACTGGTTTAGAAACCTGATAATTGTTTTCAAGGCTGACAATAAACTGTATGTCATAGAAGAGGCTTACCCAGAGGAACCAAAACAGGGAGCCACAAGGGCTGCCCGAGATGCGAATGCTAAATACGTTAAGGACGACACAGAGATAGCTTGTCTCATGCTAGCGAGCATGACCTCCGAGCTTCAGAAGCAACTGGAGGACATGGGTGCTTACGATATAATCATAACTCCCAGGGAAATGTTCCAAGAGCAGGCTAGAGTTGAGCGCTACAAAGCGACCGTCTCTCTAACTGACACAAAGATGGCTGAAGGTTCATCTGTGAGTGCTCATGTACTCAAGATGAAGAGATATCTTGATCAATTGGAGAGGCTTGGTTCAGCTATGCCCAGATAATTGGTTGTTCACATAATTCTTGGGTCGTTACCTCCTAATTTTAAGCAATTCATCATGAACTATAATATGCATCAGATTGAGAAATCCATCACCGAGTTGCATGGGATGCTTAAGAACGCACAGGAGGACATGAAGACAAATGTTGTCAAAAATGTCCTAATGGTTCATAAGAAGAAGGGTAAGAAGACCGGGAACAAGAGCAAGGGTAGAGGCAAGGTGTTGCCTAAACCTAAGATCAAGAAAGATAAGGAGGGAGTTTGCTTCCATTGAAACAAGGTTGGCCATTGGAAGAGAAACTGCAAATTCTATTAGGACGGAATCAAGAAGGGTAGTGTGACTACCGCTTCAGGTATTTTTGTTATTGAAACTAATTCACTTACTCCTAAATCTTGGGTATTAGATACCGGATGTGGTACTCACATTTGTAATGATGTGCAGGGACGACAAAGGAGTAGAAGATTAGCTAAGGGTGAAGTCGACCTGTGTGTGGGAAATGGAGCAAGAGTTGCTGCATTAGCCGCATGAACTTATTTATTGACTTTACCTAGTGGACTTGTATTAGTACTTAATAATTGTTATTTTGTACCTACTATGAATAGAAATGCTATTTCTATTTCTAGTCTAGCTTTGGATGGTTATAAATTTGTTATTGAGAATAATAATTGTTCTATCTTAAAGGATAATCTTTTCTATGGAAATGTTCTATTAGAAAGAGGTCTTTACGTGCTAGATCTTAAGAAAAAGGATTATAAGTCCATATGAAACATTAACACTAAACGATTTAAACCAAATGACTCAAATACAACATACCTCCGGCACTGTCGCTTAGGCCATATAAATGAGAAACACATTTCTAAACTCCACTCTCATGGACTTTTAGACTCATTTGATTTGGAATCATTTGAGACGTGTGAGGCTTGTTTACTTGGCAAGATGACTAAGAAACCCGTCACAAAACTTGGTGAAAGGGTTAATGACTTATTAGAACTCATACATACTGATGTACGTGGGGAAATCCATAGCCATGCATGTTACATGCACAGCGGATCCTATGGATTTAACCCGCCCTAGGATCTACGTTAAGGGAATTAAAGTACGAGATTAACTATTAAAATTTATACCTCGGATATTCCTGATCCGCGAGACGAAGAAGGGATGTAGGTCTGAATTTTTCTGACTTGCAACCTTCTCCTTCCTGAAGCTCGACTCGCGACCTCCTTGCTTCTCCTATGGATGAAGATCGATCGCTCGCAAGTTCTCAAGATAGAGAACCTCTACTCGTATCCACGCGAACTTCAGACATACGGAATAACCGGACTTGGCTAGACAAGTCCAGAAATACTTTCCGAATATCTCTCAAAACTTTCTCTATCTTTTCTGTGTAATAAACGGCCTCTAAGGCTTCTGAGTTGTGTATTGAATAGAGAGACTCTGTCCATCTATTTATACTAGAGAGAGAGGCGAATGATTGCTCAGTTACCATAACTTAAAACTCTAATCTGCACTTATTCCATTGCCAATGGAATAGATATTTTCATAACGAAATACTTGGCAACTAAGGTTAATATAGTGTCCATGTCTATTCCATTGGGAACAGAACTATTCTGTTACCAATGGAATGGTACTGTTTTGTTCAATCAATTATCAAATAATTGATTATTTTGTTCACCATTTTATACATCATATGTATAACTGCTTTTGAGGCTTATTCATCCCGTAAGAAATGGAGTTCAATGTGTGACTGTGTAGGTTCTATTTAGTACTAGCAACGATCTTCTAAAGATCGTAAGTCATGAGTAACCTTTAGACTGATGTCATGACTACCCATGTTAAATGAAATGATCAGCGATCATAAACATATTTGAATAGACATTTGCTAATTCCTTTTATTCTACGATATATATCTTGATCACAAGGCACGGTAATATGTCATCCTTGAGTTTGATCAAAGTCTCTTTCCTGATCGAGAATTAGACTGAGTAAATACAAAATGATATTAACAACACATTTTAATCCATTTTGAGCATGGCCATGCATTTCCTTCAGTCTTAGTTCATCAGGGGGCCCAGAGATATCTCCCTCATGACGAGAGGAACATATCCCATCTTGGTCAGTCACATTCCTCTTCATGATTCAGTGCATACCCAATGATGACCCTAATGATCATCCCATTACGGATGATGTAGGATCATATTAAAGTATGCAATTTCACATACAAGAATCCATGGTGACCTCTGGTCGTAGGAACAAGCACACTATTCATATGAGAATCACTAATGACACATACCATGCATATTCTCATAGTGTGGTCAGTCCAGTACGTGTTCTCTAACACGTACCTATATTCCAGGTTAGACATCTCTATGTCCATGATCAGCAGAACATGATCATCCAGCCTGCGAATATACTAGTGTGGATATGTAGTTTCTTACCTGAAGTATGTCTATCTCTATAAACATCCTACATATCACTAGGGACAGTTTAGAATGTCATTCGTTGGTTCACAGTTCTACTATCAGAATCATGTATTCTGATGATGTGAACCCGAAGTGTCATTCTTGGTTGATATAAGATTTACATTCACGACCCATACACACAGATATATAGGAAACAACATTTATTGAATAAATAATAATGTCTTAATACATAATTCATTTCCTCGTACAAATACATTTGGCCTAGGGCACTAATCCTACACGCTAGAGGTGGGTATCGGTACTTCATAACTTTCACGGACGACTTCAGTAGATATGGTTATGTCTACCTAATGAATCACAAGTTTGAATCCATTGAAGTGTTCAAAGAATTTAAGAATGAAGTACATAATCAACTTTGCAAAAGATTAAAGCACTTCGATCTGATCGAGGAGGCGAATATCTGAGTCAGGAATTTGAGGATCATCTCAGAGAATGTGGAATAATTTCACAACTGACTCCACCTGGAACTCCTCAGTGGAATGGAGTGTCCGAAAGGAGGAATTGAACCTTTTTGGATATGGTTCGATCGATGATGAGTCAAACGAGCCTTTCAATGTCTTTTTGGGGTTACGCTCTTAGGAATGCCACATTCATACTGAACAGGAGTCCATCCAAACCGGTTCAAAAGACGCAATATGAGATGTGGACGGGGAAAAGCCCCAAGTTGTCTTTTCTTAAAATTTGGGGATGTGAGACTTATGTCAAATGTCAGTCTCGCGATAAACTCAGACCCAAATCTGACAAGTGCCTATTTGTGGGATATCCTAAGGAAACTAAATGATATTACTTTTACCACCCATCGGAGAATAAAGTGTTTGTTGCTTGCAATGGAGCCTTCTTGGAAAAAGAGTTTGTCTCTATGAGAAGCAGTGGGAGCAAAGTACAACTCGAAGAAATTCGTGACCCACCTATAGTTATAGAACCTATGATGGAGGAACAAACAAGCTCTCAAGGAGTTGGTGAGCTTGAAACACAATAGACTCGACGTAGATCTAGTATGATTCGTCATGAGCCCGAGAGATACAGATTTCTTGTGTCAAATGATGATGATGTGACATTCATAGATGATGAACCCACATCCTACCAAGATTCTATGAAGAGTCCAGACTATGAAAAATGGTTAGAGGCCATGAGAGCCGAGATGCAATCCATGTAAGACAATCAAGTTTGGAACTTGATTGATCCATCCGAAGGCTTAAAGACCATCGGATGTAAGTGGGGCTTTAAGAAAAAGATTGACGTGGATAGAAAGGTACAAATCTACAAAGCAAGGCTTGTGGCGAAGGGTACAAATCTACCAAGATTCAAATCTACGTGTTAGGAATCAGGATCTATAGAGATAAATCTAGAAGGCTTATAGGTCTGAGTCAAAGTACAAACATAGACAAGGTCATGAAACGGTTCAGAATGCAAGAATCTAAGAAATGATTTTTGCCCTTGTCACATGGCGTTTCTCTTAGTAAGACACAGAGTCCTACAAGAGAGCAGGAACAAAGACGCATGAATAAGATCCCATATGCTTCGGCTATAGGATCTATCAAGTATGCCATGATATGTACTAGACAAGATGTGTCATACTCGTTGAGCGCAACAAGCGGGTTTCAGTCTAATCCTGGTGAAAGTCACTGGATAGCTGTTAAAAGAATCCTTAACTACTTACGAAAAACTAAGGACCTGTTCCTAGTCTATGGAGGTATGGAAGACGAGCTTGTTGTAAAGGGTTACACCGACGCAAGCTTCCAGATAGACTCAAAAGACTTTAGATCTCAATCGGGTTATTTATTTTGCCTAACTGGAGGCGCAGTGACATGGAAGAGTTCCAAGCAATGTACTGTAGCAGATTCTTTAACGGAAGTAGAGTATATAGCCGCTGCAGAAGCGGCTAAAGAAGCTGTTTGGATAAAGAACTTTTTAGAGGAGCTAAGAGTAGTTCTGAGCATCTCGGAACCAATGGATTTATATTGTGATAACAATGGAGCGATCGCACAAGCAAAGGAACCGAGATCTCACCAAAAGTCCAAGCACATACTGCGACGCTTCCATCTAATCAGAGAGATCATACAAAGGGGTGATGTTAAAATGTGTAGTGTGCCATCGGACGACAATGTCGCCCATCCATTAACTAAACCACTCCCCCAAGCGAAGCATGAGGGTCATGTTAGGTCTATGGGCATCAGAATGGATTATATATTAAGACATTATTATTTATTCAATAAAGGTTGTTTCTTATATATCTGTGTATAAGAGTTGTGAATGTAAATCTATATCAACCAAGAATGACACTTCGGGTTCACGTCATCAGAATACGTGATTCTGATAGTAGAACTGTGAACTAACGAATGACATTCTAAACTGTCTCTAGTGATATGTAGGATGTTTATTGAGATATAGGCTGGATGATCATGTTCTGCTGATCATGGGCATAGAGATGTCAAGCCTAGAATATAGGTACATGTTAGAGAACACGTACTGGACTGACCACACTATGAGAATATGCATGGTATATGTCATTAGTGATTCTCATGTGAATAATGTGCTTATTCCTACGACTTGAGGTCACCATGGATTCCTGTATGTGGAACTTCATACTTTAATATGATCCTACGTCATCCGTAATGGGATGATCATTAGGGTCATCATTAGGTTTGCACTGAATCATGACGAGAAATGTGGGTGAGCAAGATGGGATTTGTTCCTCTCATCATGAGGGAGATATTTCTGGTCCCCCGGATGAACTAGGATTGAACGAAATGCATGGCCATGCTCAAAATGAATTAACATGTGTTATTAATATAATTTTGTATTTACTCAGTCTAATTCTCGATCATAAAAGAGACTTTGATCAAACGCAAGGATGACATACTTCAATTCCTTATGATCAAGATATATATCGTAGAACAAAAGGAATAAGCAAATGTCTATTCAGATAGGTTTATGATCGCTGATCATTTCATTTACCATGGGTAGTCATGACATCAGTCTAGAGGTTACTCATGACTTACAAACCTTAGAAGATCGTTGCCAGCGTTAAATGGAACCTACACGGTCACACAATGAACTCCATTCATACAGGATGAATATGCCTCAAAAACAGTTATACATATGATGTATAAATTGGTGAACGAAATAATCAATTATTGGATAATTAATTGAACAAAACAGTTTCACTCCGTTGGCAACGGAATAGTTCCGTTCCCAATGGAATAGACATGAAAACTGTAATTACCTTAGCTGGCAAGTATTCTGTTATGCAAATACCTATTCCGTTGGCAACGGAATAGGTGCATATTAGGGTTTTTAGTTATGGTAACTGAGCAATCATTTGCCTCTCTCTCTAGTATAAATAGAAGGGCAGAGTCTCTCTATTCTACACACAACTCATAAGCCTTAGAGGCCGTCTTTTACATAGAAAAGAGAGAGAAAGTCTTGAGAGATATTCGGAAAGTATTTCCGGACTTGTCTAGCCAAGTCCGGTTATTCCGTACGTGTGAAGTTCGCGTGGATACGAGTAGAGGTTCTTTATCTTGAGAACTTGCGAGCGATCGATCTTCATCCCTAGTAGAAGCAAGGAGGTCGCGAGTCGAGCTTCAGGAAGGAGAAGGTTGCAAGTCAGAAAAGTTCAGACCTACATCCGTTCTTCGTCTCACGGATCAGGAAGATCCGAGGTATAAATTTTAATAGTTAATCTCATACTTTTCTTCCCTTAACGTAGATGCTAGGACGGGGTCAATCCATAGGTTCCGCTGTGCATGTAACGTACATGGCTATGGATTTCCCAACATATATATTAGTCACCCATACACTCATTCCTATATGAATTTAATAAACATGTTTCTCATAATCTAATTTCTGGTCCAACTCATTGGCCTATGGCATAATTCCTTCACACACTACCATCCGAAATATCCTCATGTGTTCTAAAAGCTATTTACACACCAAAAAATCCGCCAAATTTCAAATTCTTTCCACTCATAAAAAACTTCAATCAAGTCTCGCATCATGGAAAGGAAATCTCCTTAAGCTATGGTGGGAAAATCACTCTAGTTAAATCCGTACTATTGGTGTTACTAACCTACAGGATGCTAGCCTTTCTCCTACAATCCGGAGGTCTCAACGAAATCACTAAAGTCATTCGCTCATTCTTTTGGAAGGGAGATGAGGAATGTGTATGATTAGTGCCCTAGGCTAAATATATTCGCTCTAGGAAATAGATTATGTATTAAGACATTATTATTTATTCATTAAAGGTTGTTTCTTATATATCTGCGTGTATGGGTTGGGAATGTATATATTATATCAACGAAGAATGACACTTTGGGTTCACGTCATCAGAATACGTGATTCTGATAGTAAAACTTTGAACCAACGAATGACATTCCAAAATGTCCCTGGTGATATGTAGGATGTTTATAGAGATAGATATACTTCAGGTAAGAAGCTACATATCCACACTAGTATATTCACAGCCTGGATGATCATGTTCTGCTGATCATGGACGTTGAGATGTCAAGTATGGAATATAGGTATGTGTTAGAGAACACATACTGGATTGACTACACTATGAGAATATGCATGGTATATGTAATTAGTGATTCTCATATGAATAGTGTGCTTGTTCCTACTGTTGGGAAATCCATAGCCATGTACGTTACATGCGCAACAGAACCTATGGATTTAACTCGCCCTATGATCTATGTTAAGGGAATAAAAGTACGTGATTAGCCATTAAAATTTATACCTCGGATCTTCCTGATCCGCGAGACGAAGAACGGATGTAGGTCTGAACTTTTCTGACGTGCAACCTTCTCCTTCCTGAAGCTCGACTTCGCAAATCTCTTTGCTTCTACTAGGGATGAAGAACTGATTTCTTGCTTATCTCCAAAGTAGGAGATCTCTACTCGTATCCACGCGAACTTCAGACAGACATAATTACTGGACTCGGCTAGACGAGTCCGGAGATACTTTCCGAAATTACACTCACAAGACTCTCTCTCTCTCTCTCTCTCTCTCTCTCTCTCTCTCTCTCTCTTTCTCTCTTTGTATTACGGCTGCCTCTAGGGCAACTAATTGTGTATCTAATAGAGGGGACATGCCCCTCTATTTATGCAAAAGACAGAGGGTGAAAGAATGGCAAGTTTCGGTAAGGAAACTCTTCCTGCCGCCAGAGTTTCGGCCAACCGAAACCTGTGTTCCGCTGGGGCGAAACAATTCCAGCATTAGTTCCGGCCGACCGGAACTTGTGTTCCGGTTGGCCGGAATAATTCCAGCATATGCAAAATCTTAGATCCGGCCAACCGCAAATTATGTTCCGGTTGGCCGGAACAATTCCAGCATATGTAAAATTTCAGCATCTAATGCTTTATTCTTTCACCAATTTATATAACACATGTATAACTGTTTCAAAGGTATTTTTTTCCCGTCCGAATGGAGTCCATTGTGTGACCGTGTAGGTTTCATTTAACGTTGGCAACGATCTTCTAAATATCGTAAGTCATGAGTAACCTCTAGTCTGATGTCATGACTACCCATGTTAAATGAAATGATCAGCGATCATAAACCTATCTGAATAGATGTTTGTCTATTCCTTTTGTTCTACGATATATGGTTTGATCATAAGGCACGGTAATATGTCATCCTTGAGTTTGATCAAAGTCTCTTTGCTGATCGAGAATTAGACTGAGTAAATACAAAATGATATTAACAACACATGTTAATCTATTTTGAGCATGGCCATGCATTTCCTTCAGAGTTAATTCATCAGGGGCCCAGAGATATCTTCCTCATGACGAGAGGAACAAATCCCATCTTGGTCATTCATATTCCTCGTCATGATTTAGTGCATACCTAATGATGACCCTAATGATCATCCCATTACGGATGACGTAAGATCATATTAAAGTATGCAATTCCTCATACAGAAATCCGTGGTCACCTTAGGTCGTAGGAACAAGCACACTATTCATATGAGAATCACTAATGACATATACCATGCATATTCTCATAGTGTGGTCAGTCCAGTACGTGTTCTCTAACACGTACCTATATTTCAGACTTGACATCTCTATGTCCATGATCAGCAGAACATGATCATCCAGTCTGCGAACATACTAGTGTGGATATGTAGCTTCTTACTTGAAGTGTGGTTGATATAAGAGATTTACATTCACAACCCATACACACATATATATATATATATATATATATATATATATATATATATATATATATATATATATATATATATATATATATATAAAAAAAAAAAACAACCTTTATTGAATAAATAATAATGTCTTAATACATAATTCATTTCTTAGCACAAATACATCTGGCCTAGGGCACTAATCGTACACCTACGACTTGAGATCACCATGGATTCCTGTATGTTGAACTGCATACTTAAATATGATCCTACGTCATCCGTAATGGGATGATCATTAGGGTCTTCATTAGGTATGCATTGAATCATGACGAGGAATGTGAGTGATCAAGATGGGATTTGTTCCTCTAGTCATGAGGGAGATATCTCTGGGCCCCCTGATGAACTACAAATAAAGGAAATGCATGGCCATGCTCAAAATGGATTAACATGGGTTGATAATATCATTTTGTATTTACTCAGTCTAATTCTCGATCAGGAAAGAGACTTTGATCAAACTCAAGGATGACATACTTCCGTGTCTTGTGATCAAGACATATATCGTAGAACAAAAGGGATAAGGAAACGTCTATTCAAATAGGTTTATGATCGCTGATCATTTCATTTAAGATGGGTAGTCATAATATCAGTCTAGAGGTTACTCATGACTTACGATCTTTAGAAGATCGTTGCCAGCGTTAAGTGGAACCCATACGGTCGCACAATGAACTCCATTTGTACAGAATGAATATGCCTCAAAACAGTTATACATATGATGTATAAATTGGTGAACGAAATAATCAATTATTGGATAATTGATTGAACAAAACACTACCATTCCGTTGGCAACGGGATAGTTCCATTCCCAACGGAATAGATATGGAAACTGTAATAACCTTAGCTGCTAAGTATTGCGTTATGAAAATACCTATTCCGTTGGCAAATGAATAGATGCAGATTAGGGTTTTTAGTTATGGTAACTGAGCAATCGTTCGCCTCTCTCTCTAGTATAAATAGAAGGGCAGACTCTCTATATTCTACAGATAATTCAGAAGCATTAGAGGACGTCTAATACACATAAATAGAGAGAGAGTTTTGAGTTATTTTTGGAAAATATTTCCGGACATGTCTAGCCGAGTCCAGTTATTCCGTGCGTCTGAAGTTCGCGTGGATACGAGTAGATGTTCTCTATCTTGAGAACTTGCACGCAATTGAGCTTCATCCTTTGGAGAAGCAAGGAGGTTCGCGAGTTGAGCTTCAAGAAGGAGAAGGTTGCAAATCAGAAAAGTTCAGGCCTACATCCGTTTTTCATCTCGCGGATCAGGAAGATCCGAGGTATAAATTTTAATTAACATACATGGCTATGGATTTCCCAACAGAGGCATCAGAGCATTCGTTAAGGAAATAATCGTCGATTATATATTTAAAATTTAGTAAATTCTAGTATAATAAATTTTAGGGTTTTGAAAATATTATTTCAAAACATCACGGAAATAATTTCTAGGAATATAATATTGGATATTATGATTTTTTGGAGTTACGAAAAATAATTTTTCGGAATCTGTTTTGGAAACAAAACTAAAATTAAAGGAAACTGAAAAGTCAGCGTTATTCCATTCCGAACGGAATAGTTCCGTCCAGAATGAAATATGCTGAAATTTTTGCCAGAATTATTCAGCGTTATGCCGTTGAGAACGGAATAGTTCCGTTGCCAACGGAATAATTCTGATTTTGCTAAAAACCCTAATTTTTCTTATACATGGAAATTAAATATACAAATATGGTATGAGCTTTAGATCTGTGATTGTTCTGTGATGTAATCTTGTGTGTGAATGCTTATAATTTTATTTAATATCTATGGCAACTAGTGAGTTGTCCAAAGTTGTAATTATGGCAACCTGTGAGTTGTCAACAATTGTAAATTACTTTTTCTAGCAATAGGATAGTTGTTAGGGTAGATATTATATCAAGACTACAAGGCAAGGATCTTGACGCAATCTTCGGAAGGCATTGGATCTTCGCACACACACAATGAAGGGTTTGTTGAAGATTATTCCTCAAATCTAAAAGATAGATCTAGGATTAGGAGCCTCATGATCGCTCATGAGAAATAGGCTTATACCATATTTAACTTAGTTTCTGTGATGTTTATATTTATAAATCTAAAACAAAATCCTTCAGAATGTTAAGTAAGGAAGTGCCCCCCATGTCACTGAAGTTCTCGGTACTTAGTTAGTCTTCCATGTGGGTCATTCCAAAGCTGAGCATATGGGGGATTATCTTTGTAAAAGAGGGTATGCGGGAAATGGCATCCAGCATGGGGCATGCCAAAGCTGAGTGTGCTGGACTCTATTTCGCCGATAATCATACATGGTTAAACTCAACTGAGCAAGCAAGTCGGACTTGGGCTCAGGGCACAAGATGGAATAATACACCGGGCATATGATGCACATTCCATAAAAGGAAAGAGTTGTATATGATACAATTGGAAGTGGTCCTACCTAAATAGTTGTGTATTGAGGGTTGTGCCAAAGCGCACTTAATACTCAATGAAATACGGATCTTGACTCACTATGAAACCTCATTTAATTGAAATTTCCAAATCAATACTACTGAAGGTGGTTGATTTGAAGAAAAATAGTGGGAGTACAATATAAGAAACACCAAAACAATACAACCCCAATGAATAAATAATAACGGCAATTTACATTTTAACTTGTAGAATAATGGCAAATAATAACAATTCAACTGGGTTGTATTTGCGATCTATCCTTGAGAATAATGGCAAATAATAAGAATTCAACCGAGTTGCATGGGATGCTTAAGAACGCATAAGAGGATATGAAGACAAATGTTGTCAAAGATGTCCTAATGGTTCACAAGAAGAAGGGTAAGAAGACCGGGAACAAGAGCAAGGGTAAAGGCAAGGTATTACCTAAACTTAAGATCAAGAAAGACAAGGAGGGAGTTTTCTTCCATTGCAACAAAAAACTCTATCAGGACGGAATCTAGAAGGTAGTGTGACTACCGCTTCAGGTATTTTTGTTATTGAAACTAATTCACTTACTCCTAAATCTTAGGTATTGGATACCGAATGTGATACTCACATTTGTAATGATGTGCAGGGACTACAAAGGAGTAGAATATTAGCTAAGGGCGAAGTCGATGTGCTAATGATGTGCTGCATTAGCCGTAGGAACTTATTTATTGACTTTGCCTAGTGGACTTGTATTAGTACTTAATAATTGTTATTTTGTACCTGCTATGAGCAGAAATATTATTTCTATTTCTAGTCTAGCTTTGGATGGTTATAAATTTGTTATTGAGAATAATAATTGTTCTATCTTGAAGGATAATCTTTTCTATGGAAATGTTTGATAAGAAGTATTTTTGCAGTCCGTTATACACTTACCAAAAGAAATTTATAACCCTAAAGTTAACTACAATACAGTAGACAGTGGAAGTAGGGGTCGAACCACAGAGAGCTATTTAGACTAAACTAGGTGAAAAGATTACTTCTCTAACGAAAACGGACTCGAACAAAAATAGAAAACTAAAATAAAGAGAAACCAATACCGTAAATAAAACCAAACACAAGACCTAAAACAAGACACACAATTGGGGGGGTTGTTGATTGGTTGATTGCAACAAAATGAAAGTAACAAATAAAGAGAAAACTTAAAGTAAAGACTAAGAGATGTGGTGGTTTTGTGAAATGAGGCATAGTTTCGTGTAGTGAATTTGTGTGTAACTTTATCCTTGATTATAATAATGAATTTGGAATTAATATCTTAAGTGCAGTAAGATGAGCTCTAACCGATAAATAACTCAAACGAAAAGATAGAATTTTAGTTTAGATGAGCTCGTAAATAAAAACACTAACCTACTTGAATATCATAACCAATTCAATAGGAATCATTGGTTATTTAAACAAATCAAAACCTCCTAAACAATGAGCTTGTTCGAACTCGTTTAGTTCGTTATGAGTTATTCGCACTTGGCTATTATTCAAATTCTAATGGAAGCTATTGAGCAAAGCAACCATAGGAATTTTGTGGCCCTTGTTAATTACTATTGAACATAGAATTGACCGAAATAAACTTAAAACAATTCATTGAACATGAAAGATAATAAGTAAATAAAAACAGAATATAACCGTTCAAATGAAATTCATTATTAATGGTCTCAAAAGTTACAACACAAAAACATAAACACTAACTATGCCTCGAAGGGCTTACTCGAAATACATGGAAAATAAAGAAAATAAAATAATGATAGAACCCATTAATGAAGCGTGGATGGAAGGGTGAAGCTTGCTTGACTTGCCCAACTCCAAGAGAGAGAATTATGAAGTTTAAGAGTTGATTAGAATAGATGCCTTGCACCTGGTTATATAACCCTCTCAAAAGGTAATCATGAGGGATGAATGAAGATCCATGCAAAGAGTGTGAAGGAAGCATGGCAAAGGCATGAAGAGTGCATGCAAAGTGCATGAAAGATCTGTCCAGAAGATGGTCAATTTGGGTCATGTAGACTTCGGAATTGGGCTCTGGTGATAAAGAATGAATTGTGGGCTTTGTTCTCTTCTTTCCAACGGTATATAGTATGAATCTAAAGGAGGCCCAGATTGTGAGTTATGGCCGAAATACTGCAACTGTGTCGGCAGGTCCGAGTCTTGATTATTATCTCTCTCTTGTGCTCCAACTTCTTTTCCCCAAGTTATGCTCCATCTAAATTGCACCTGAAATCACATAAACATCTCATTAGTAGTATCAACATTCGAGTTATGATTATTATCCATATAAATAGCATATTAACACTTATAATGGTGCAATATCATATATTTATAGGGTATAAAATGTGTATAATTAATGACTTATCAAATCACCCCACACTTAAACATTTGATCGTCCTCGAGCAAACATTGTAACTTGCATTGGTAAGATGGGTCCCATATTTTTGACTCGCTCTTCACTTATATACTAGCCAATAATGATCTTTGGTCCCTTGTGTAGGATTCCATGCACTTTGGTGAAACTCGCACTCACTCTCTTTTTGTATAGTGGAATATGAATATGGAATATATGGAGTGTCTCTCATAATAACTCTCAATTCTCAAATGAATCATGATTTCCTACCTTGGTCGTGAGGGGAATTCTCAAGTTATGTTTGGTGGAATATGATGGAATTTTGTGGATAATACATATATGTATATACTACATAATTGGTTTGTTTGTCTACTTCGCCACTTTCAGTCAAATTGTCACTTGGTTTTCTAAACTCATGCCTCTACTCTCCGAAAAGATATCGCCTATACCTCTATCTTCTTGGAATAATGAACCTCCTAATGTGCATACCTCCTAGCACCTTCAGTCATCTGGCCCAAAATGTGTCAACCTAACTGCTGGCCTGAGATGTATGACTGGGATCCACTCTTTCTCACAAATCGGGTAAACTAAGGTTTAGGCCATGTACAAGGGGAACAAGTTTGAGTCATGCAATCTCCCCTTTTTTTTTTATTTATTTATTTATTTATTTATTTTGTTTTGTTTGTTTTTTTTTTTTTTTTTTTTTTTTTTTTAAGATTGTGACTCAAATCTATTAGATTATAGGGGCCTAACTTGCCTTTGTCTCTAAGATGCATCTCCTCACGAATACGGTCGGTGCACAAAGCTCATCTTCTACACATAAGCCCTCAACTTCGACACTAACCTCTACTTCCCGTCCCCAATCTTCTTATATAATGCCTAACCCTCCTTCTCCCAAACCAAGCAACAAAGTGACTTTAGAAGCTAATAGACTTGGATATTATTTATATATATACGAGATGATATAGTGGGTTATTATGGATATTATACTATAAACAACTTGAGTTCCGGGGTCACGGTCCAATGGTAAGTCCTCACATAATTTCTCGCGCAAATCTCTAAATTATTGGCACTCAAACAACAAATCGAGTTCACCAGTGACAAAAGATCCCTAAACCAACGACCTCAATTCTTCTTGAACTGGTCTATATGATCCTTTTGAGTCTAAACAAGTTCCACCACATTATTCAATACAAGTTACCGTTCTCTCTCAATCTTTTTGATTTTTAATTGGGCTTTTTTTTTTTAATTTGAGGCTTAAAAATGGGTTTTTATTATTTTTTTTTATATTTTTTATTTATTTTATTATTTTTTTTAAAAATTTTTTTTTTTTTTTATACTACCTAACATGCAATAAAGACTTCACCCCACACTTAAACTTTTACTCGTCCCCGAGTAAAGCTAAGCACAAAGTAGTGATGCAATGCAAGAAAAAGAAAATAAACAAAGAAAAACACAACCTTTATTCGCAGGGTTGCCTCCCAAGCGCGCTCTCTTTTTAACGTCGTTGGCCCGACATTTCCATCTCCTCAAGCAGTGGATGCTGGCTCTCCAAGCTCGTGAATGTCAATCCAGCTCGCATCGAAACTCTCATGAAACCGCTTTAGCCGGTGCCCGTTGACCTTGAAGACTTTCCCGGAATCCAGACCCTGAATTTCTGCTGCACCATAATCGAACAATTTGGTCACAAGAAAGGGCCCTATCCACCTACTTTGTAGCTTGCCCGGGTGTAATTTGAGTCTTGAGTTAAACAGCAACACCTTGTCACCCACTTTGAAATCCTTGTGGGCAAGCTTCCTATCGTGATAGATCTTGGTCTTCTCCTTGAAGATTCGGGAGTTCTCATACGCGTCATTTCGGATCTCCTCTAACTCTTGGATTTGCAGCTTCCGGTTGAGTGCATCGTTTGGGTAATCTAGATGGCACTTCTTGATGGCCCAATATGCTTTGTGCTCGAGTTCAACCGGAAGATGGCAAGCCTTTCCATAGACTAGCCGATAAGGGGACATGCCTACAGGGGACTTGAACGCAGTCCTGTAAGCCCAGAGTGCGTCATTGAGCCGAAGACTCCAGTCTTTCCCGGTGGGGTTCACCACTTTCTCCAAAATGCCCTTGATCTCCCTATTCGAAAGCTCGCTTGGCCATTGGTTTGAGGGTGGTAAGTCGTCGAGGTTTTATGTGTGACATGGTATTGCTTCATTAATGCCTCGAAACTCCGGTTGCAAAAATGGGTTCCTCTATCACTGATGATGACTCTCGGGACCCCAAACCTACTAAAGATCTGGTCCTTGACAAAATCCACGACTGTTTTTGCATCTGCCCGTTTTGTGGCCTTGGCTTCAACCCACTTGGAGACATAATCGACTGCAAGGAGGATATACTCAAAGCCATATGAGGGAGGGAAAGGTCCCATAAAGTCGATACCCCACACTTCAAAAACCTCACATGCAAGAATATACTTCATCGGCATCTCGTCTCTCTTGGTTAGTCCTCCCGTTCTCCGGGCATCGCTCACATGACTTCACGAAGAAGTAAGCATCCTTATGTAGAGTGGGCCAGAAGAAACCACACTCAAGGACCTTATGAGCTGTCCGCTTAGCGCCAAAGTGTCCTCCACACTCCAGAGAGTGACAAAACTCAAGAACGGATCTAACCTCATTATCGGGTATACATCTCCGAATAATCTGATCCGCGCAAATCCGAAAGAGGTAAGGCTCATCCCAAATATAAAATCGGGAATCATACCGGATTCTATCAGCCGTGCACGTGTAAGATCCTCTGGTAGGTCTTTAGCCACCAAGTAATTCACTATATCAGCATACAATGGTGTATAGCTTTGCACGGCATAGAGATATTCTTCAGGGAAAAACTCCGATATTGGGGTACCCTCCTCAAGACTCATAGGAAGGCGGCTAAGGTGATCTGCAACTAGATTCTCTGATCCTCGTTTATCTCTAATCTCCAAGTCGAACTCCTGGAGCAACAATATCCAACGAAGAAGTCTCGGCTTGGATTCCTTCTTCTTGAAAAGATGCCTCAACGCGGCATGGTCAGAGTATATAATCACCTTAACCCCTAAGAGATAGGACCTAAATTTCTCTAGTGCAAAAACAATGGCTAGCAGCTCTTTTTCTGTAGTTGTATAGTTGCACTGAGCATCGTCTAAGGTCCTGGAGGCATAAGAGATAACATGGGGTTCTCGCCCATCCCGCTGCCCAAGAACAGCTCCAACTGCCCTATCACTCGCATCGCACATAATCTCGAAAGGTAGATTCCAGTCGGGAGCTTTAATGATGGGGGCAGAACATAGTTTCTCCTTGAGAAGGTCGAACGCCGCTTTGCATTTCTCATTAAACTCAAAAGAAGCCTCTTTTTGGAGAAGAAGACAAAGAGGTTGAGCGATTTTTGAGAAATCTTTGATGAAACGCCTATAAAATCCGGCATGACCAAGAAATGATCGAATGTCCTTCACACTGGTTGGGTACGGAAGGGATCTAATGACATCGATCTTGGCTTTATCCACTTCAAGACCCCGAGAGGAAACCACATGGCCTAGGACTATGCCCTGATCTACCATGAAATGACATTTCTCATAATTCAGCACCAGATCAGTCTCTACGCACCTTTGAAGAATCTTCTTTAGGTTTCCCGAGCAAATATCGAATGAATCACCATAGACGGTGAAATCATCCATGAAAACCTCAATAATTCGGGTGACATAATCAGAGAAGATGGACATCATACATCTCTGAAATGTACCGGGTGCGTTACACAACCCAAAGGGCATCCGCCTATAGGCAAAGGTGCCAAAAGGGCACGTGAAGGTGGTCTTTTCTTGATCCTCGGGGGCGATGGCGATTTGAAAGTAACCAGAGAAGCCATCTAAGAAGCAGTAATGGTGGCGCCCAAAGAAGGCGCTCGAGCATCCGGGTCAATGAAAGGAAGGGGGAAATGGTCTTTCCGGGTGGCGGTGTTTAATTTGCGATAATCAATGCATACTCGCCATCCATTTTGTGCTCTCGTAGGAACTTTTTCACCATCCCGATTCTCAATTATCGTAATACCGCTTTTCTTGGGCACCACATGGATTGGTGACACCCATTGTGAATCGGAGATAGGGTATATGATTCCCGCATCAAGGAGTTTGATGATTTCCTTCTTGACCACTTCCATCATTGGAGGATTTAGCCTACGCCGAGGCTCACGGGATGGTTTAGATCCATCCTCCAATAATATACGATGCATACACGTAGAAGGGCTGATTCCCTTAATATCAGCCAGAGTCCATCCAATCGTAGTCTTGTGGTCCCTCAAGACATTAACTAACTTCTCTTCCTGAGTAGAAGTGAGGCTACTAGAGATGATCACTGGAAGAGTGTCTCCTTTACCCAAGTATGCGTACTTGAGATGAGCTGGTAGAGGTTTTAGATCAAGAGAGGGGGGATTCACAATGGAAGGTTTGGTGGGCTCAAGAGAGGGTTTCAAGTCTATCAAGGGAGGAGAAGAAGAAGAGGAAGAAGCCTCTCCAATGGCCAAGGCAGATAGACTTTGAAGAAGGTCCTGCTCCTCTGGAGAGAGATCAAGAATGGTCTCGAGCAGATCTATGAACTCAAATGAGGAGAAGTTGTCGACACACTCATCAACTGGGTCGATGGTGCAAATAGCGGATACATTCCCGTCAGAAGGATGCTTGATAGCATCAAAGATGTTGAAAGAGATGTTCTCTCCATCAAATTCCATAGAAAGAGTGCCATTGTGCACATCAATCTTGGTTCGGGCAGTTTTAAGGAAGGGTCTTCCCGTAAGAATGGGAGTCGAACTCGGTGAGCTATCGTACTCATCCATACGCGAATATAGAAATCCGCGGGGAAGATAAGGCCATTGACCTTAACCAGGACATCCTCTATAACTCCCTCCGGCACAAAGCAGTAGAACGATCGCCTAGTTGAAGGATCACCCCGGTCTTTTTCAAAGGTCCTAAACCGAGGGAAGAATAGATAGAAAAGGGCATGACATTGATAGATGCCCCAAGATCAAGCATGCACCGAGCAAATTCAAGGTGCCCAATGCTGCAAGGAATGGCAAACATGCCAGGGTCTTTTTGCTTCTCTGGAAGCTTCTTGCGAATAACCGCAGAGACATTCTCACCCATTGTTACTCTCTCATGACCATTTAGCTTTCTCTTATTCGTACACAAGTCCTTGAGAAATTTCGCATGGCGAGGGAATCTACGAATGTAATCGAGTAGTGCAATGTTTATTTCCACTTTCTTGAAAACCTCTAGGATATCTCTCTCTGCCTCATTCTTTTTAGTGTTAACCGCTAGACGGCTAGGAAAAGGGGCTCTAGGTTTATAAGGTGGTATTTCCTTGGGCTTTTCTTTCATCTTCTCGGATTCCGGCTTAATTACTTCAATCTCTCCTTCACCTTTCATGTTTTCCTTACTCCCTTCTATTTCTTTACCACTCCTTAAGGTGATAGCACATGCATTCTCACGGGGGTTTAGAGTTTGGGAAGGAAGTTGTGAGGACCCCTGAGTTTTTAACTGGTTTAATTCAGAGGATATTTGAGCAATTTGGGTGCCCAGATGTGTTAGGGCACTTTTTGTATCCTTCTGAAAAGAAGTAGTTGATGTGGCCAAGGAGGTCACAATGTCAGAAAGACTTTTCAAAGCAGGGTCAATTGGAGGTGAAGAAGAAGAAGAATTTTGATTATGGATTTGAGGAGGTTGTTGTTGGTTTCCTGGGTCACGCCATCTGAAGTTTGGGTGATCACGACATCCAGGGTTGTACGTTTTGGAATAGGGATCATAATTACGATTTTGACCCCCATTTGAATTTCCGTGTTGGTTTAGCTTGAAGATGCCGCAAGCTGTGGACGTGACTTTCTCCTCATCATGGAGTGTTGGGCACGCATCAGTGGTGTGTCCTGTTTGAGTACAGGCACCGCATGCTTTTACTTCCATTTTGGTTCCCATGAATGACGCCATCATATTAGCCAAGCTATCTAATTTGGCGTCCATACCATTCACTCGCTTCTCCAAATCACGCCTCTAATCTCACTAACTCCCCTAAGTCGAGATCTGGTTCTACTAGATTGGGCATTTTTTGCCATGGTTTCTATCAAGGTTCGTGCTTGCCTAACGGTTTTATCTATGAAAGCACCCCCACTAGCAAGAATCTACATTATCCCTAGTCTCTTGAAGCATCCCATCATACAAGTGTTGAATCAAGAGATTCTCTGGAACTTGATGGTTGGGACATTTTGCACACAACTTCTGGAAGCGATCATAGTACTCGTAGAGGGTTTCCCCTACTTCTTGTTGAATACTACAAATCTGCTTCCTAATAGAAGCGGTAGGAGAGACAGGAAAATACTTGTCTAGAAACAACTTTTGAAGTTCGACCCAAGTTGTTGGAAAAGGTGCTAGATGGTAGTACCAGTCCTTTGCTGGTCCTCGAAGACTGTATGAGAACAGTCGCAGCTTGTAAGGACCTTCATCTTCAATCTCCGCCGGCATCATTGTTGCGGTGATATGGTTGAACTCACGCATATGAGAGTGCGGATCCTCTCCGGCGCTCCCATTGAAAGTCGGTAATAATTGAAGAAGACCCGTATGGATCTTAAAATTTGGGACCGGTGGTAATACAATACCATACTGGTTGGTAGCAAAATCAAAGGTAGATAAGTCCCTAAGTGTCCTATCCTCAAAATTAGCCATGACCGTAGTGTTACCTCTTGTAGCGTGAGGAGGAGCTGGTGGAGTAGGAGGTTCGCTTTCGCTGTCCAAGTTCTCCACCTTTTCAGTTTCTTCGGCTGCTTTCGGTGCTTCCGAATTGCTCTTCTTCGCTCCAGGTGTGTTCTCTCAATCTCAAGATCTAATGGTGCAAGTGGAAGATTAGAACTACGAGTAGCTTTCATGAACTGGAATCAAGTGTAAGAGAGAGAATTAGTGAATGCAAGTAATGCAAACTCAAAGTGAAAATAAATAGTATGACTGACTCTGACAAAAAGTGAAAAAGATAACAAAGGTAACGAAAGTGTGACTCTGACAAAAGGTTAAAAAGATATGACTGACAAAAAGTAAAACGAATTTGGTTTACTCTGACACAAAAGTAGACTACCGTACTACACAAGAGAAGTGTGAATATTGACCTAGACTAGTCGCGTTGCTAGCTCCCCGGCAACGGCGCCATTTTGATAAGAAGTATTTTTACAGTCGTTATACACTTACCAAAAGAAATTTATAACCCTAAAGTTAACTACAATACAGTAGACAGTGGAAGTAGGGGTCGAACCACAGAGAGCTATTTAGACTAAACTAGGTGAAAAGATTACTTCTCTAACGAAAACGGACTCGAACAAAAATAGAAAACTAAAATAAAGAGAAACCAATACCGTAAATAAAACCAAACACAAGACCTAAAACAAGACACACAATTGGGGGGGTTGTTGATTGGTTGATTGCAACAAAATGAAAGTAACAAATAAAGAGAAAACTTAAAGTAAAGACTAAGAGATGTGGTGGTTTTGTGAAATGAGGCATAGTTTCGTGTAGTGAATTTGTGTGTAACTTTATCCTTGATTATAATAATGAATTTGGAATTAATATCTTAAGTGCAGTAAGATGAGCTCTAACCGATAAATAACTCAAACGAAAAGATAGAATTTTAGTTTAGATGAGCTCGTAAATAAAAACACTAACCTACTTGAATATCATAACCAATTCAATAGGAATCATTGGTTATTTAAACAAATCAAAACCTCCTAAACAATGAGCTTGTTCAGAACTGTTTAGTTCGTTATGAGTTATTCGCACTTGGCTATTATTCAAATTCTAATGGAAGCTATTGAGCAAAGCAACCATAGGAATTTTGTGGCCCTTGTTAATTACTATTGAACATAGAATTGACCGAAATAAACTTAAAACAATTCATTGAACATGAAAGATAATAAGTAAATAAAAACAGAATATAACCGTTCAAATGAAATTCATTATTAATGGTCTCAAAAGTTACAACACAAAAACATAAACACTAACTATGCCTCGAAGGGCTTACTCGAAATACATGGAAAATAAAGAAAATAAAATAATGATAGAACCCATTAATGAAGCGTGGATGGAAGGGTGAAGCTTGCTTGACTTGCCCAACTCCAAGAGAGAGAATTATGAAGTTTAAGAGTTGATTAGAATAGATGCCTTGCACCTGGTTATATAACCCTCTCAAAAGGTAATCATGAGGGATGAATGAAGATCCATGCAAAGAGTGTGAAGGAAGCATGGCAAAGGCATGAAGAGTGCATGCAAAGTGCATGAAAGATCTGTCCAGAAGATGGTCAATTTGGGTCATGTAGACTTCGGAATTGGGCTCTGGTGATAAAGAATGAATTGTGGGTTTTGTTCTCTTCTTTCCAACGGTATATAGTATGCATCTAAAGGAGGCCTAGATTGTGAGTTATGGCCGAAATACTGCAACTGTGTCGGCAGGTCCGAGTCTTGATTATTATCTCTCTCTTGTGCTCCAACTTCTTTTCCCCAAGTTATGCTCCATCTAAATTGCACCTGAAATCACATAAACATCTCATTAGTAGTATCAACATTCGAGTTATGATTATTATCCATATAAATAGCATATTAACACTTATAATGGTGCAATATCATATATTTATAGGGTATAAAATGTGTATAATTAATGACTTATCAATGTTCTATTAGAAAGAGGTCTTTACGTGCTAGATCTTAAGAAAGAGAATTATAAGTCCATATGTAACATTAACACTAATCGATTTAAACCAAATGACTCAAATACGACATACCTCTGGCACTGTCGCTTAGGCCATATAAATGAGAAATGTATTTCTAAACTCCACTCTCAAGGACTTTTAGACTCATTTGATTTGGAATCATTTGAGACATGCGAGTCTTGTTTACTTGGCAAGATGACTAAGAAACTCTTCACAAAAGTTGGTGAAAGGGTCAATGACTTATTAGAACTTGTACATAACTGATATATGTGGACCAATGAGCACGCCGGCTAGAGGTGGATATCGGTACTTCAAAGCTTTCATGGACGACTACAGTAGATATGGTTATGTCTACCTAATGAAGCACAAGTCTGAATCTTTTGAAGTGTTTAAAGAATTTAAGAATGAAGTACAAAATCAACTTGGCAAGAAGACTAAAGTACTTCGATCTGATCGAGGAGGTGAATATCTGAGTCAGGAATTTGAGAATCATCTCAAAGAATGTGGAATAGTTTCACAACTGACTCCTCTAGGAACTCCTTAGTGGAATGGGATGTCCGAAAGGTGGAATCGAACCTTATTGGATATGGTTCGATCGATGATGAGTCAAACGAACCTTATTGGGGATGTGAGACTTATGTCAAACGTCAGTCTCCCGATAAACTCGTACCCAAATCTGACAAGTGCCTATTTGTGGGATATCCTAATTAAACTAAATGATATTATTTTTACCACCCATCGGAGAAAAAAGTGTTTGTTGCTTGCAATGGAGCCTTCTTGGAGAGAGAGTTTGTCTCTATGAGAAGCAGTGGGAGTAAAGTACAACTGGAAGAAATTTGAGACTCACCTACGGTTATAGAACCTGTGACGGAAGACCAAACAAGCTCTCAAAGAGTTGGCGAACTTGAAACACAACAGACTCAACGTAGATCTAGTAGGATTCGTCATGAGCCCGAGAGATACAGATTTCTCGTGTCTAATAATGAAGATGTGACATTCATAGATGATGAACCCACGTCCTACCAAGATGCTATGAAGAGTCCTGACTCTCAGAAATGGTTAGAGGCCATGAGAGCCGAGATGCAATTAATGCAAGACAATCAAGTTTGGAATTTGATTGACCCATTCGATGGCTTGAAGACCATCGGATATAAGTGGGTTCAAGAAAAAGACTGACGTGGATGGAAAGGTACAAAACTACAAAACAAGATTTGTGGCGAAAGGTTTCAAACAAGTTCATGGTATTGACTATGACGAAACTTTCTCACCTGTAGCTATGCTTAAATCTATCACAATTCTATTAGCCATCGCAGTATATTATGACTATGAAATATGGCAAATGGATGTCAAAACGTCTTTCCTAAACAGAAATCTGACCGAGGACGTGCATCTGATGCAACCCGATGGTTGTTGATCCTAAGAAATCTGGTAAGGTTTGCAAGCTTCAGAAATCCATCTATGGATTGAAGCAAACGTCTCGAAGCTGGAACCTTCGTTTTGATGATGTCATCAAAAGTTTTGGTTTTACCAAAAGTTAAGGTGAGCGTTGTGTTTACATGAAGTTCAGTGGGAACATGGTAGTATTCCTGGTGCATTACGTAGATGACATATTACTGATGGGAAATGACGTCCCAACATTATTGAACGTCAACAAATGATTGAGAGATAATTTCTCGATGAAAGACCTAGGAGAAGCCTCCTACGTGCTAGGAATCAGGATCTATAGATATATATCTAGAAGTCTTATATATCTGAGTCAAAGTACGTATATAGACAAGGTCATGAAACGGTTCAGAATGCAAGAATCCAAGAAAGGATTTTTGCCCTTGTCACATGACGTTTCTCTTAGTAAGACATAGTGTCCTACAAGTGAGCAGGAAGGAAGACACATGAATAACATTGCATATGCTTCTGCTATAGGATCTATCATGTATGCCATGATATGTACTAGACCAGATGTGTCATACTCATTGAGCGCAACAAGCATGTTTCAGTCTAATCGTGGTGAAAGTCACTGGATAGCTATTAAAAGAATCCTTAAGTACTTACGAAGAACTAAGGACCTATTCCTAGTCTATGGAGGTATGGAAAACGAGCTCATTGTAAAGGGTTACACCGACGCAAGCTTCCAGACAATCTCAGACGACTTTAGATCGCAATTAGGTTATTTATTTTTTGCCTAAATGGAGGCGCGGTGATATGGAAGAGTTCCACGTAATATACTGAAGCAAATTTTTCAACGGAAGTAGAGTATATAGCCGCTACAGAAGTAACTAAAGAAGTTGTTTGGATAAAGAACTTTTTGGAGGAGCGAAGAGTAGTTCCGAGCATATCGGAACCGGTGGATATATATTGTGACAACAATGGAGCGATCGCACAAGCGAAGGAATCGAGATCTCACCAAAAATTTAAGCACATACTGCGACGCTTCCATCTAATTAGAGAGATCATACAAAGGGGTGATGTTAAAATATGTAGAGTGTCATCGGATGACAATGTCGCCGATCCATTAATTAAACCACTCCCGCAGGCAAAGCATGAGGGTCATGTTAGGTCTATGGGTATAAGATGCTTGGAGTTGGCCTAGTACAAGTGGGAGACTATAGGATTAGTGCTAGGAAATGGATTATGTATTAAGACATTATTATTTTTTCAATAAAGGTTGTTTGTTATATATTTGTGTGTATGGGTTGTGAATGTCAAGTTTGAAATATAGGTATGTGTTAGAGAACACGTACTGAATTGACCACACTATGAGAATATGCATGGTATATGTCATTACTGATTCTCATATGAATAGTGTGCTTGTTCCTACGACCTGAGGTCACCATGGATTCCTGTACATGGAACTGCATACTTTAATATGATCATACGTCATCCGAAATAGGTTGATCATTAGGGGCATCATTAGGTATGCACTGAATCATGACGAGAAATGTGAGTGAACAAGATGGGATTTGTTCCTCTCGTCATGAGGGAGATATCTCTGGGCCCCTTGATGAACTAGGATTGATGGAAATGCATGGCCATGCTCAAAATGGATTAATATGTGTGGTTAATATCATTTTGTATTTACTTAGTCTAATTTTCGATCAGGAAAGAGACTTTCATCAAACTCAAAGATGACATATTACCGTGCCTTGTGATCATGATATATATGGTAGGACAAAAGGGATAAGCAAACGTCTATTCAGATTGGTTTATGATCGCTGATCATTTCATTTAACATGGGTAGTCATGACATCAGTCTAGAGGTTTATCATGACTTACGATCTTTAGAAGATTGTTGCCAGCATTAAATGATACCCATACGGTCATACAATGAACTCCATTCGTACGGGATGAATGTGCCTCAAAATAGTACATATGTTGCATAAATTGGTGAACGAAATAATCAATTATTGGATAATTGATTGAACAAAACGGTACCATTCCGTTGGCAACAGAATAGTTCTGTTCCCAATGTAATAGATATGGAAATTGTAATAACCTTATCTGCCAAGTATTCCGTTGTGAAAATACCTATTCCGTTGGCAACAGAATAGGTGTAGATTAGGGTTTTTAGTTATGGTAACTGAGCAATCGTTTGCCTCTCTCTCTAATATAAATAGAAGGGCAGAGTCTCTCTATTTGAATACACAATTCAGAAGCCTTAGTGGCCGTATAATACACAGAAATAGAGAGAGTGAGTTTTGAGTTATTTTCGAAATGTATTTCCGGACTTGTCTAGCCGAGTCCGGTTATTCCGTGATTCTGAAGATCGACGTGGATACAAGTAGAGGTCTTCTGCTTTGAAGACTAGTGAGCGATCAGTTTCTTTCTGATAGTAAAACCGTAATGTAAAGTGAAGACAATTTTAAATTATCCCTAGTCATATATAAGATGTCTGTAAGACAAACACATTTGAAAATCTCAAAACATATATATAGTTACTAGTATGTTATTTGGATGATAATCACGTTTTACTGATCATGGATATTGGATATCAATACATTAATATAAATATATGCTGGAGAACATATATTTGATTAACCCACTATGAGAATTTACATGGTATATGTCATTAGTGTTTTCTCATCATCTAATGTATGAGTAGTGCTTTGACTTGAGGTCATCACAGATTCCTGCATGTATATCTTCATACTTTGACATAATCAAACATTGTCTTTAACCGAATGATTATAAAAGCTATGATTGGGTATTTAGTAAACCATGAGTTGGAATGTGAATGATCAAGATAGAATTTGTTACTCTCGGATACGAGAGAGATATCTCAGGACCCCCTGATAAATTGAGACTGAAGGAAAACACATGGCCGTGTACGAAAGAATTAGCATGTGTTGTTAATATCTTTTGATTTATTAAGTCTAATTATAATTCAGGAAAGAGAATTGATCATAATAGGGATGACATAAAATCATGCCTTATGATCAATATAAATATCATTTAACAAAGGGACTAAATACATAATTGATGTATAGGTTATGATCACGTATCATTTATTTAATTTGGGTAATTATAACGTCGTACTAGAGGGTACTTATGATTTATAAATATGAAATTTATTGCAAATATTAAATGAACCTACAGGGTCGCATACAAACAGAACTAACTTGATTGGACACAGAAAAAAAAAGAAAGATGAAGAGGTGTAAGCATGAGATGCTATAAATAAATTAAGGGTGAAGGAATACAGCCCTCGGCCAAAGTGTTGGACTAGAGATTAGATTATGAGAAACACGTTTATCCAGTTCATATATGAATGAGTGTATGGGTGACTAATATATTCACATATATTAAATATACCATGAATAATACTTCGGGTTCACGTCATCAAGAATACGTGATTCTGATAATAGAATTATGACCCAACGAATGACATTCTAAACCGTCCCTAGTGATATGTGGGATGTTTATAGAGACAAATATACTTCAGGTAAGAAGCTACATATCTACACTTGTATATTTGCAGACTGGATGATCATGATCTGCTGATCAAGGACATATGGATGTCAAGTATGGAATATAGGTGCGTGTTAGAGAACACGTACTGGACTGACCACACTATGAGAATATGGATGGTATATGTCATTAATGATTCTCATATGAATAGTATGTTTGTTCCTACGACCTGAGGTCACCATGAATTTCTATATGAGGAACTTCATACTTTAGTATGATCTTACGTCATCTGTAATGGGATGATCACTAAGGTCATCATTAGGTAAGCACTGAATCATGACGTGGAATGTGAGTGACCAAGATGGGATTTGTTCCTCTCATCATGAGGGAGATATCTCTGGGGCCCCTGATGAACTAGGACTGAAGGAAATGCATGGCCATGCTCAAAATGGATTAACATGTGTTATTAATATCATTTTATATTTACTCAGTCTAATTCTCGATCAGGAAAGAGACTTTGATCAAACTCAAGGATGACATACTTTCGTGCCTTGTGATTAAGACATATATCGTAGAACAAAATGAATGAGCAAACGTCTATTCAGATAGGTTTACGATCGCTGATCATTTCATTTAACATGGGTAGTCATGACATCAGTCTTGAGGTTACTCATGACTTATGATCTTTAGAAGATCGTTGCCACCATTAAATGGAACCTACACGGTCACACAATGAACTCCATTCGTACGGGATGAATATGCCTCAAAACAGTTATACATATGATGTATAAATTGGTGAACGAAATAATCAATTATTGGATAATTGATTGAACAAAACAGTATCATTATGTTGGCAACGGAATAATTCCGTTCCCAACGGAAAATATATGGAAACTGCAGTAACCTTAGCTGTCAAGTATTCCATTATGGAAATACCTATTCGGTTGGTAACGAATAGGCGCAGATTAGGTTTTTAGTTATGGAAACTGAGCAATTGTTCGCCTCTCTCTCTAGTATAATTAGAAGGGCAGAGTCTCTCTATTCAACACACAATTTAGAAGCCTTAAAGCGAGTCTGTTACACAGAGAAGAGAGAGAAAGTTTTGACAGATTTTCGGAAAGTATTTCCGGACTTGTCTAGCCAAGTACGGTTATTCTGTGCGTCTGAAGTTCACATGGATACGAGTAGAGGTTCTCTATCTTGAGAACTTGCGAGCGATCGATCTTCATCCCTAGGAGAAGCAAGGAGGTCGCGAGCCGAGCTTCAGGAAGGAGAAGGTTGCAAGTCAGAAGAGTTCAGACCTACATCCGTTCTTCGTCTCGCGGATCACGAAAATCCGAGGTATAAATTTTAATAGTTAAGCTCGTACTTTTATTTCCTTTACGATGATCCTACGGACGGTTTAACCCGTAGGTTATGCTGTGCATGTAACATACATGACTACGGGTTTCCGAACAAAGTGTTTGTCTAATTAGGTTAGTAGACTGTGAATACCCTAGCCGCCTTATTGAGAGAGAGAGAGAGAAAGAGAAACCAGATTTTGTAATCTCGGTATCTCCGCCAACGAGTTAGTTGCATGTGGATACGTGTAGAGGGTGGTGCCGGAGTTGTAGCGCCTATATCCTATAAATGACCAGGGACAATTTAGAATAACATTCATAATACTTTATAGTTTTACTATCAAAGTCACGCACTTTGATGACATAAAGCTGAATTGCATATTCATGGTCTATTTTAATTATATTAAAATAGCGTATACGCACATATTATATGAAATATCTCAGAATAAATATTATGTTTGTTATTACAATCCATCATCTAGGTCACAAATACTTTGGCCTAGGGCATAACAGCATCAGAAGTCATCTACCGCACACACAATCGGTCTCCACCAAAACTCTCAACAAACCGTTCTCATCTTCTTATGCCGGATAGATCACAAGCGCCGAAAGTACCAACGCCTCTACCGGTATCCACACGAACAAATTTTTTAAAACGGGAAGAAGAACAATATATATGCTAGTAACTTATTCTCCTCTTGCATAAGAAAACACTTTTTCTTCTTCTTATTTTAGCTCACAAAAGATGTATATAATTCCTCTAATATAATCACACTCTTTCTTTTTTGTCATACAAAAAGAACGCACCCTTTCATAATTTTGTCATACAAATTAGAAAGTATACTTTCTCTCTTTTGTCTCACAAAAGAGAATGAGAAATAATGAGAGAGAGAATGATGTGTTGTCTTAAGAATTTGGAGCCCTCTATGTCCTTATATAGAGGTGAAGAGTCATGTCTCTTCACACTAAAAGATGTGTATGACATCACTCATCATTATCTATATTCCATCTTCTAGGCTCTTCTAGATTACATGATCTTTTGTGCTCATAGTCTTTATATACATATATATCACATCTTATCACATAAGATGACAATATATTTTGTGACATTCTTATGCAACTCATCATATGAGTCATTAGGATTTTCTGCGTCCGTTTCAGTTTGTTCTTTGTGTGTGACCCTATAGGTTCACTTAATGTTGGCAATAGACTTGACAGTCTATAAATCATGAGCGGACTCTAACAAGCCATCATGACTACCCAATTTAAGTGAATATCGGTGATCCGATTTACCTAATCAACAATCACGTATTTAGTCCCTTTGTCACGCGATATCTATATCGATTATAAGGCATGTAATATGTAGTCCTTAAATAAATCGATTAATATTTTTTGATCCCAAATTAAACTGAACAAGAACAAATGACACTAATAACTCTTATTAATTCATTTGAGTATGGCCATACATTTCTTCAGTTCAATTCATCAAGAGGCCTAAAGATATCTCTCTCATTTATGACAGGAACAAATCCCGTCTTGATTGCACTCATCCCTCTACATGATTCATTGTATACCTAATCATATCCGTTATGACCACCCGGTTAAAGGCCGTGTTAGATTATATTAAAGTATAAAATTACTCATGTTGGGAACCGAGACAATCTCAGGTCAAAGGATTATAAATACTTTATGTTACAAGAATCGCTAATGACGTAAAACATGTAGCATTCTTATGGCGGGTCAGTCTAGTATATGGTCTCTAACATATACCTATGTTAATGACTTGATAACTATTTATCCATGATCAATAAAACATAATCATCAGTCAACTAATATACTGGTGTACATTTATAGCTTGTATATAAATATATATTTATATGTATCTGCAAGTATATTTGTCTCCACAAATATCCTATAAATGACCAGGGACAATTTTGAATAGCATTCATAATACTTTATAGTTTTACTATCAAAGTCACGCACTTTGATGACATAAAGCTGAATTGCATATTCATGGTCTATTTTAATTATATTAAAATAACCTATACGCACATATTATATGAAATATCTTAGAATAAATATTATGTTTGTTATTAAAATCCATCATCTAGGTCACAAATACTTTGGCCTAGGACATAACACCATCAGAACTCATCTACCGCACACACAATCGGTCTCCACCAAAACTCTCAACAAACCGTTCTCATCTTCTTATGCCGGATAGATCACAAGCGCCGAAAGTACGAACGCCTCTACCAGTATCTACACGAACAAACTTTTTAAAACGGGAAGAAGAACAATATATATGCTAGTAACTTATTCTCCTCTTGCACAAGAAAACACTTTTTCTTCTTCTTATTTTATCTCACAAAAGATGTATATAATTCCTCTAATATAATCACACTCTTTCTTTTTCGTCATACAAAAAGAACGCACCCTTTCATAATTTTGTCATACAAATTAGAAAGTATACTTTCTCTCTTTTGTCTCACAAAAGAGAATGAGAAATAATGAGAGAGAGAATGATGTGTTGTCTTATGAATTTGGAGCCCTCTATGTCCTTATATAGAGGTGAATACTCATGTCTCTTCACACTAAAAGATGTGTATGACATCACTCATCATTATCTATATTCCATCTTCTAGACTCTTCTAGATTACATGATCTTTTGTGCTCATAGTCTTTATATACATATATATCACATCTTATCACATAAGATGACAATATATTTTGTGACATTCTTATGCAACTCATCATATAAGTCATTAGGATTTTCTACGCCCGTTTCAGTTTGTTCTTTGTGTGTGACCCTATAGGTTCACTTAATATTGGCAATAGACTTGACAGTCTATAAATCATGAGCGGACTCTAGCAAGCCATCATGACTACCCAATTTAAGTGAATATCGGTGATCCGATTTACCTAAACAACAATCACGTATTTAGTACCTTTGTCACACGATATCTATATCGATCATAAGGCATGTAATACGTCATCCTTATATTAATCGAATAATATTTCTTGATCCCAAATTAAACTGAACAAGAACAAATGACATTAATAACTTTTATTAATTCATTTGAGTATGGACGTACATTTCTTCGGTTCAATTCATCAAGAGGCCTAAAGATATCTCTCTCATTTATGAGATGAACAAATCCCGTCTTGATTGCACTCATCCCTCTACATGATTCATTGTATACCTAATCATAACCGTTATGACCACCCGGTTAAAGGCATTAGATTATATTAAAGTATAAAATTACTCATGTTGGGAACCGAGACAATCTCAGGTCAAAGGATTATAAATACTTTATGTTACAAGAATCGCTAATGACGTAAAACATGTAGCATTCTTATGGCGGGTCAGTCCAGTATATGGTCTCTAACATATACCTATGTTAATGACTTGATAACTATTTATCCATGATCAGAAAAACATAGTCATCAGTCAACTAATATACTGGTGTACATCTATAGCTTGTATATAAATATATATTTATATGTATCTGCAAGTATATCTGTCTCCACAAATATCCTATAAATGACCAGGGACGATTTAGAATAGCATTCATAACACTTTATAGTTTTACTATCAAAGTCACGCACTTTGATGACATAAAGCTGAATTGCATATTCATGGTCTATTTTAATTATATTAAAATAACCTATACGCACATATTATATGAAATATCTTAGAATAAATATTATGTTTGTTATTAAAATCCATCATCTAGGTCACAAACACTTTGGCCAAGAGCATAACACCATCAGAAATCAGTGTGGGTTATGATAGCATGTTAGAGTAGAGAGGGTAGATGAATTGTAAATAACTAATTGTAGAGATTATCTTTATTGTAGAGATTAGCTTATCTTCTAGATGGTGATTAAGGAATAAGGTTAGGTGATTAAGAGGTAAGGTTAGGTGATTAATCTAGCCAATAAATATGCGTCTTATGTAAACACTTAATAATTCAATAAAGCTAATTAATCTAACTCAATTCAAATCTCTTTTCTCTTCTTCTATTCTCATCATGGTGTCAGATATTTAATTTCATGCTTCCATATTCAATCTCTCAAGATCTCTTTTTAAATTAAAGATTAGTCAAGAACTTACTTGATTCTTCCAAATTCTTCCAGAATTCAATTCTCCTTTCTTCTCAAAGAGAGTTGCAGAATATTTCTTGCGTCTCTTCCTCAAAATATCAGTCAAGATCAACATAATTCCACCTAATTTCAACCAAATTGTCCATTACCCAACTCTTTGATTCTTGCCTCAGAATTTTTGTCAACATTCAAATTTAAGAGAGCCCAGCCAGCAAGTGATTGTTTCCTCAATCCTGAATCGAATTTCAAGTGACATTTCCTCATTGGCACCACAAAATCAATCCAATTTCCACTAATTCAGTTAGAAATTCCCCCAAATCAGTTCTCTTCTCTTCTCAATCATTTTCAATCCTAAACCCTTAATTCTGACAAAATCGAGCAAATGGCAATCGAATCAACACAAAAAATCATAACCTTCACAAACCAAATCGCTACAAAACTAGATGGAACCAATTATCTAGTCTGTAAATCTTAAGTCGAGCCAATTCTTATTGTCTTTGGTCTCGCAGACCATATAAACCTAGATTTTCAACCCCCACCCCTAGAAATTTTTGCTCAAGACTCTGGATCTGTTGAAATGAGAATAACAGTAAACCCTAACTTAACTAGATGGTATCAACAGGATTGCATGGTCCTTGGTTGGCTTCGCACAATAATGACTGAAACAGTTCTCAGCCAAACCGTACACTGCACAACCACCAAAAAAGTCTAGAAAAACCAAAATCAACTCTATAACTCGACAACGTTGGCCAAGCTGCTCGAACTTTTCCTTAAACTCAGCACAACGAAAAAATAAGGTTAGTCGTGCAATGAGTATTTTAGGCAAATAAAAGGGTTTGTAGATCAATTAGGCCTAATTGGGTAAAAGATAGACGAAACCTTGCTCGTTCTCTTTGTACTGGGAGGACTTGGAGCTGAGTTTAATGGCTTCGTAACCGCTATAACCACAAGAACAGAACCCTTAACACTCTCTCAACTCCATGGATTTCTTCTTGGTCACAGTCCGGTCATGACGCTTTAATAATAATAATAATAATAATAATAATAATAATAATAATAATAATAATAATAATAATAATAATAATAATAATAACAACAACAACTATAATAGTAATAATAATAAAAAAAGGAGGAAAGTGGTGCCAGATTTGCTCTCAGCCAGGTCATGATGCTCTAAATTGCTTTGAACGCTTTACTCGCCACCCACCAATGGCCCTTATAGCCGAGCCATTTGCTGATCCGTCCGATAGTTGGTTTTTGGACTCAGGAGCGTCAAACCACATGGCATTCGACCTCAACTCGCTCACCTCACACCATTGTTATTCAGATAACAATCTCATACGTCTCGACAATGGTGTGGGAATTCCTATTCAAAATATTGGTGAAACAATACTCAAATGCACAAATGGCTCTCTCACCCTTAAAAACATTTTCCATGTGCCCAAAATCATGAAAAATCTCATAAGCATCTCTCAATTAACCCAAGACAATAATATTACTCTTGCATCGCGCGGTGCTTGACAACGGACTATCTTGTCTCTTAAAGCAACCGAATCAAATAAATCGACCTGCCGCATTCCTCGGCGAGCGTGCGTTTGCCGACCTATGGCATAGGCGACTTTGTCATACATCTTTTCCCATTATTAAGAATTTAAGTAGGCAAAATAAGTTATTAATTTCAAAAAAAGGGTTGGAATTTTGTAATGCTTATTGTGAGGGCAAAAAACACAAGTTACCTTTTAATGAAAATATTTCTCATGCTTCTTTTCCTCTTGAAATAATACACTCGGATGTGTGGGGACCGGCTCCGGTCGTCTCTCACTCGGAAAGACATTATTTTGTGCACTTCACCGATAACTACTCACGTTACACTTGGATTTATTTTCTCTCTTCTAAAGACCAAGTGTCTCAAGCCTTCTCTCTCTTTAAAACGCAAGTTGAAAACCTTCTCTCTTCCTCTATAAAAACACTTCAAACTGATGGTGGGACCGAGTTCAAACTCATTTCACACCTCTATCCTTCCATTAACCATATTACGACGTGTGCCCATACCCCCGAACAAAACAGACTTATCGAAAGAAAACACCACCGTATTGTAGAACTCGCGCTTTCTACCATGGCTCAAGCATCCATTCCCCTACTTTTTGGGATGACATATTTTACAACATTGTCTACCTTATTAACCGATTACCAAACAGTGCCAACCCGCAAAAATCACCGTTTGAAACTCTTTTCCATAAAGAACCAAATTATAACTTCATGCGAGTCATCGGTTGCTTGTGTTTTCCATACACACAACCTTATAATTCCCACAAATTACAAAATCGCACTCTTCCTTGTGTGTTTCTAGGTTATGCACGAAAACAAAAAGGATACAAATGTCTCCACCTACCAACAAACAAGATCTACGTAAGTTGTCACGTAATTTTCAATGAAACATACTTTCCCTTTATGCATGATCAACATTTTCCTTCTTCCTCTCATTCTTCATCTCCTCCAACTCAAACAACTCTCACACTTCTACCATCTAATAATTAGGTTATTACCTCCTCTAATGAGATTTCTATATCTTCACTCGAAGGTTCTCAACCCTTGAGTGTGGACTCTTCTCCTCCCTCTTCTTCTACTATACCTCCGCGTTCCTCTCATCCAATGGTGACTCGCAATCGTGATAACACACGAAGAACAAGACAATTTTCCGATTATGTTACGTATACAATCACCAAGCATCCCATTTCGACTTCTCTCTCCGAGCAAGAAAGCGAACCGACCTGTTTTACTCAAGCCAACAGAGACCCAAAATGGCGTGCGGCCATGGAAACTGAGTTTAATGCACTCCATACAAATCGTACATGGGACCTTGTCCCTTCTAATTCTTCCCAAAATCTAGTTGGCTGCAAGTGGGTATTCAAAGTGAATAGAAATGCGGATGGATCTATAGAGAGGTACAAGGTAAGACTAGTAGTAAACAGGTATCACCAAGAGGAAGGAATTGACTATATGGAGACTTTTAGCCCGGTAGTTAAACTAACTACCATTCATGTTGTTCTAATGCTTGCTCTATCAAAAGGGTGGCCGGTGCGACAACTCAATGTTAACAACTCTTTTCTCAACGGGGATCTTGAAAAAACAATATCATGCTACAACCACCCGGCTTTATAGATGACTCAAGACCAAATCATGTATGTCTTCTCAAGAAGGCCCTCTACGACCTTAAACAAGAACCACATGCTTGGTTCATAAAGCTAAACAGTACTCTTGTCGACCTTGGTTTTGCTGGTTCCCGAACCGATACTTCTCTCTTCATTCGGTTTCAAAACAACGAGCTTCTAGTGATTTTAGTCTATGTGGACTACATTATTGTAACCGGGAGCAATCTTGACTCGGTAGAATAACTTATCCTAGACCTCAACGCGCAATTCTCGTTGAAGGATGTAGGCTCTCTCTACTATTTTCTTGGAATTGAGGCACAAAAATTGTCGGATGGAGTACTCCTATCGCAACCGCAATACATCTTAAATCTTCTCAAAAAGTCCAAGATGGATGGTGTCAAACCGTGTTCATCTCCCATGGTAGCAGGTGAACAACTCCCCAAGACAAGTGAAAAAACAATGGAAGATCCAATAATCTATCAGAGTACAGTCAAAACTCTTCAGTACGCAACAATCACTCGACCAGAAATTGCCTTTGCGGTAAACAATGTCTCACACAATTCATGCACGCTCCGACTGACGCTCATTGGGGAGCGGTTAAACGCATCTTCCGATATCTCAAAGGCGCAATAACCCATGGTCTTCTTCTTCGTTCTTTCCCCTCTCTACGACTCCAAGTTTTCTCCGATGCGGATTGGACTGGTTGTCCATATGATAGACGGTCCACAACCGTATATTATATTTTTTTTGGGTCCTAACTTAGTTTTATTGAGCGCAAAGAAGCAAGCAACTATAGCTTGATCTATCATCGAAGCGAAATATCACAGTCTTACAATGGCTACCGCGAAACTTGTATGGATACAATTCCTACTACGCAAACTTCACATCCTTCAAAAAGAAGTCCCTATCTTATGGTGTGATAGCATTGGAGCGATATATCTTGCAATCAACTCAATATTTTATGCGCGCACAAAGCACATCGAGATTGATTATCACTTTTGTACGAGAATTAAATTGAGCTTAAAACTCTTAAATTTCGTTTCATAAGCACCAAGGATCAGATTGCGGACATCCTTACGAAGGGACTCACAGCACCTCATTTTCACTCGACTGCGTGACAAGCTCACCGTGTTTAGACCCGGGGAGGGAGGGGGGCTGTCAGAGTAGAGAGCGTAGAGGAATTGTAAATAACTAATTATAAAGATTATCTTAATTGTAGAGATTAGCTTAGCTTCTAGAAGGTAATTAAGGGATAAGGTTAGATGATTAAGAGATAAGGTTAGGTAATTAATCTAGCCTATAAATAAATCTCTCATATAAATACTTAATAATTCAATAAAGCTGATAAGTCATTAATTATACACATTTTATACCCTATACATATATGATATTGCACCATTATATGTGTTAATATTCTATTTATATGGATAATAATCACAACTTGAATGTTGATACTGCTAATGACATATTTATGTGAATTCAGGTGCAATTTGGATGGAGCATAGCTTGGAGAAAATATGTTGGAGTACAAGATGGAGATAATAATCAAGACTCGGACCTGCCGACACAGGTTTAGTATTTCGGCCATAACTCACAATATGGGCCTTCTCTATATGCATACTATATACTGTTGGAAAGAAGAGAACAAGGCCCACAATGCATTCCATATAACCAGAGCCCAATTCAGAGATATACATGTCCCAAATTGACCATCTTCTGGACAGAACTATCATGCACTTTGCATTCACTCCTCATGTTTTTGCCATGTTCATTCACACTCTTTGCATCGGGCTTCATTCATCCCTCATGATCACCTTTTGAGAGGGTTATACCAGGTGCAAGGCATCTATTCTAATCACTTTTGAACTTCATCATTCTCTCTCTTAGAGTTGGGCAAGTCAAGCAAGCTTCACTCTTCCACCCGCGCTTCATTAATGGGTTCTATCATTATTTTATTTTCTTTCTTTTCCATGTATTTCGAGTAAGCCTCTCGAGGCATAGTTAGTGTTTATGTTTTTGTGTTGTAACTTTTGAGACTATTAATAATGAATTTCATTTGAACCGTTATTATTCTATTTTCACTTACTTATTATCTTTCATGCTCAATGAATTATTTTAAGTTTATTTCGGTCAGTTCTATGTTCAATAGTAATTAACAAGGGCCACAAAATTCCTATGGTTTCTTTGCTCAATAGCCTCCATTAGAATTTGAATAATAGCCAAGTGCAAATAACTCATAACGATCTAAACAGTTCTGAACAAGCTCATTGTTTAGGAGGTTTTGATTTGTTTAAATAACCAATGATTTATATTGAATTGGTTACGATATTCAAGTAGGTTAGTGTTTTTATTTACGAGTTCATCCAAACTAAAACCTTATCTTTTTGTTTGAGTTATTTATCGGTTAGAGCTCATCTTACTGCACTTAAGAGATTAATTCCAAATTCATTCTTATAGTCAAGGATAAAGTTACACACAAATTCACTATACAAAACTATGCCTCAATTCACAAAATCACCACATCTCTTGATTTTTACTCTAAGTTTTCTCTTTACTTGTTACTTTCATTTTGTTGCAATCAACCAATCAACAACCCCCCCCCCAATTGTGTGTTTGGTTTTAGGTCTTGTGTTTGGTTTTATTTACGGTCTTGGTTTCTCTTTATTTTAGTTTTCTATTTTTGGTGAGTCCATTTTCATTAGAGAAGTAATCTTTTCACCTAGTTTAGTCTAAATAGCTCTCTGTGGTTCGACCCCTACTTCCACTGTCTACTGTATTGTAGTTAAGTCTAGGGTTATAAATTTCTTTTGGTAAGTGTAAAACGACTGCGAAAATACCTCTTATCAAAATGGCGCCGTTGCCGGGGAGCTAGCAACGCAACTATTCTAGGTCAATATTCACACTTCTCTTGTGTAGTACGGTAGTCTGCATCTGTGTTAGAGTAAACCAAATTCGTTTAACTTTTTGTCAGTTATATCTTCTTAACTTTTTGTCAGAGTCACACTTTCGTTACCTTTTTTATCTTTTTCACTTTTTGTCAGAATCAGTCATACTATTTATTTTAACTTTGAAACGAAAACTAAGTTCCCACTCACGACCCATATAACAAGCTACTCTGCATTACTTGCATTAACAAATTCTCTCTCTTACACTTACTTCCACTTGCACCACTAGATCCGGAGATTGAGAGAACACACCTGGAGCGAAGAAGAGCAATTCCGATAACACCGAAAGCAGCCGAAGAAACTAAAAAGGTGGAGAACTCAGACAGCGACAACAAGCCTCCTACTCCACCAGCTCCTCCTCACGCTGCAAGAGGTAACACTACAGTCATGGCTAATTTTGAGGATAGGACACTTAGGGACTGTCTACCTTTGATTTTGCTACCAACCAGTATGGTATTGTATTACCACTGGTCCCGAATTTTAAGATCCATACGGGTCTTCTTCAATTATTACCGACCTTCAATTGGAGTGCCGGAGAGGACCCGCACTCTCACATGCGGGAGTTCAACCATATCACCGCAACAATGATGCCGACGGAGATTGAAGATGAATGTCCTTACAAGCTGCGACTGTTTTCATACAGTCTTCGAGGACCAGCAAAGGACTGGTACTATCATCTAGCACATTTTTCAACAACTTGGGTAGAACTTCAAAAGTTATTTCTAGACAAGTATTTTCCTGTCTCTCTTACCGCTTCTATTATGAAGCAGATTTGTAGTATTCAACAAGAAGTAGGAGAAAGCCTCTACGAATACTTTGATCGCTTCCAGAAGTTGTGTGCAAAATGTCCCAACCATCAAGTCCCAGAGAATCTCTTGATTCAACACTTGCATGATGGGATGCCTCAAGAGACTAGGGATAATGTAGATTCTGCCAGTGGGGGTGATTTCATAGATAAAACCATTAGGCAAGCACGAACCTGGATAGAAACCATGGCAAAAAAATACCCAATCTAGTAGAACCAGATCTCGAATTAGGGGAGTTAGTGAGAATAGAGACTGTGATTTGGAGACGCGAGTGAATGGTATGGACGCCAAATTAGACAGCTTAGCTAATATGATGGCATCATTCATGGGAACTTAAGTAGAAGTGAAAGCATGCGATGTCTGCACTCAGACAGGGCACACCACCGATGCCTGCCCAACACTGCATGATGAGGAGAAAGTCACGACCACAGCTTGCGGCATCTTCAAGCTAAACCAACACGGAAATTCAAATGGGGGTCAAAACCGTAATTATGATCCCTATTCCAAAACATACAACCCTGGATGGCGTGACCACCCAAACTTCAGAAGGCGTGACCCAGGAAACCAATAACAACCTCCTCAAAACCATAATCAAATTTTTTCTTCTTCTTCACCTCCAATTGACCCTGCTTTGAAAAGTCTTTCTGACATTGTGACCTCCTTGGCTACGTCATCTACTTCTTTTCAGAAGGATACGAAGAGTGCCCTAACACATCTGGGAACCCAAATTGCTCAAATATCCTCTGAATTAAACCAGTTAAAAACTCAGGGGTCCTCACAACTTTCTTCCCAAACTCTCAACCCCCGTGAGAATGCATGTGCTATCACCTTAAGAAGTGGTAAAGAAATATAAGGGAGTAAAGGAAACATGAAAGGTGAAGGAGAGATTCACGTAATTAAGCCGGAATCCGATAAGATGAAAGAACAGCCCGAGGAAATATCACCTTATAAACCTAGAGTCCCTTTTCCTAGCCGTCTAGCGGTTAACACCAAAAAGGATGAGGCAGAGAGAGATATCTTAGAGGTTTTAAAGAAGGTGGAAGTAAACATTCCATTACTCGAGGCCATTCACCAAGTCCCTCGCTATGCGAAATTTCTCAAGAACTTGTGCACGAATAAGAGAAAGCTAAGTGGCCATGAGAGGGTGACAATGAGTGAGAATGTCTCTGCGGTTATCCGCAAGAAGCTTCCAGAGAAGCAAAAAGACATTGGCATGTTTGCCATTCCTTGCAGCATTGGGCACCATGAATTTGCTAGGTGCATGCTTGATCTTGGAGAATCTATCAATGTCATGCCCTTCTCTATCTATTCATCCCTCGGTCTAGGACCTTTGAAAAAGACCGGGGTGATCCTCCAACTGGCTGATCGCTCTACTGCTGTGCCAGAAGGAGTTATAGAGGATGTCCTCATTAAGGTCAATGGCCTTGTCTTTCCCGCAGATTTCTACATTCTGCGTATGGATGAGTCTGATAGCTCACCGAGCTCAACTCTCATTCTTCTGGGAAGACCCTTTCTTAAAACTACCCGAACCAAGATTGATGTGCACAATGGAACTCTTTCTATGGAGTTTGACGGAGAGAATATCTCTTTCAATATATTTGATGCTATAAAGCATCCTTCTGACGGGCATGTCTCTGCTATTTGCACCATCGACCCTGTTGATGAGTGCGTCGACAACTTCTTCTCTTTCGAGTTCATCGATCTGCTCGAGACCATTCTTGATCTATCTCCAGATGAACAGATCCTTCTTCAGAGTCTATTTGCCTTGGCCATTGGAGAGGCTTCTTCTTCTTCTTCTTCTTCTTCTTCTTCTTCTTCTTCTCTCTTGATAAAACCTTCTCTTGAGCCCACCAAACCTTCCATTGTGAGTCCCCCCTCTCTTGACCTAAAACCTCTACCAGCTCATCTCAAGTATGCATACTTGGGTAAAGGAGACACTCTTCCGTGATCATCTCTAGTAGCCTCACGGCTACTCAGGAAGAGAAATTAGTTAATGTGTTGAGGGACCACAAGACTACTATTGGATGGACTATGGCTGATATTAAGGGAATCAGCCCCTCTACATGTATGAATTGGATATTGTTGGAGGATGGATCTAAACCATCCCGTGAGCCTAAGCGTAGGCTGAATCCTCCAATGATGGAAGTGGTTAAGAAGGAAATCATCAAGCTCCTTGATGCAGGAATCATATACACTATCTCTGATTCACAGTGGGTATCACCAATCCATGTAGTACCCAATAAAACTGGTATTACAATAATTGAGAATCAGGATGGTGAAAAGTTCCTACGAGAGCACAAAATGGATGGCGAGTATGCATTGATTACCGCAAATTAAACACTGCCACTCGAAAAGACCATTTTCCCCTTCCCTTCATTGACCAGATGCTTGGGCGCCTTGCTGGGCGCCACCACTACTGCTTCTTAGATGGCTTCTCTGGTTACTTTCAAATAGCCATCGCCCCCGAGGATCAAGAAAAGACCACCTTCACGTGCCCTTTTGGCACCTTTGCCTACAGACGCCGGTACATTTCAGAGATGTATGATGTCCATCTTCTCTGATGATGTCAGCCGAATCATTGAGGTTTTCATGGATGATTTCACCGTCTATGGTGACTCATTCGATGATTGTTTGGGAAACCCAAAGACGATTCTTCAAAGGTGCGTAGAGACTGACCTGGTGCTGAATTATGAGAAATGTCATTTCATGGTAGATTAGGGCATAGTCTTAGGCCATGTGGCTTCCTCTAGGGGTCTTGAAGTAGATAAAGCAAAGATCGATGACATTAGATCCCTTCCATACCCGATCAATGTGAAAGACATTCGATCATTTCTTGGTCATGCCGGATTTTATAGGCGTTTCATCAAAGATTTCTCAAAAATCGCTCAACCTCTTTGTCTTCTTCTCTTAAAAGAGGCTTCTTTTGAGTTTAATGAGAAGTGCAAAGCGGCATTCGACCTTCTCAAGGACAAATTATGTTCTGCCCCCATCATTAAAGCTCCAGATTAGAATCTGCCTTTCGAGATCATGTGTTATGCGAGTGATAGGGCAATTGGAGCTGTTCTTGGGCAGCGGGATGGGCGAGAACCCCATGTTATCTCTTATGCCTCCAGGACCTTAGACGATGCTCAGTGCAACTATACAACTACCGAAAAAGAGCTGCTAGCCATTGTTTTTGCATTGGAGAAATTTAGGTCCTACCTCTTAGGGGCTAAAGTGATTATATACTCTGACCATGCCGCGTTGAGGCATCTTTTCAAGAAGAAGGAATCCAAGCCGAGACTCCTTCGTTGGATATTGTTGCTCCAGGAGTTCGACTTGGAGATTGGAGATAAACGAGGATCAGAGAATCTAGTTGCAGATCACCTTAGCCGCCTTCCTATGAGTATTGAGGAGGGTACCCCAATATCGGAGTTTTTCCCTGAGGAATATCTCTATGCCGTGCAAAGCTATACACCATGGTATGCTGATATAGTGAATTACCTGGTGCCTAAAGACCTACCAGAGGATCTTACACGTGCACAGGCTGATCGAATCCGGTATGATTCCCGATTTTATATTTGGGATGAGCCTTACCTCTTTCGAATTTGCGCGGATCAAATTATTCGGAGATGTATACCAGATAATGAGGTCAGATCCGTGCTTGAGTTTTGTCACTCTCTAGAGTGTGGAGGACACTTTGGCGCAAAGCAGACAGCTCATAAGATTCTTGAGTGTGGTTTCTTCTGACCCACACTACATAAGGATGCTTACTTCTTCGTGAAGTCATGTGAGCGATGCCAGAGAACGGGAGGACTAACCAAGAGAGACGAGATGCCGATGAAGTATATTCTTGCATGTGAGGTCTTTGAAGTGTGGGGTATCGACTTTATGGGACCTTTTCCTCCCTCATACGGTTTTGAGTATATCCTCCTGGCAGGCAACTATGCCTCCAAGTGGGTTGAGGCCAAGGCCACAAAACGGGCAGATGCAAAAACGGTTGTGGATTTTGTGAAGGACCAGATCTTTAGTAGGTTTGGGGTCCCGAGAGTCATCATCAGTGATAGAGGAACCCATTTTCTGCAACCGGAGTTTTGAGGCGTTAATGAAGTAATACCATGTCACACATAAAACCTCGACAGCTTACCACCCCCAAACCAATGGCCAAGCAGAGCTTTCGAATAAGGAGATCAAAGGCGTTTGGAGAAAGTGGTGAACCCCACCCGGAAAGACTGGAGTCTTCGGTTGAATGACGCACTCTAGGCTTACAGGACTGCGTTCAAGTCCCCTGTAGGCATGTCCCCTTATCGACTAGTCTATGGAAAAGCTTGTCATCTTCCGGTTGAACTCGGGCACAAAGCCTATTGGGCCATCAAGAAGTGCCATCTAGACTACCCAAACAATGCACTCAACCGGAAGCTGCAAATCCAAGAGTTAAAGGAGATCCGAAATGACGCATATGAGAACTCCCGAATCTTCAAGGAGAAGACCAAGATGTATCACGATAGGAAGCTTGTCCACAATGATTTCAAAGTGGGTGACAAGGTGTTGCTGTTTAACTCAAGACTCAAAGTACACCCGGGCAAGCTACAATTGACCATCTTCTTGACAGATCTATCATGCACTTTGCATTCACTCCTCATGTTTTTGCCATGTTCATTCACACTCTTTACACGGGACTTCATTCACCCCTCATGATCACCTTTTGAGAGGGTTATAACGAGGTGCAAGGCATCTATTCTAATCACTTTTGAACTTCATCATTCTCTCTCTTAGAGTTTGGCAAGTCAAGCAAGCTTCACTCTTCCATCCGCGCTTCATTAATGGGTTCTATCATTATTTTATTTTCTTTCTTTTCCATGTATTTCGAGTAAGACTCTCGAGGCATAGTTAGTGTTTATGTTTTTGTATTGTAACTTTTGAGACTACTAATAATGAATTTCATTTGAACCGTTATTATTCTATTTTCACTTACTTATTATCTTTCATGCTCAATGAATTATTTTAAGTTTATTTCGGTCAGTTCTATGTTCAATAGTAATTAACAAGGGCCACAAAATTCCTATGGTTGCTTTGCTCAATAGCCTCCATTAGAATTTGAATAATGGCCAAGTGCAAATAACTCATAACGATCTAAACAGTTCTGAACAAGCTCATTGTTTAGGAGGTTTTGATTTGTTTAAATAACCAATGATTTCTATTGAATTGGTTATGATATTCAAGTAGGTTAGTGTTTTTATTTACGAGCTCATCTAAACTAAAACCCTATCTTTTTGTTTGAGTTATTTATCGGTTAGAGCTCATCTTACTGCACTTGAGAGATTAAGTCCAAATTCATTATTATACTCAAGGATAAAGTTACACACAAATTCACTACACAAAACTATGCCTCAATTCACAAAATCACCACATCTCTTGATTTTTATTCTAAGTTTTCTCTTTACTTGTTACTTTCATTTTGTTGCAATCAACCAATCAACAACCCCCCCAATTGTGTGTTTTGTTTTAGGTCTTGTGTTTGGTTTTATTTACGGTCTTGGTTTCTCTTTATTTTAGTTTTCTATTTTTGTTGAGTCCACTTTCATTAGAAAAGTAATCTTTTCACCTAGTTTAGTCTAAATAACTCTCTGTGGTTCGACCCCTACTTCTACTGTCTACTGCATTGTAGTTAAGTCTAGGGTTATAAATTTCTTTTAATAAGTATAAAACGACTGCGAAAATATCTCTTATCAAAAGCTAATTAATCTAACTCAATTCAAATCTCTTTCCTCTTCTTCTATTCTCATCATAGCGGTTTTGCGAAGGGATCAGACATGTTTGGTCCTTCTGCAAGATACAAGATAGAGATCTGCTTAATTTGTCCAATTTGTATTTTAATTGTGTGGATTTCGGAGACCCTATATTTATAGGGAGGTAATATTTTTAGCGCAAACTTTTCAATATCAAGCGCTGAGAGAAATATTTTACCATGTCTACCTATTTTACCCCTAATTATTATTTTCTATCTTACCCGAAATATTTTTTCCTTCTCTACCCACGTCAAAGTCCAAAGTCAAAGAGATTTATTTCCCATCTCTCATCTCTTCTCTATCCATTAATTTATATTTCGCTTCTCAATTTAATTTCTTGTTAAGAAACAAGATTCCAATAATATATATAGTTTCTACAAGAAACTGAAACTACACCAGTGATCTCAAAAAAGTCAACGAGTTTTGTAAAATTAAGGAAAAAAATTCTCATAAATTTGTAGCAACTATATGATAAAAATAAAATACCTCCTCAAAATTTCAAAAAAAAAGAGCATAATAATCTATAATAATCATCTAAAGGATAATAGTTTTAGTTCTTAACTATTTATCAAATTAACAATTTCTCATGAGATTTAGTTTGATATTTCATATAACCTCTAGTTTGTAAAAAAAAAAAATACAAAATTACTCTTTTTTTTTATTCAATAAATGTAGATTTAACAACATTAATTCATCTCCGCACGCATATCTTCCTTGAACCTTGATACGATCCATTAACCAATTATTATGGAATATTTCTTCCTGATTTATGGCTGTAATTTTGTATGAATGTTCAAGGGGTATTGGAGCTTAGGAATCAAAGTAAATTTATGAGTTGTCTATAGAATTTATGAGTCTGTCATCAAACTTCCCAATTCACTATAACATGTATAGTGTAAATGCTTAAGAATCAAAGTAATTTATATTTAGAACAAGGAAATAAAGACAAGAACAAGAGCAAACAAGGCACACACCATATCACAAGCAATAAGGGGTATGATTATTTTATTCTCAGATTCAGTTTTGTCAAACACTCAAAGTATCTATCAATTGGGGTCAACCAATGCTGAATCTGCTTTCCACCAATCTACGATGAACTTTGATTGGACATGTGATGTATTTTAGTAAATTTTTGAGAGAGAGAGAGGACAATGGAGTTGGAGCAGAGAGGGAAATCCGAGAGAGGGGAAAGGGGTTTAAGAGCTAAGCGAGATGGAGGATCGGGAGGAGAGGAGATTGGGCGACGTCAAAGACTGCGAAGGAGATGAGAGGGCAGAGTAGAGAATTTAGCAAGGGAGAATCGACATGTTTTTTTGTTCAAGGCAGCAAAAAGCAAGAGGAGAGGAAAAGGAGAGCAACATATAGGGGTAAAATGGGTGTTAGCTAAAAATATAATTTGGTGCGCTCAATATAAGAATTGTGCCCTCGAAATATCGGCACCCATATTTATATGAAGAAGAACGCGTCTCCTCCGTTGGGTTTGATGCATTGAGTTTTCTTTTAAGAATGGAAAAATGAGTGTTTATGAACTTAAGCTTCTGTTTTGTTTTGTTATTTTCTTTCAGACTATACACTCAACTAATTAAGCCGTTGGCATGTTTGTTGCTATATAACGCAAAATATAACATGTTGAGACACAAAAATGATATACTGATAAAATGTTGATATACTGATAAAATATTATAAACAAGGATGTAATATTCAAAATTGACCTTCATCAATTTTGAAATTAGCAATCCTGAAGGGGCACAAATACTGAGATCATATACAGTTTTGTTGGGTTAAGGTTTGATTAGTTGACCTGGAATTTTGATAATATTTTTCAGGCTGTTATGATTAGAACAAACCTAGACGTGCATATCATTATCAGTTGACCAAGAACCTGTACAAATTTAAGTACCAGTTTTTGGTACCCCTGAAATCGTAATCAAACCTTTCGCTAAGCTTTTGGATATGTTAACATGAACTGACAGGCACACAACATCCAATGTGATTATACTCAATTATATTCTTATATAATGCAGGGTGGCAGTATTAAATTCTCTACACAATGCCCACCGGTCCAAAGAGAATTTGTTTCTATGTTGAGTAGCTCTTTTTTGTTTATTCATTTTTTTTAGAATTATAGCCAATTTATCTACTTAGACTTTGCATTAATTAATAGAAGACGTTATAACAGTTTTTATTTACAAGCAATTTCCTGAGTGTAAAGATAGTTCAGAAATAAAAAATAAAGCATATGTTCTAATAGGCCTAGGCTAAGCTCCCGTCGGGCGGAATCTCCGGTGGTTGTTGGGTTTCTTGTTTGCTTTGAGCCGTGTCTGTCATTCTTTCTCATTCGTGAACATTTTTCAGGATGATGGAGAATACTTGTTCATTGCTGCTTCTTTTGTTTATTCTGTTGAACAAACCATACATGGAAATGGAAATCATTAGCCCAGTTGATCAAGAATTTAATACCATTAATTAGAAGTATCTATTTTGTGGTAGCCCTTAATCAAACTTCAGATAAAAATTTGGATAATATTAATACAAAATAAACTTGCACTCAATACTTAACTATATAGTATATTCTTCTATAGTGCAAGTCAACTCCATGTTAAACAATGTATATAGGATATAATAAGAAATTCTTTCAGTAGTATAAACTATTAAGTCCTCTATTCTGAAAATCATATCCAACGAGATTTGTTTCATGAGGCTTCCTGTTCCAATAATGGTGGTTAAATTTGCTTTCTGTTGGTTATTCTACTAAAAGCAAATAAAGAGATCCTTTGCCAAACCCTGTGAGTTGCTCTTTTTATTACTGTCCAACATAATTAAAATGGATTCAAAATAATTCTTGATACGTTACTCCGCCTCCTTTTGTAGTGTTTGTGAACATCGACTGTGGAAATACAAAGAATTACACCGACCCTATAACAAACTTTACATATACTCCTGATGATTAATATATAGACACCGGCGAAATCTCCAACATCAAAGATAATTACAAGTCCAAAATATCATATCAGCCAGATTTGAATCTCCAAAGCTTTCCACATGGAGATAGAAACTGTTATACTCTAAAGCCTGTCGTACGAAATGACGGGTATCTCATCAGAGCGACTTTCTTTTATGGAAATTATGATGATCGTGGTAGTGTAAAGCCCAACAAACCGGTATTATTCAATCTTCATATTGGGGTCAATTACTGGAGAACGGTAAATATCTCTGAGTCCGGTTATTGTTTTGAATATGAAGCTATAACAGTAGCCTTAGCTGATTTTCTGTCAGTTTGTTTGGTAAACACGGGTCATGGAACTCCATTCATAAGCTCTTTGGAGATGAGACCATTGAAGGCCTCCCTTTATCCATACATAAATGCAACTCAATTTACCAGTATTGCCAGTCGTCTTGATATCGGCGGTAATGCGGTCACAAGGTGAGTGCAAACTTCTAGTTTGAGATAATAAAATAGTTTATTCTTTTTTTTTCTGAAGGAAAGTAGGTGTATTTAAACCCCTATTTTTCATTAGATGAAGTTTTAATTACATTAATAGACATGCATGAAAATGCATTCTATTACCCCAACAGACAAAGAATAAAGCTTTTGAAAGAAGCAGGTATCCTGATGACAAATCCGACCGAATTTGATATCCAACGCTCGGTTCTGGATGGACAAACATCTCTACGGCTTTAAAGGTCGAAGAAAATCCAACTGGATTCTGGACGCCCTCTATTGTGCTTCAAACTGCCGGGATCCCATCGAGTTCAGCTCCCAATGCTTCGATACACTTCTTATGGACCGAAGAGAATAATAATCCTCCTTTTGTTATAAGTCTTCATTTTGCTGAGATCTAATTGCTCCCAGCCGGTGGAAATCGCGAGTTCGACATTTACTATGATGGGAAGAAAACGTACATAGTAAAAAAAATAGTTTATTTTACAACTTAACTAGTATATTTGACCAGAAAATTTATTCAAGCTCAGCCAAACAGACCAAGATATAACACTAGGATAATGCTCAATATTCCATGCTCCCGTTAGCCAGAATGGCACGATAAGAACCGTCTGATTAGCTCCCATCTCTCCATCTCATAATTTCGACGTCTCAGCTACTCCTACGTAAGTACCATGCAGAATTGCTAAATAATTTTAACTAGGATAAGGCTCGAGTTTCGCGGCGAGTATTTCAATTGTAATAGTTATTTCAATCAAATAATATATAATTTGCATATGAAAATTCAAAATTAAACTTTGTGAATGCATAATACATAAATAATATATGAGAATTCAAAATTATTGTCTTTGATTTTCTTATGTGATTATGTCGTGACATATTATTAGAAAAATAAATTAAGTATTAATCAGGCTTAGATGAATGAGATCAGAAAAAATAAAATGCAAGATAATTTATTTCGAAGATTGTAGTTGAAACTACATAAGATTAAATTATAGATGATTAGCTAAAAAAATAATTACTATATTTAATATTATATATATGGAAAAAATATGTATACTACATAGGAAAATGTAACATTACAAAAATTTGTCACCGCTATTTTACTTTTTTTTAGATGTTAAAATTGTGAATTACACATATGTTATTATGGAACCGTAATACATTAAGTAATATGATATAGTTTTTAATATTCTGAAATTTTGTTTGAGATGATTGTTCTCACATAACGGACATATAACACTAAACATTAATCTAACTAATCATCTGATATTATGATAATAATTTAAACTACCTAAGATTTGATAAAAAAAATTATTCGGCGGCCGAGAGAAAGTTGAGAATAGTTCTCTTGTAAATTTTCAAAGAGGGTTACAAAAAATTGATCCAACGGCCTAGATAAAATTGACCATAGATATCCTAAGAATGATCAAAGAGAGATGAAAAATAAATTATAAGTTAATAAACATATCATTTTTGTATATCTACATTTATATAGTTTATATTCACATATTTTAGTAAGAAAGAAAATTGGAATCTTAATAATATGGAACTCAAAACGAAGAAAAAATTCCAACAAACTTATATTTGATGATTTTAACATGAGAAATAAAATATTTTATTAAGAATTATAATTTTTTAAAGAAGAAAAGAAAAATTACTTATATTTTAATGAGTAAACTCTTCACGTACATGTGATATAGTTGTAATAATTTAAATGAAAAACTAAGATTTTAAAAAAAATTGATCCAACGACCGAGATAAAATTGACAATAGTTCTCTTGAGAATGCTCAAAGAAAGATAAAAAGTAAGGTATAAAGTATAAATTAATGAACATATCATTTTTGTATATCTTTTTTATATAATCTATATTCACATATTTTAGTAAGAAAAAAATGGGAACCATAACAATATGGAACTCAAAATAAAGAGAAAATTTTCAACAAATCTATATTTGATGATTTTAACGTTACAAATAAAATATTTCATTAAGAATTATAATTTTTTTAAGAAGAAAACCATGATTCGTTGAAACCATCTGATTAATATCTGATGGTCACAAATTCGGTGGCGGGGAGAAAGTTCAGAATAGTTCTCTTGCGAATTTTCAAAGAGGGTTAAAAAAATTGATCGAACGGCCTAGATAAAATTGACAATATGTCTCCTAAGAATTCTGTAATATGTATTTTTATACACATTTTTAGGATTTTTATCATGAAAAATTCGTCAATAAATCACATAAATTGTATGAAAAATACCTAAAATTAATGAAAATTATCTGTGAGACTCTTAAAATATTTTTGTGTGATTTTTCAGGTAAAAAGACCGAGAAAACGCTATTTGGAGACCTCAGCGAAAAGTCAACTCCAAATGACGGACCGATTTGCAAAACATGGGCCAAAGATGGCCGAATTTCGACAAACCTTTGCGAAAACCCTACACATGATTCTCCAAAATTCTTACAACCCTTATCCGTCGAATATCCAAGCCAAGACCTACAAAATCCACAAAAAGACGAAGAGTCAAACCCGGAAAATCGCCGAGTTGACCAGAAGTCAACTTTTCCAAAAGGGGTCAAACTGGGTGTCAAATCGTAGAGCGCGACGATACGAATCCAACGGTACAAACCTTGCGAAAAAATACATTCTAGAACTCCCAAAAATTACGATACAAGATTTGGTCAACCCTAGTCAAAGTCAACCTTTGACCTGGTCAAACCATTTTCAACCAATCAAGAGGCTGACACGTGGTAAATTCTATTATCATCAGCAACAGAAAGGACATGTGGCGCGTTTTCATTGGGGGGCATCACTGACGGAATCAGTACGCGTCAGTACGAGATTCGAGTTTCAGCCAACCACGTCTCGCCACGTGGCAAAACGCGTTGTTGTGGAATCCGTGTCCAACCAGGAGACAGTTTGCAACCTCTCCATTTCTCTGAAACCCGCACGCCTCCAGTGCCTCTATAACGCATGTTCGGCGGAGAATTGGACCGTCCATTTATTCCAAATGGAGAAGGAGCGTCACGCGTTTTTTGCGCAAACTGACACAAGTCAGTACGATGAAGACTTGGACCAATCACGGGACGCCACGTGGCAAGTCCGTTTTAGTAAGAATATAGGTGGAAATACGTGGCAGAAATTGGTTGGCTGGATTTTATTCCCGAATTTAGTGTGGCTAATCAGAGCACGCCACGTGGCATGTCTGTTGGAAGTGGATGAGAGTGAAGGAAAATGATAAATGCCCCCGAAAATTGCACCCAAGTAGAATTTGAATAGAAATAAAGAGAAAAAATGTTAAAGCTCCTCCAAATTGCTACCCAAAACAGAATCCGGATCAAGTTAAATTTTTAGTCCCACAAGATTATTTCCAAATAATTCTAGGTCATTTTTATCTATAAAAATGCACCTCTTTCTCTCTCTAAAGGTCATTCATCCACACAACCATTCAATCCTCCATTCTTACATCATCATACACATTTTTATCTCTTCCACCATTTTCAAATCTATTCTTTTCTTTTCCACCATTAATGTCCATAAACTTCAAAACTCCAATTTTTGAGAATTGAGAGAGAGGATAGAATTTTCGAGAAGAAAGAAGTGCTTGAACTAGAAGGTGAAGGTGATAAATCAATCAAGAAGGAGAGAGATCGAGAACGATTCACTTCTTTAGGGTTTGATTCAATTCTTCTTTTTCTTTTACTATTCTCTTGGTTAGATTTTAATATGATTTATTTTGTGGACATGAGTGAGTAGTTTAAAGGGTAGGGAAAAACTTTTTGTGTAGCCTTGATGATGAAATCTTGAGAAAACTTTGCATTTATTATAGTATTTTTAAGATTAGATCTTGAGATATTTTTATGAGTTTTAAAGTTAAATTATTTGGAAGGATGATTTGATATTAAATATTTATAAAGATTCTTAGAGATTTATTTGAATATATTTGATTTGGAAAAGTTATCATTATTCAAATAAGGGTTGAATCAATTATAAGAACACTTAAAAATAGAAGTTTTTAATGGATCTAAAGGTCGATGAGTTTATTAATTAATTTTTGGAAAGAAGTTAATTAAACCTTGCTTATAAATACTATATGATTTGCTATCATTTGTGATTCGTGATTCTCAAGTTACACAAATTGTCATATTTCCCTACTATTTCTCTTTTATCCTTTAAAAAGAAAATTATTATTTTTTTTTAATTTTACCTCTTGTGCAATTCTTTCTATTAAAGCAACAACAACAATCTTCAAAACACAACACTAAATTAAAAGTGAGAACTGAACGTTAAAATATTTAAGGCCTTACTTCCTTGTGTTCGACATCCTAAACTCAAAATTCACTTATACACTTTATTGATGAATTAGGAAACTTATAAATATCTTTGTTAACACGTGATTACAATTAATGATACATTTTCACGTTGTTACAAATGGCGCCGTTGCCGGGGAAGCAGCTTGCATTAAATTTTTAACTAACCGATCTCACATTTTTCTTTCTAGTGTTTTTGTTTAATTGTTTGAAGGTGTATGAAAAAAGGGAATCCTCAAGTCTCTCAAAGCCCCGATTTGAATCAGACGTTAAGAGACATCAGGAGGAACAAGAAGAAGGGAGCACCAGGCGTTTCATTAATTCCAAAACAAAATCAGGAAGTAGAGGCTTCTCCTACCCTAGGGCCTCTCGATCCAAAGATAGATCGAGTGGAAGAGCCACAAGATCGAGCTCAAAATCATCCGAACCATCCCTACATCCGATCTTCACCATCAGGGAGTTTCTTTCCTTTCCATAGCTTAAACTCATCATCATCATCATATCATCATCTAAAAGTCGAAGAAAAATATTTAAAAAATCAAGATAAAGTGAAAATGGCTGAAGAAAGAACATTAGGAGAACTATTGGCACATAATCTTCAACAAAATCCAGGAAATATTGTGATACCCACCGTGCAGAACTTTAAATTGAACCCAGCAATATTAAATGTATTACCTGTCTTTGAGGGACATAGAAATGATAATCCTTATATACATTTGGGTGAATTAGATAGGAAATGCACGGCTCTTTTTGGTAAAACAAATGACTTGGATAACATTAAACTCACTCTTTTTTCCCATACTTTAGGAGATGCTCCAAGAGATTGGCTCAATCACCTTCAAGGCGGGCCATTCAGGACGTTTGAGGAAGTGGCACAACGTTTCCTCAAACGTTACTATCCTGATTCACTCACCGCCAAGTTACGATCCGAAATCACGGGCATCAAGCAAAGGAGTGAAGAAAACCTACAGGAGTATTACGAACGCTTCATCCGTTTATGCGCATCTTGCCCCAACCACAATTTGGAGGAAACCTCTCTAATCGCCCAATTTCTTGAAGGCATGAACGACCTCGACGCCCGTCTTCTCCAATGCTCAGCGGGAGGAAACATCAACCACCTGACACCTTCCCAAGTGCGAGAACTCATTGTGACGAATGCAGAAGGCATGAGAGGGCGAAGTGGACATGGTGGTCAAGTCAATGCTACCAATGCGGTGGATCTCAAGGCAATGGAGTCACGAATCACCGCTAATTTCGAGACGAGATTCAGCCAGATGCTCAATGCAGTAGGGGGAAAAATTGAACCCAAGAAGTGTGAATTTTGTGGGAGAACGTCGCATTTAACCGATGAATGCGAAACCCTTCAACAAGATGTGAACGCCATGGGAAGTTATGGGGGTAACCAAGGGGGCTATGGGTACCAAAAGCCTCCTTACTCTTATGATCCTGGAAGGAAGCACCCCAACCTTCGTTGGAGAACGGAGGAGAATCAACAACCAATTCCCCAAACCCAAAGGCAGGGCTTATACACTCACCCCAACGCACAACAACAACAACCTCCTCACCCTTCTTCGTCAAGCTCTCAACCCTCATCGCTCGACGAAAAATTTGACAAAATGATGGCCTTCATGTCGAATGGGTTTTCGACCTTTACAACCAAATTTGGGTCGAAAGACGAAGGGTTAGGGGATAAAAATGTAATTGAGAATGAGAATAAGAGTGGGGATGATGAATTAAATGTACAAGGAAAAGGAAAAGAGGAAGAAAAGGGGAAGAGGGAAGAAATAACGTACGTGCCAAAAGCACCATTCCCATCCCGTTTGGCGGTAAACAAAAAGGCAGAGGCAGAGAAGGATATGCTTGCGATTTTTAAGAAGGTGGAGGTGAACATCCCCATTGTTGACGCCATCGAAAAATTCCCCAATGTTTCCAAGTTCTTAAAAGACTTGTGCACCAACAAGAGAAGATTAAAAGGGAATGAAAAGGTAAACCTCTCGGCTGTTTTAAGCCTAGACGCCAAGCTGCCCCCAAAAGAGAAAGATCCTGGAATTTTCGCCATTCCATGCACGATCGGGCACCATCAGTTTGCGAGATGCATGCTTGATTTAGGAGCTGCAATTAATGTAATGCCTAGGTCTCATTTACGAGACCCTTGACCTGGGCAGTCTGAAGAATACCCGAATCATGGTGACCCTTGCAGACCGATCTGCAATCCAACCTTTAGGAGTGGTAGAAGATGTGTTGGTCAGAGTGAATGGGCTAGTTTTCCCAGCCGACTTCTATATCATCGAAATGGGAAGCACCGCAGACTCTTCTTCCATTCTCTTGGGAAGACCATTCCTCAGGACGGCGAAAACTCGAATCGACTGTCATTCCGGAACCTTGTCGATGGAATTTGATAATGAGAAGATCTTCTTCAACATCTTCGACGCGATAAAATTCCCGGACGACCACAATGCATCGAGCATCTCGGTCATGGACGAAATTGACGAGCTCGTCGATAAGCATCTGATAGGGGAGTCTTCTCATTCTCTAAATTCTTTAAATGATTCTTTTGATGAGTTTTGGGAAGAATTAGAAAATGAGAACACATTAGCAACACCAAAGAATGGTAACTTGTTAGGCAATGAAAATGACACATTAATACAAGGAATTGAACATTTGCCTAACTCTGAAAAGGGAATGATGGAAGAAGTTTTTTCGTTTTCAGGACCAATGATGACGGAGCTGAAGATTTCGGGAGAACGAATGCCACCATCCATAGAGAAGGCGCCCAAACTCGAGCTTAAACCTCTACCGAACCACCTTAAATACGCATACCTCGGTCCAGAAGAAACCCTACCTGTGATTATCGCCTCCAACCTCACATCCAGCCAGGAGTGGCGTCTGGTGGAAGTTTTGATAAAGCACAAGAAGGCGATAGGCTGGACATTGGCCGACATACCAGGCATTAGCCCCGCCACTTGTATGCACAAGATTACCCTTGAGGACGGAGCGAAGCCTTCAAGGAAAGCAGGCGGCTAAACCCTGTGATGATGGAGGTGGTTAAGAAGGAGTTGCTTAAACTCCTCGACGCAGGCATAATATATGCTGTAGACGACTCCGAGTGGGCGTCCCCCATCCATGTGGTGCCTAAAAAAACGGGGATTACAATTGTTGAGAATTCGGAAGGCGAAAAGGTACCTACACGAATACAAAATGGGTGGCGCGTGTGTATCGACTACCGCAACCTCAACGCGGCGACAAAGAAGGATCACTTTCCTCTCCCTTTTATCGACCAAATGCTTGAGCGATTGGCGGGTCGTCCCTACTATTGTTTCCTTGATGGGTACTCAGGCTACTTTCAAATCGCAATCGACCCTGCTGATCAACAGAAGACGACATTCACGTGTCCTTTCGGTACTTTCGCGTATCGAAGGATGCCTTTCGGGTTATGTAACGCTCCAGGTACATTCCAAAGGTGCATGATTTCCATTATCTCTGAATACATTTCAAAATTTATAGAAGTCTTTATGGACGATTTCTCCATTTATGGCAACTCATTTGATGAGTGTTTAACCAATTTGGGGCTAATAATGGGGAAATGTGTCGAATCTAACATTGTCTTGAATTTTGAAAAGTGCCACTTCATGGTGAGCCAAGGAATTGTCTTAGGTCACCTTGTTTCAGAGAAAGGTTTGGAGGTGGACAAGGCAAAGGTCGACGTAATCAAGACGTTACCTTACCCTCGGAATGTGAAGGACGTACGCTCTTTCCTGGGACATGCAGGTTTCTACAGGCGTTTCATACGCGATTTTTCCAAGATTGCGTAACCGATGTGTCGCCTTCTCCAAAAGGACGCAAACTTTGACTTTGACGATGCTTGTAAGAAGGCTTTCGACATCCTGAAGGAAAAACTATGCACCGCACCGATAATCAAACCACCCGACTGGAACCTCCCATTCGAAATCATGTGCGATGCAAGTGGACTAAGCGTTGGAGCCGTATTGGGCCAACGAGTCGGTAAGGATCCCCATGTTATTTATTATGCTTCTAGGACACTTGACGATGCACAACGAAATTACACGACCACAAAAAAAGAATTATTGACTATTGTGTTTGCATTGGAAAAGTTCCGATCGTATTTGGTCGGAACAAAAGTGGTTGTGTTTTCAGATCATGCAGCACTGAAGTACTTGATGAAGAAAAAGGAGTGCAAACCGCGACTTTTACGATGGCTTCTCCTTCTTCAAGAATTCAATGTGGAGGTCCGAGACAAAAAGGTGCGAGAGAACCTCGTCGCAGATCATCTCAGTCGACTCCCGACAAATGAAGGTGATGTTCTACCAATCAACGAGCTATTTCCTGACGAGCATCTTTACGCAATCCAAACGAGCACGCCTTGGTATGCAGACATCGTCAACCTTCTGGAAACGGGGCAAATGCCAAACACGCTCTCTCGCGCTCAGAAGGACAAGCTCAAGAACGACTCGCACTACTATTTCTGGGAAGATCCACTCCTCTACAAGATCTGCTCTGATCAAATGGTGCGCAAGTGCGTGCCCGATTGTGACTTCAACTCGGTATTATCTTTTTGTCACTCTCTAGAATGTGGGGGCCACTTTGGAGCCCAACGCACTAGTCATAAGGTGCTCCAAAGCGGATTATATTGGCCAACTCTTTACAAAGATGCTCATTCCTTTGTAAAGAGTTGTGAGAATTGCCAAAGAACAGGGAATCTAACCCGCAAAAGTGAAATGCCTCTTAAAACGTTATTGTTTTCTGAGCTTTTCGACGTATGGGGGATAGATTTTATGGGCCCGTTTCCTCAATCAAATGGGTACTTGTACATTCTTGTATGTGTCGACTATGTGTCTAAGTGGGTCGAGGCAGTTCCAACAAGAGACGCCAACTCCAAAACGGTGATCGAGTTCCTTAAAAAGAACATCTTTCAGCGCTTTGGAGTACCTAAAGCTATCATTAGCGATAGGGGCTCTCATTTCAACAACAAGTACCTCGAATCACTTTTGAAAAATTACCATGTCCAACATCGCATGTCGACTGCATACCATCCCCAAACCAATGGCCAAGCTGAAATCTCTAATCGTGAAATTAAAACAATCCTTGAGAAGGTGGTTAATCCATCTCGCAAGGATTGGAGTCAAAGGCTTGGAGATGCATTATGGGCATATCGTACCGCTTACAAAACACCGATAGGGATGACTCCTTTCAAACTTGTGTATGGAAAGAGTTGTCATCTACCGGTCGAAATTGAACACAAGGCTTTCTGGGCAATCAAAAAGATAAATCAAGATTACCCAAAAGATGCGGTATTGAGGAAAATGCAAATTCAAGAATTGGAAGAGCTTCGACTTGAAGCTTATGACAATTCGAGAATTTACAAAGAAAAGCTAACCATCGCTCACGACAAACTTATTCGTAAAAAAAAGTACAAGATTGGCGATAAAGTTTTGTTGTTCAACTCTCGGCTGCGATTGCATCCCGGGAAGTTGAAGAGCAGATGGACAGGCCCCTTTACAATAATCAACATTTTTCCCTTTGGAGTGTTCGAAATCTCTAGGGAAGGAGGGGACGCGTTCAAGGTCAACGGCCACCGCTTAAAGTCATTTTACGAAAATCATGACGCGCGATGGTTTGACGAGCAAGAGTTGGGAGAAGCGCCAAGCGGTGCAGGAGAGGAAAGGTGAATGAACGCACGTCGGGCTCGAGACGTTAAACGGGGGCGCTTGGCAAGAGGCAACTCATTATGTCAGGTCGTATTTTTCTTTTTTTATTTTTAATTTTTCTTTTGACAAAACTTTTTCATTTACACTTAAACTTTTTGCAAAAGTTTAAGTGTGGTGGGGTGAGTTGCACAAAATCCTTTACTACTTCCAATTTTCACAATTCCTAAACTTTCTCTTGTACAGATAAAAGTTTAAGTATGGTGATTTTGATTTTGTGCAAAATCAAGTTTTGTAACCTTTTTTGTGTCCAAAACAAGTAAAAAAAAAAAAAAAATCATAAAATTTAAAATTTAGTTTTTTATTTCATTTTCTTTAATTTTGTAAATAAGTTATTTATTTTTGTAAATACACTTTCTTGCTTGGATTTGTAAATAAATAAAAAGACTTTTAAAAGAAAAGTGAAAAAAGGGTTTTTGAAAAAGAAAAGTTTTGACATCAAGTCCTTCAAGCAACGAATTTTTGAAAACTTAGGGTTTTGGAAAATGATGAATAATTTTTAAAAACTTTTAGAGGATATTAAATTATTTGCCATAATATTTTCCATTCCACCCCATTCCATCTATACTATCCACATAAAGTCCATTAATGGTTTAAAAATTACATAACGTGTTCATCTCCTCAATATTTTATGATAAAATATAATGTTTCCATTCTTTAGTGCCGTATTTAAATTTTTCGAAATTATCCCTGATTTTCAAACTATGGCCACGTGAAATGTCTAATTTTTATCAGCCCTTTGAAACTTGTTGAAGACCCATCACCTATTTTCTAGTACAAAAACGTATTATTTTAATAAATAGTTTTTAAATAATCTGTTACACCTAATCTTATGGTGACCCTCAAGGGTGTACGGCGCGAGAGATAGTTCTTAACGCTTGGTTACAGGCAATCCAACTTGCATGGTACCAAGTAGCTGGGTATCGGTGATGATGAATCATTGGTATTCACGCGGAAGGGCCCGCTGCATGGCCTCGAATCCAAGTATGCTAGAAGTGACCAGAGGGAGATGATCCGCCGCGGAGAGGCAAAGATTGGGGTAGCAGGTTATTAAAATATAAAATAATATAAATAAAAAATAAAAAATAATTAAAAATTAAATTAAATTAAATTAAATTAAATTAAAATTAAAATTAAAAATTAATTAAAAATTAAATTAAATTAATTAAATAAAATTAAAAAAAAATATATATATATATATATATAATAAAAAATAAAAAATAAATAATAATAATAATAACTATATATATGTATATACTTTTCAATAAATAAATGATTTTTAGTGTCATTAGACACAAATTTTGTGCTTGGAAATTGGGTGTGAACTTTCAACTGCTTTGAAAGGGCGAAGTGAAATTTAGTTGAAGCTTTTGTACGAAATTTAGGGGGCTAAAGTAGAAAAATTTTCTTAGGGTACTATTTTGTGGAAAATGGATAATTGAGATAAAAGATTGGCGAGTTGAAACGAACTTGAGATTTTAAAATTATTAATGGACATTCACCAACATTCGTATATTATTATAATAATCGACTAATAATGTGGCAATAATTTAATAACTTCTCAAATGAATTTAACCTGATTCTAAAAACCCTATAACTTGACTTAAATTTATGCTTGAGGGCAAGCTTGATGTAAGTGTGGTGAGATTTGTAATATGTATTTTTATACACATTTTTAGGGTTTTTATCATGAAAAATTCGTCAATAAATCACATAAATTGTATGAAAAATACCTAAAATTAATGAAAATTATCTGTGAGACTCTTAAAACATTTTTGTGTGATTTTTCAGGTAAAAAGACCGAGAAAACGCTATTTGGAGACCTCAGCGAAAAGTCAACTCCAAATGACGGACCGATTTGCAAAACATGGGCCAAAGATGGCCGAATTTCGACAAACCTTTGCGAAAACCCTACACATGATTCTCCAAAATTCTTACAACCCTTATCCGTCGACTATCCAAGCCAAGACCTACAAAATCCACAAAAAGACGAAGAGTCAAACCCGGAAAATCACCGAGTTGACCAAAAGTCAACTTTTTCCAAAAGGGGTCAAACTGGGTGTCAAATCGTAGAGCGCGTCGATACGAATCCAACGGTACAAACCTTGCGAAAATATACCTTCTAGAACTCCCAGAAATTGCGATACAAGATTTGGTCAACCCTAGTCAAAGTCAACCTTTGACCTGGTCAAACTATTTTCAACCAATCAGAGGCTGACACGTGGTAAATTCCGTTGGAAATCAGTGAATCACGGAGCAACACGTGGCAAATCCTATTATCATCAGCAACAGAAAGGACACATGGCGCGTTTTCATTGGGGGGCATCACTGACGGAATCAGTACGCGTCAATACGAGATTCAAGTTTCAGCCAACCACGTCTCGCCACGTGGCAAAACGCGTTGTGGAATCCGTGTCCAACCAGGAGACAGTTTGCAACATCTCCATTTCTCTGAAACCCGCACGCCTCCAGTGCCTCTATAACGCATGTTCGGCGGAGAATTGGACCGTCCATTTATTCCAAATGGAGAAGGAGCGTCACGCGTTTTCTGCGCAAACTGACACAAGTCAGTACGATGAAGACTTGGACCAATCACGGGACGCCACGTGGCAAGTCCGTTTCAGTAAGAATATAGGTGGAAATAGTGGCAGAAGTTGGTTGGCTGGATTTTATTCCCGAATTTAGTGTGGCTAATCAGAGCACGCCACATGGCATGTCTGTTGGAAGTGGATGAGAGTGAAGGAAAATGATAAATGCACCCCGAAAATTACACCCAAGTAGAATTTGAATAGAAATAAAGAGAAAAAATGTTAAAGCTTCCCCAAATTGCTACCCAAAACAGAATCCGGATCAAGTTAAATTTTTAGTCCCACAAGATTATTTCCAAATAATTCTAGGTCATTTTTATCTATAAAAATGCACCTCTTTCTCTCTCTAAAGGTCATTCATCCACACAACCATTCAATCCTCCATTCTTACATCATCATACACATTTTTCATCTCTTCCACCATTTTCAAATCTATTCTTTTCTTTTCCACCATTAATGTCCATAAACTTCAAAACTCCAATTTTTGAGAATTGAGAGAGAGGATAGAATTTTAGAGAAGAAAGAAGTGCTTGAACAAGAAGGTGAAGGTGATAAATCAATCAAGAAGGAGAGAGATCGAGAACGATTCACTTCTTTAGGGTTTGATTCAATTCTTCTTTTTCTTTTACTATTCTCTTGGTTAGATTTTAATATGATTTATTTTGTGGACATGAGTGAGTAGTTTAAAGGGTAGGGAAAGACTTTTTGTGTAGCCTTGATGATGAAATCTTGAGAAAACTTTGCATTTATTATAGTATTTTTAAGATTAGATCTTGAGATATTTTTATGAGTTTTAAAGTTAAATTATTTGGAAGGATGATTTGATATTAAATATTTATAAAGATTCTTAGAGATTTATTTGAATATATTTGATTTGGAAAAGTTATCATTATTCAAATAAGGGTTGAATCAATTATAAGAACACTTAAAAATAGAAGTTTTTAATGGATCTAATGGTCGATGAGTTTATTAATTAATTTTTGGAAAGAAGTTAATTAAACCTTGCTTATAAATACTATATGATTTGCTATCATTTGTGATTCGTGATTCTCAAGTTACACAAATTGTCATATTTCCCTACTATTTCTCTTTTATCCTTTAAAAAGAAATTTTTTTTTTTTTAATTTTACCTCTTGTGCAATTCTTTCTATTAAAGCAACAACAACAATTTTCAAAACACAACACTAAATTAAAAGTGAGAACTGAATGTTAAAATATTTAAGGCCTTGCTTCCTTGTGTTCGACATCCTAAACTCAAAATTCACTTATACACTTTATTGATGAATTAGGAAACTTATAAATATCTTTGTTAACACGTGATTACAATTAACGATACATTTTCACGTTGTTACAAATTCTCAAAGAGGGATGAAAAATAATTTATAAGTAAGAATTATAATTTTTTAAATAAGAAAAGAAAAATTATTTATATTTTAATGAGTAAACTCTTCATTAACTATTCATACATGTGATATAGTGGTAATAATTTAAATGAAAAACTATGATTTTAAAAAAAAATTGATCCAACGACCGAGGTAAAATTGACAATAGGTCTCTTAAGACTGCTCAAAGAAAAATAAAAAAAGGTATAAAGTATAAATTAATGAACATAACATTTTTGTACATCATCTTTTATATAATCTATATTCACATATTTTAGTAAAAAAAATTTCGAACCATAAGAATATGGTACTCAAAATAAAGAGAAAAATTTCAACAAATTTATATTTGATGATTTTAACATTAAAAATAAAATATTCATTAAGAATTCTAATTTTGTAAAGAAGAAAAAAAATTATTTATATTTTAATGAGTGAACTCTTCATTAACTATTTCTATTAATAATTGAACAGAACTTTGTGCCATGATTCGTTGAAACCATCTGATTAAGATCCGATGGTCACAAACAAACTCATAACGGTTCTCAGTAAATCGGGTATGGAATATAAAACACCAATTCAACCAATCAAATGCTTATGTTTTAATAACACATAAATATTGACACAAAATATCAAAATTTTTGAAAAAATGAATGGCTAAGATTCGACAAAAACATTGATCGAATAGTCGATATAAAGTGATGATGTGACCTTTTGAGAAGGCTCAAAATAGACGAAAAATAAGGAGTTGGGATTAATCCTACATTGGGTCTGACTAATGAGAGCAAGACATGCTATCAATTTTCTTACGTGGTGTCCAGTAACGGATCTTAATAGAAACTAGAGAGGGCAGCCGCATCCCTAGACTTTGAAAAAATAATATACATATATAGTTATACTATTATATTTTGTGATAGATTTAGAAGCTATATGGACACCTCCATAGATTTTCAGTATAATTTATATTACAGTCCTCAAAATAATTTTAATCAAAATCCGCCATTAATGATATCGTATCATTGGATGGTCCATCGTGGACCGTGAACTAGTGTTTTCTTGTGATGATATGAAATATTGAACATGCAACAACTCTTGTACGTGATTTAAACATGTACAACAACTCTTGTACGTGATTTGAACATGTAACAACTGGTTTTCATTCGGACGTACCAACTAACTAATTGAAGCTCATCACTTTCTTTTGTGAGTTTAGATTTACAAACACTACTTGGTAAATTTTGCTGTAGATCACACAATTTTTAAAATTAACTAAATATATTACTTAACTTTCAATTATCTCATAAATGTGATTCAATTTTCAAAAATTAAGAAATAAGTCATAGAACTTTCAAGAGAAATTTGCCTAATGGACTCAGCATGACGAGAGGAATTTGCCTAAACACTCCGCCAGACCTGAAAACTCCGGTGATCACCGGAATTTGACCAAAACAAATGAGGAAATGAGCAGAAACCATAGCTGAGCTACCCTATTCTCCACAGTTCACCACTCGAGCCAAAACTCATTCCGTTCTCTTCCTTTTCTCTTGCCCTTTCTATCCATATGCAGAACTCCTCAAATGATGCGATATTTAGTGAGAAATCCTTGTTTGAATAACATGTTCGACGAAATCCTCTAAGAAAAATTCAATCTTTTTCCACCCAACGGCCAAGTTTTGAGAGAACCGCGATTGGATCAATTCCCTTCGTTAGCCTTCTTCCATTTTCTTCGAATAAGAGCACGATTTCTTTGCTTGGAAAGATTTGGGAATGATTAAAGAATGCCTCCGACAAATCAATTGGATCTAAAAACTGGTCTGAACGAATGTTTGATTTTCGATTTTCAACATTTTTGGTTAAATTCGCAAAAACGAAACTAATTGGTTAATCGTAAAAATTGAGAATTCAAAAACGTTTCAAAGGATGATAATATACACAGAGAATCTCAAGGAAGTTATCTAAATGGCCTGAGCTTTGGTTTTGGGTATCGCTGCTTGAAAACGGATTTAGAGCTTGACCAATCAGCAATGGCGGAGAGAAGCTGGAATGAGTTTTGAAAATGAATAACTCGATGATACCTCAAATGTTTTGAACCATTCAAATTTGTATCGATTCATAGGGACGAGGAGAATACGTTGGAGGTGAGAAACGGAATTAAGATGAAGCATAAACTGAGTTTCGATTGTTGGGTGAAAGAGACGATGAAGTGGGTCTGAAACCCGATAACAAAATGGATCCGGAATCCGCAGCAAGTAAACCAAATATGGTTAGAGAGTTGTTTTAGGACCACATACAATGCGTTATGCCACAAAAGATCGATGAAGTTATTGTACAATCCAGCGCCAACTTCATTCAAAATTGACTCATTTCATGTGAACTCCAACCTGTTACGCCACGGAATATCAATAAAAGTTCAAAAGCTCAGCGCCAAAAGAGAAGTGCAACGCGTGCTTCGTTTCACGCGATTCGCGACCCATTTCACCTCACACAATCAGTAAAGAGATGACTCGTTTCACTCAAGAAGCAATCCGTTTCCGCTCAGTGAATCCAGTGGGGACCATTAGACAGACGCTCAACAAATTCACCGCCGTGTTTCAAAACTCAGATGCAATATGAATCTTCTGCCAAAGAGAAACAGAGGAATTTTTTTTCCACCAAAACTTGGGTAAATCCGAACCAAATTCAACGAAATTTCATCCAGATTCTCAGTACAACCCCTTGATCCGCTTGAGCCAATCACATGCCTCGATTTGTTCCCTACTCTCCTCTCCATTCAAAATAGGTCATTGGACTCTCAAGTCCAATTCAGCCTATAAAGCACCCCTCAAGCCTTCATTCACACACCACCCTCCATTCTTCTTCCTTTACCTCTATAATCACCATTGTTGAGTTTCAAGGTTTCTTGACCTCTAATTGTCATTTTTGAGTGAAATCGCGCAATTTGTGGCTGATTTGGGAAAAATTTGAATTGGTCAATTTTTGCTTGAATCTAGGAGCAATTGGAGTTTCAAATCAACTCAAAGGAGGTACCGGTTAGTCTTCCAACTCTCGGTTTAGTCCAATTCTCTTTTAAAATCTTGATTTGAATTTCTGATCACAAGAACTCAATTTTATAATAATCATGATTAAATCTTGTCAAATTCTTGTTCTTGTGAATATGTGTGAGTAGATTTAGATAGAGAGGGGAATTTAAGCGTTGTATACATGAAATCTTGCTTTAATTGCTTGTAATTTTGCTGAATTTTGATAGAGAAGGGAATTTAAGCGTTTTGTTCTGAAATGGCTGTTTTGGGTTGAACTAGTTTTTGAATCAATTTCTTAAGTAAATCTTAGTTTAGATTGCTCAAATCCATCATCTAAATCTGTAGAATTATACCCTAAGTGATAATGATTGTTACATCACATAAATTTCCTTTAAATCCCTATTTTTATACCGAAAATCAAACCGTAATCCAGTTTCTGTTTGATGCTGATTCATCTCTGTTTTGTTTTCAGTATTTTCACACTAGTTTCATGTCTAATTCAAATCTGAAAAATTAAATAAATATTTTTAAAATTTATTTCTCATTTACTAGATAATTTTCAAACCAAATTTTGCCCAATTCCGATTTATAATCTGTGAGATATTAATTTTCTAAATATAAAAACAAATAGTAGTTTTACTGTTTCTTTTCTTCTGAATTTTTAAAAATATAAAAACAAATAATAAAAATACAAAAATAGTTCTACTTGAAGTATTTTGAAGTATAGAATCCAAATATGAATTTTACAAATAGTAGTTGTTAAAACAGATCAGGACGTATTACAACTTTTATGAGTACTGGTCTGTCAGAACCAGTTTCTGATCCAGATCTGAGTTTTCATTATAAATCTCAAACTAAAATATATATTGGTACCAGATTTTAACAGCTTGTCTACAACGTGATAATTGAATTTCTCTAAAAATATTGGGATTTTACAAGCTTTGGTGATTTTTCTATAATTTTCTGAATTTGATGCTGAACCGAATTTAAATCTGAAATAAGTTCTGGACTGAATTGCAAAATACTCGAAATTTTTGAATTAAATAATAATAATAGTAAAGAATTATATCTTAGATCTCTTTTTCTAGTTTCCAACGGTATCTCGTGAGTTGGATTCGGAGTTTAGTTGTTCTAGTTACAAATTAAATAACTAAAGTGTGACGTGATGAATTTTTACGATAAAACTTAAAAGTGAATTCAAACTTGGAAATTTACCAAAAATAACCGTTGAATTAAAAAAATTTACACTAAAGATAAATCATTGAGACTAGTTAATTATTGAGGCCACGCCTCCTTGTGTTCGACCCCTCAAGTCATTTACCGATCATACTCGTTAATTGATTAATAGGGAATAATAAATTATTTTGTTAAATTGTGTGAAATATAAACAACGATTTTACCCGATTTACATGGCTAAATAATCCATAAAATTTCGGATTGGATAATATTAAGGTATTCTTAATCTAAGAAATAATTAAAATTGATATTTGACATACATCTCTTCAATTGTTTTTAATAACTAGCAAATCCTTCGCGTGTTGTGCGAGATTGAAAAAGTAATTTAAACACAATTTATATAAAAATAATATTTATATTAAAATATAATAAAAAATAGTATTATTGTGTATTGTAATACTAATTTAGCCAAAAATAAATATTATAGTCGTTTAAAATTTTTTCGCTACAGTATAAACATCATAGAAAATTCAAAACTAGATGCCCGACAAAAATGCAAAATATTAATCATCTAATCCATATCTTCAGACTAGTCAAATATATAATTTAAAAAATAAGTACACCAAAAATGAATAATTTTTTTTTTTTTGAAAAAAAATTTTACTATGTAAGAATACTTTTTATCTTATTTTTATTCTTTGTTGGTAAGAATGTTGAGCAATTCTCCTTTATGGATATGTTTTTTTCCATCACTAAATACCCTAACAATTTATGATACTCATTGCCATCTCACAACAACTACAAAAAAAATCAGAAGTTACCTAAGATTGTTTTTAGTTAAACGTGTGTAAAAACATAAAAGATCCTTTTTCAACTAATTTGACTCCTTAATTCCATTTTCAATCAACTCCTCATAATGCAGAGCAAGAAAGAGTGTCAGACGGAGAGAGGGCAGCGTTACGAAGATGAGTTTTTCTTTAGTAGGAGAGAGAGAGAGAGAGAGAGAGAGAGTTGAACATGAGAATCTGAGCTCATAAATTGATTGGCAGAGAAATCAAAGAAATGCAAAAGAGGACAGAGCAATTGACATATACATAGGGGTGTAAACGGTTCGAATTTTAGTCATAACATATTTGTATACATATTATTTTCTTGGATACGAATACAAATGTGGATAGCTTCGGATACAGATTTAGTTCGGTTTATATGGAGACACATATCCATATTATTTTTCTATACAATTAACTATTTGTGACGACAAAGTTAATAAATTATAACAACTTTTAAGAAAAATTTAAATGAAAGAACAACAATAATATATGTATTTGTCTCCAAATATGATAAAAACACAAAATATCCATGTCTGCGTCTATGTCAATATCTGATCCATTACTGATATAGACGGAAATATTATAAACTTTGTACTATTCGAATAATAAATTATCAGGATATGGATAATAGGTGCCAAATCGATAATTGAATCCGAATTCGCACCCAACTTAAAATATCTGAACTTGTATATGTATCCAACCGGATGCAGAGAATTTATATTCGGATATGAATATAGATCGGTCAGATATTATTCGACCCGTTTACATCCCTACATACAAGGACTTAATCTTGACTTTTCTTTTTATATAAAACAAAATCTTGTCATTTTGATGATACATAATTAAATTGTGACCTTTAGATCATGAATCTAATGGTCAAAATAAAAATGGCCTACGTGGCTTAATGATAGCAGAGAAAATTTGTTTACATCCCTACATACAAGGACTTAATCTTGACTTTTCTTTTTATATAAAACAAAATCTTGTCATTTTGATGATACATAATTAAATTGTGACCTTTAGATCATGAATCTAATGGTCAAAATAAAAATGGCCTACGTGGCTTAATGATAGCAGAGAAAATTTTGTTGAATTATAAACTATAATAATTAAATTGTGACCTTTAGATCATGAATCTAATGGTCAAAATAAAAATGGCCTACGTGGCTTAATGATAGCAGAGAAAATTTGGTTGAATTATAAACTATAATAAATTTTGTATTGGAGTAATTTGTTATGTTGAGACTTGAGATCAGAGTAAGAGTAAGAATATAAGGTATGCATGTATATTTTACAAATATTTTCTTGCTAGATCTTCAATAAACATCATATTACACATACAAAGGTATACGAAATGAATGTTATACACAAGGTCGGCCCCGGGACAGGCCCAATAAGCCAGTGGGCTAGGACAGCCAGGTGAGCCGGGGAAACTATTTAAGATTCTTATTAATAGATATTTGATTTCTATCAAACGTAAGTGTTGTCAAATAGAGTTGATAGTGGGAGAAATTGTGAATCTAAGGATCATGTGTTTCGATTTGTAGAATCTATTTTCAGTTGGAGGTTTAGGGATTTCGACTAGGCGCTCGATCAAGGCCCTGGAAGGATTTGGTGTTGCTCATATTTTACAAGAGATGCTTACTTATAAATCCGATCATATTCAAATTCGTAAACAAGTAATTAATATGATGCTAATTGGAGGAACATCACCTACTGAATTTTTCTTTTTTTTTTTTGTACTGAGGGATGAAACTTTGATATATTAAACTAGTAATCTATCATAAAATAGATTAAAGTTTACTGATTATACCTTCTGTTTGCATAATACCTTTATTCCACATTATATAATGGAAATAAACAAATCTATGAGGTTTTTGAATTTTTCATTGTTTTCCATGGAGGGATTGTTAGTAGTGTGTCCTAGGGCAATGCAATATATATATATGTATGTATGTATATATATATATATATATATATATATATATATATATATATATATATATATATATATATATATATATATATATATATTGTAAATATTATATTTTGAGGTATTTTTATATGAGCGTATTTGTTATTTTAATATGATTAAAATTACATGAATATGTAATTCAGCTTTATGTCATCAAAGTATGTAACTTAGATAGTAAAACTATAAAGTATTATGAATGTTATTCTAAAACTGTTCCTGATTATTCATAGGATGTTTATGAGACAAACATACTTGTCAGACAAGATATGAATGTACATCAGTATGTTAGATGACTGATTATTATGTTTTACTAATCATGATTAAAAGTTATTTAGTCATTAACATAAGTATATGTTAGAGAACAATATACTGGATTAATCCAACATAAGAATACTACATGGATTAATGTCATAAGTAAATTCTCATCATAGTTGTAATATGTAGTCTTTTGACCTAAAATCACTATGGTTTCCTACAAGATAAGTTTTATGTTTTGACATAATTTAACATCATCTTTAACCGGATGATAATAAAGAGTATGGTTGGAGATTTAATAAGTTATGCGGAGGAATCTGAGCAATAGAGATGGGATTTGTCCCTCTCATAATATGAGAGAGATATCTCTGGGTCCCTTGACAATTAGAATGAGAAAATACATGGCCGTGCTCAAATTAATTAATGAGGAGTTATTAATATAATTTGTCAAGTCAGTCTAGTTTGGTTCAAGAAAAGAAAATTGATCAGCATAAGGATGACATATCCATGCCTTATGATCAATACAAATATCGCGTGACAAAGAGACTAAATACGTTACTGTGGATTAGGTTTTGTCGGATCACTGACTTTCATATAATTTGGATAGTCATAATGGTTTACTAGAGGGCAACTATGATTTATGGATGAGAAAGAGTTCGAGTCTATTGCCAACATTATATGAAGCTACAAGATCATACACAAAGAACAAACAAAGTGGACATTGAAAATTGATATTCATGAAGATTAAATATTGTATCATGTTATGAGATAATACGTCTCATCATGCACATATAAAATGAGATTATGTTGATAAGTTTCATACATGTGTCATGCACATATAAGAGAAGTAACATGATATGATTTTAATAACATACTAGAAAAAATCTCACGCTTTGCGCGAGATGTTAGAATCTTTAAATAATTAAAACAATAATTGTATATCTTACATGAAGCATACAACAAATAAAGTCAAAAAAATAGTTGCATATATAAAAATGGGGGTTTAGGTGGAGTGTTTTGTGTAGAGCATTCAAACAAACATTGTATTTGATTGTCATAAAATTGATAAAATTATCAAACACAAAGTATTATAAAAAAAAATTCCTATATCATGAAGAATATTTACATTAGAGTTTACAAAAGACCTTTTTTATTCCATCTATTATGATATTGTATATCTAATCCACCAAAAGGAAGAAAAAGGAAAATACCATACATAATCGACAAATGAAAGAAAGTATATACAATTTTGTCAACACTACGGAAATGACATATTTCATGAGTATAATAATATTTTAAAAACGAAGGATTTAGCCAGAACTTCTAGGAATTCAAGGGTCATTTCTACTTCATTTAGACAGATATAAAAAAAAAGTAAAAATAGAAAATCTACTACCAACAATTATGTATCATCCATATATTATTTGTGGGTTTTTTTCGATCCAAGCACCGTAGTCCATAGCTCTACACACAAATAAATAAAAAAAATTATGAAAAATATAATGATAATATAGTAAGAAATTAAGAATGATAAAATAATAAGAAATTAAGAATGACAATAACAATAATAAATAATTTTTTGCACAAACTATGATAATAACAGTAACTTAAAAAATTAGAATGGAGCAAGTAGGATAGAACATAAATTCATGTTACCAATAGTGATCACAGTTTGTGAAATATTAAGATCATAAAGACCCGTTATCCTGCACCATCTATTAAGTATTAACACTATCATTTGCACCTATGCATAAAAATACACATTAGTGGTATAATAATTAATAATAATTACCAACCTGAAAACCAAGATAATTACAATTACCAACCTGAAAGCCCTTTTTGGTGATCTCATTGAGCCTACCTAGAGACTTGTATATGGGGTACCCAGTTTAGTAGAGTAATTGCATATTCCATCTCTCTTTTGAAAGCTTTTGATTTTTTTCTTTTTTAGGGACTCGTTCGAAATTTTTCAAAAATCCTAATCTAGCCCCAATCAAACTTCATATCCCTAATGACCACAATGCACCATTGTTGGTCATTGGCACCCGTCTTAACCGATACCAGTGAGTTTGAGCCTCATGATTCCAGCCATTTGGTCTTGTGAATTTTTTGAAAAGTTTGCCTATTTTCCGAATAAGTCTATATTTTCATGAAATTTCAAGGAGCATTTTATTCCTTTTCTATTCATTATGTGTGAGACCCAATATGAATTTATGTTATTAATTGATGAATTTCCGAATAAGCAAGGAGTATTTTCGTCAAAGCAAAAAATAATAAATAAATAAATATAATATAATATAATATAATATAATATAATATAATATAATATAATATAATATAATATAATATAGTTAAAAAAATTTATATATATATATATATATATATATATATTAAATTATGGAAAAAAGATATGGATGGTAAATTAGGAGCAAGTGTGATTTTTTTTACAGGACCTCCGAATCCAGAAGATTGTGCTTCCACAATTGCATTTATAACCTCCTAAAATTCAATATAAATCATTTTATTTTTGCAAATATAATAAATGTATTTGTCAATAATATAGTTAATGAGAATTATACTTCATAAATTTCATATCTCCTCATTCTATTTTCTACATTGGTCCACTTTTGTATGACAAAAAACCTGAAAAAGAAAAAAAATCAAATTAATTATTTCAATAATAAAGAAATGGAAAGAATTTAGCAAAATTGCGTGTATAAGTTGAGATAAAAATATTTACAATGCAATATCTTATACCAACACTCTTGCAAGGTACCGCATTTCATATGAATAACCCTGAATTTTGAAAAAATTGCATAATAAAAGAGAAAAGAAGAACCATTGAATTACAGCCATTTAATAAACTTTTCAAACCAAATAGATGAATACACAACTTCATTACAAATAATGACCTTACTGAGCAACATTTTAATCCAGGCTATGCCTTAACTAAAACAATAAGAAAATTAGTGTTATTATCATAGAAAACAAACATAGTTGTATATTCTAGTTAATCAAATTCAAATCTACTTGCACATACCTCATCAAATAAAATTCGGATTCAAAGAAAGAAATGGCAGAAACCGACCTGATAAGCTAGCCAGTAGTTGCGAGCTGATTGGATCGTCTGATCCTCTCTTTCTTGACATTAAAATCGGCAAACATTTGCATGTGTTGGAGTTCCAGCTATTTGACCAGCTCCATTATTTGCTTCTCCATCTCCATCATCTCTCTCTGTCTCGCCTCCTCTATTTTCTAGTATTCCTCATTTTACCAATGGCTTTAGCAAGCTCCATTATTCTGTCAGAGGAGCTGGACTCGCTTCTTCCCCCTTTTGGTGGAGAGAGAAGAGACGAATCTCCGTTCAGAGATGACGGTGGAGGAAATTGTGACAGACAGACGATAATCAGACACTGATGGCGGAACCATGTTTGACTCCGGCTAAAGCTCAGCAGCGAGTGAGAGAGAATGGGAGAATCAGCTACTAAGAGATGGAGTGGGAGTGGAAGAGATAGAGCCGGAGTGAAAGGGAGAGAGGAGAGCCATCGTGTTTCAGATATAGGGAGAGAATTAGAGAGGGAGGCGGACAGACAAAGGGGAAGATTAGATGCGTGGATGTGGCTCTCTGTTGACACTCGTCCCTTGTAAAAAAATTTGATCCCAAATGCTACCGATTATATCTGATAAGTAAAAAAATTTAATGTAATGGTTCAAAATAATAGAGTGACGTGGCAGTACAGTAAAACAATATTTTTTTTAGGATTAGAACCTATTATAAATATATGTCATGAGTTAACCTTTTGTTTATATATGTCATGATAACCTAGAAGATAAGTGTCATAATGATCTAATGTATAGCATACATGTGTCATGAGATAACATTTATTTTTTTGAGTCATGATAATCTAGAGCATAGGTGTCATGTTCCTTAGTTTATAGCCTTATGGAAACATATGAAATGTATAGAATAAGTTTTGTATGTGTCGTATATAGGGACTAAGGATTCACATTAATAAGGTGTGTGTATGTATCATATACCTTAGAGAATAAGGATTCACCTGTGTCATAATATTTACAAGGTGTGTGTATGTGTCATATACCTTAGAGACTAAGAATTCAAGTATGACACTTTTATTTAGATGCATCAAGTAAGAATATTTTATAAAGGGTTTGAAATGTATGCATGACACCTTTTCACTTGAATGAAAAAAAAAAATTATATATATATATGAGCAATTGTGTACTGGTGTACAGAGAGAGTGTGCAACATTTAGTTAAAGTCCAAAATACAATAAAGTCATAGTATATGATACTAAGATTTAATAAGAATATCTCATGAATATCTTAGTAATCCAAATATAAAGAAAGTGAAGAGTGAAATAGAGTTCTGAAAATTATTTTCGGAAAGGGTGCTAGCACACACACAGTTTTCTCTTCACCCATTTGTTCGTTTGTTAGTGTGAATATCAGTAGAGGACGGTCCATGTCGGTAGCGTCTTGGTGATCAATCAAGTGGACGGTTTTTGTGAAACTCATCAAAAGTTGCTTGATTGTCATCAAGGTTTAATCGTAATCCGAAGGTATATTTATTTTTTATATATCGATTTAATTGCTGCACACGGATCCTCGGTCGGATTTTGATGAATTTTAAATTTATTTCCGTTGTGTATGATATCTAGAAACCCAACAGGGATGGTTTGGAGGAGATGAAGAACTAGGCTTAATGAAGAGCAATTTATTGTGGCATAATGTGCTATATAACCCTATATTTTCATCATTTACAGTTATTTTATAAAGCAAATATAATATGCAAAGTAAATGGGCCACAATATATCCGGGTTTACTAAATTGAGTAGCAAATATGGCTTGATTTTATTGGTCGGCTTGATTTCATTGGTCTTCTGTTTTCTACTTATTTTTACTAAACCTGAGATTCTTGTATACCATTGTTTGTTAAAAGTTAGTAAAAATATTATAAAACAAATGTTAACATCACGGTTACTTGTTAGGCTCATATGTACCTTATAGATCATTATTCATATTTTTTTTAATTCCTATTGTAGTTAAAACAAATTTGTTTGTAAATTTATTTGAGATCTTCTCCTTATCATTGTAGAACAATATTTTTTAAATTAGAATAGACAAAATTTTATTCTTTTCATAAAATATGACATGATCAAATATATTTATTTTGTAATTAAGTTTCATGATGAAGTCTTGTAATTGTTAGTTTATACAAAGTTCAAATAAAAAATTTAAATGGATGAAAGAATTTAATTCATAATCTGTACAAAACCAAAACAAATAAAATATTACTTTCACAATATTATTTCTAGATTGACGAGTAAAAATCCTAAATCATTGCTCTATTAGATGTTAGAAATATATTATTTAATTTTCATTTTTCTTATTTTGTATTTTTTTTAACGAGGCAACATATCGGATAACATCCAAATCCATTAACATGCCGGGTTAGGGCAACCAAAATAAATTTTGGGAGGCCAAGTAAATATATATATATATATATATATATATATATATATATATATATATATATAAATTCACAATCACTACTGATATACACTATCCCGATAACTAAATGGTCGGTTACATCGGGATTAGAAGAACATGACCATGTAGATGGTATTTACTCCATCTCTATAAAACTCAACCATTCACTGGGATATAATAAGTACATGTACGATTTTTTTATATGATTAATCTTTTTATATGATTTTTTTAATTTCCTTTATCCTTTCTTCAATAATTTGATCAGAGATCAGATATTCAAAAGATTCAACATCATTAATAATTAAACCAATACCTGTATATAAGATATCATAACTCCAACCCACCATCTCAACACACATCACGTTATCAAAAACAACACATAAAAGTCTAAAACAAAGATCACAGTCACGGAAAATCATTACTTAATGAATGATTTAGATTTGTCCATACTTCATTATTCAAGGGTTACAATAATTTAGATGATGTGACCATAATGAGAATGCTCAAAGATAGTTGAAAAATAAAGAGATGAAGTAAATTACTCATATCCCTTTATTTTTCAACTATTTTGGAGTATTCTCATAGTGCTATAACATCTCAATTGTTTCAACTATTAAATTAAATAACATGAATACATCTAAACCATTAAATATTTTACTGATTCTGATTTTTTGTGATATTTTTACGTCTCATGCTAACATTAATAACAATGAATTAATGATTGATGTTTTTGATGTTTCCTATTCTATGCCTAATTAGATGAGAACGAGTAAAGTTATTTTTTTTCGTTAGATTTCAATGCAATGGTTTCAACGAATCATTGTACATAATTTATGTTCAAATAATAATACAAAGAGAAGGTAAGGATTTCAGTTATTAAAACATAATTAGGTTTTTTTTCTTCTTTTAAAAAAAGTAATTCATCATGAAACATTGTATTTCTCATGTTAAAATACTTAATTCTAAATTTGTTTGAATTTCTCTTTATTTTGAATTCTAGATTGTTATGGTTCTATTATAAAATTGTGTCAACCGTCAACTAATAAGATACGGACAAATCGTAGCCATTGATTAATTATTGATTTTCTATAATTATTATTTATTTATATATTTTTATATGTTGTTATTTACGACTACTTTAGGTATTTTTAGAAGATAACATCATCTTGCATTGATAACATGTAATTCCTCAGATTAATAAGAGACCAATCCATCTAATTACATATCATATGAGATCAATATCTTGCAATTGTGGTCATTGGTTCCATGATTTATAACTTGTCACTGTCTAATATAGAGACTAGCTTCAAAACTAAATTAATAACGCAAATATATATTTTTTTTAATTTGAAAAGAAGGCTATAAATAAGTAGCTCGCTTCTTTCCATTAACAAAAAAATTCCTATCATTTACATGCATCAATATCATGTGATTGTTTTCTGATCTCAAATTTGTCCGAAAGCTTTAGATGTTCCAATTCTAATACTTTTGTTACCAATATCTTCAATGGCAGAGACTTTGAGTCCCTGTGGTGCTCCAGTGCCCTTCAAAGCCGTTGAAGAAGCCAATACAAATCTCATTGAAAGTGATCCACCACAAAAATACCGAGAACTAATTAACACCCTTCCTGTCATATTGTACGGCTCACACCAGCACAGATTGTACCAAGGATTTTGGTTACGAGAGGGTTTTATGCCAGGCATATTAACTATACAAAATGATTTCCAATCCCATCCAACTGATCTTTTTCTCGCAAGCTACCCCAAATCCGGTACAACATGGCTCAAAGCCTTAGTATTTGCCATAATGACCCGTAACTGTTAACAATTAAATCAACACCCCCCTCCTTACCATCAATCCTCATCAATGCGTAGCTAGTAGAGGCCATTCCATCCCCACGCATCTTAAGCACCCATTTGCCTTACTCGCTCCTTCCTAATTCAATCACAGATAGAGAATGTCAAATCATTTATGTCTATCGAGACCCAAAATATGTTTCCATTTCTATGTATCATTTTATAAATGAATTAAATAAGGAGGGTGATCGTAAATCCCCTTTCAACGACTTTTTCTCCATGTTTTGCGACGGTGCTTCTGCTTTTGGTCCTATATGGGATCATGTTTTGGGTTTTTGGAGGAAAAGTGTGGATAGACCAGAAAATATTTTAATTTTGAAATACGAAGAGATGTTGATGGAACCAAAGAAGCACGTTAAGAAGCTGGCAGAGTTTATCAATCAAGCTTTTTCAGAGACATGCAGAAGAAGAACAAGGAATAATCGAACAAATCATTGAGCTATGTAGCTTTCAAAAACTGAAGGATTTAGAAGTGAACAAGACTATGTGGAGATCGTTGGTTTCCAATAATGAGAATGTATCACAGGCGGCTCTTTTCAGAAAAGGTGCAACGGGAGACTGGAGGAACCACATGAGTCTTGAGATGGCACAAAGACTTGATAGTATAGTCAACGAAAGGTTTAAAGGATCCGGATTAGAGATTCAGGCAGAGACGAGAAGTACTTAAGTTCATATTTTATTAAAAATCGTTACTAAATCCTAAATTTTGAAATTTTTTTGGGTCAGATTGTAAGTTGGGAAAATGGTCTAGTTCCGTCAGACCCACTGGCGGAACTAGACCATTTTTTTGGACTTTTTGGGTCAGATTGTAAGTTGGGAAAATGGTCTAGTTCCGCCAGACCCACTGGCGGAACTAGCTAGTTCCGCCAGAGGCTCTGGCGGAACCTATATTTTCGTCATTTTTGGGCCAATTTCACCGTCTAAATTGGGCCAAAAATAAATTTTACCTAGTTCAGCCAGACCCAGTGGCGGAACTAGCCTTTTTCATTAATTAAGGCTGTTTAAGGGTGCCAAATGGCCGAGATTAGCAAAAAAAAAAAATTCTTTAGTTCCGCCAGACCCTCTGGCGGAACTACTTCAGTTCCGCCAGAAGGTCTGGCGGAAGTGCTACCTACCCAAATATTTTGAAAATCATGCTATCTGATTAATTATTCTTCAAAATAGTGCTACTATTCAAAAAAATTCTTTTTTTTAGGCCTTAGTTCAAGTTTCAACCCTTAGCTTTATGAAATAAAATATGGTTTCTTGGTTCATATTTTTTTTTATCCATTTTGTAGTTTGATTCAATAATCTAGTTTGTGGTACTAAACTTGCAATATTGGTGAAAATTTTAATGTATCTTTTATTTTATCTGGAATTGTTTTACTAAAGCAGCAGTTTGCTTTTTTCTTGAAATGATTGTCACCATAGATATTTTTCTCTGAGTCCATGATGACCCAATATATTCAAGGATTCCATTAAATTAATAATGAGGATTTGATATTTGGCCAAATTTCATATGTACCCCTAAAAAATCTCATAATTTCATACATACCCCTACAAAAGATGAAATATCACTAATACCCCTACAAAATCAATCAACTATCATGGATACCCTTACAAAGAAACACATATCATATGGATACCCCTACAAAATTCTTAAAATATCACCAATACCCCTATAGCTAATATTTTGTCATAATTTTTTAGTCAAATATCATCTATATTTCTTGCATTATTATTATTTACTTTATTGAAAATATAAAATGATTATTGTATACTAATTTTTTATATATATTTAATTTCTTTTAGATAATTGTATTTATTTTTGTCAAACATATTAATCTTGAACTTAATATAAATGTATAAACTAAAAAGTACATAAAATGACTTAATATAAATCTTTATCATATTTACATAAAGGAAAAAATAGAAAAATAATAAAATAATGTTAATTTTAACACTATGATATTTGAGTGATTTTGTGACGGTATTGATGGTATTTCACTTTTTGTAGGGGCATACGTGAAATTATGATGTTTTGTAGGGGTACACGTGAAATTTGGCCTTGATATTTTTTTAGTTTTGGATTGTTTAATTTGAAATAGTTTAGAGGTTTGAAGAATAAATTTTGGCATTTGACCAACATAAAAAGATACCTAGATGACCAACTTTTCAACATGCTCTAAAGTATTATTTTCTGAATGGAAGTGATAGCAGATTATATTTTTGAACTTGCATTTGGTACTTAAATTTAACAAAATCGGTGATTATATTTTTTGAAATGATATGAATGATTCATAAGATGACTGGTGCATAGCAGTTGTGTATGAAAATAAAGATACACAGCAAGCATAATAAAGTTAAGTAAAAATTACAAACAAATTATCCATACACAAATGAGTTGTGAAAAAATTATCCATATACAAATTCATTTATTCAGGTAAACAAAAAAATTATAGTATCTCCCACCTACAAGTTCAAAACTAAAGAACACACAATTGCAACTTCATTTAAATGTGCAAATAGATGAGCAATTCCATCAACATTTTTCCTATTACGTAATCCTTAAAAAAAAGAGGACATTTATGGTCACCACGACATCATATAAAGTATAAATACAAAAAACATGAAATCATAGGTGGAGTAAATACAAAAGCCATGACATCATAAGGAGGTATAATTATAAAAATAATGACATCATATGTCCAATGATGATGTATACGACATTTTTGTGGGGAAATGAGTGGGCAAGTTATAGTTTTCCAAAAATAAAACCAATTCACAACCCTAAAACCAGTTCAAACAAATAAAACCCCAAATTTATGTATCCACGTTCAAGATTTGTTCCCTACATGCCGCATGCATCTCACACACCTTCCTACAAATATAACTAAAAACCATCTTGCAATTAATAAAAGAAAAATATTTGTACATACCGGTATATAGTATATACCTCTATATACCAGTATTGTGGTCTATAAAGCGCATACAACTGGAGCTATAAAATTTCAAAAAGCAAATAAACCTGGATCGCAACTGGAAGTGGGTGTGAATTCTTCTTATTTCTTATTCTCAAGCAGGGGATTGCATGCTGAGCTGCTAATTATATAAAATAAATAAAGAATCTAATACACAATTTAATTGCAACCATTTAAGAAATTTCTTAGTATATGAAAACCTAGATACTTTATTAGGCTAAGACCTCTTCGGGTTCCTTTCTTTTGGTTTTTTCTCATATAAAGCTCCACCACAAAGCATTTTCATGCAATATCCACTCTGAAGTTCTTGAAGGTGGTATGAGTTTATCTGAGAAGATTTTATTGTTTCTTTGCTTCCAAATATTCCACACTGTAGCAGCCCACAATGTATCTTTTTGTCTTTTCCCCTCCTTCTATTGGCCTTGATTCTTGAATTTCTTCCATAATACTAATGGACCTTTTTGTGGCCTTGGGGAGATAGGAGAAAGAAGTCTCCATAATCGTCATGTGTACCGGCAGTATAGAAAGAGGTTGTCAATTGTTTCTTTCTTATTATAGTCACACAAAACACAGTGTGGAGTTGCATTCCATCATTTCTTCTGTAGGTTTTCCGGTGTTGGAAGTTTATTCCAGAACAGTAGCCACATAAAAAACTTCACTTTAGCAGGGATTCTTACCTTCCATGGTAATTATGTCCCATCCTTGTCCTGGTAGATTTGAAGAGGAAGTTGTAGGTGGATTTAGTTGTGAACTTTCCTGACCCATTCCATCTGCATAGCAACTTATCCTCATAGTCTGTTAGGTGGATTGTTGAATATCCCTAATCTTCCTGGACTGTCTATTCAAGATAGGGTTTGTGGTTATGAAGGAGACTGTTAGATCCCAACGAGATTCCATCATCTCCTTGATGGAGGCCTCCTTATTTTTTGAACATGAGAGAATAAGAGGGGGCACTGCTCTTTTAGAGGTCCTTCAGGGAGTCATTTATCAAGCCAGAAGGAGGTTAGTTCTTCATTCTCCACTTTGACGATGGATAAAGTGGAGAAAATAGGGAGAAGTTCAATGAGTTCATTAAGATAGAAAGAGTCGCTGGATGGTAGAGCATGGAAGAAAGAAGAAGGAGTGTAGTTGTAGAGAGTTTTGACAGTCCTAAACCATAATGAGTCGGGATTTTCTCTGGGTTTCTACAGCCATTTTAAGGCCATGGATTTGTTTTGAGTAGGAATATCAATGATTCCTAATCCACCATATGTCTTTGATCTTGCCAACTTCTTCCAAGCCATGAGATAGTGACCTCCATAACAAGGTTTGTCTCCTCTCCATGGAATGTCTCTCATGACTCCTTTCACCTCAAGAATAAACCATTTAGGCAATGTTATGGCTTGCATATGATAGTACAAGATAGGAATCAATACTGATTGAATCAAGGTCAATCTTCCCCCATAAGACAATAATTTTCCTTTCCAGCCAGCCAGTCTCTTTTGGACTTTGTTAATAAGGGATAGCAGTATTGATTTAGTGGGCTTTTTTAGAGTTAGAGACAGACCTAAGTAAGTAATGAAGAATTCCTTCATTGGGCATTCCAGGATTTGAGATATGGTGGAATGGAATGGTTGTGGAATTCCAATTGGAGAGAAGAAGCTCTTGTCATAGTTGATGTGTAACTCACTCATGTTTGCAAAGGAATTTAGGAATTCCTTAACTATTCTAAGGTTTTGAGGTGAGGCCTCACAAAACTAGGTGGTGTCATCAGCAATTTGAAGCATGTGAGATTGAATGATATGATGGGGGGTCATTCTTGCTCTAACTTTTTCGATCATAGATTGTAATGCATCCACCACTAGGTTAAAGAGGAGAGGTGAGAAAGGATCATCTTTCCTGACTCCTTTAGAGTGGAAGAATGGAGGGCTCTCATGCCCATTGATTTTAAGGAAGGAAGAGGATGTTTTCAGGAGGGATTCAACCCAAAGGATCCATTTAGGTGGGAAGTCTCTAGCTACCACTTTTAAGAGAAAGTCCCACTTGACAGTGTCAAAAGCTCTTTTAAAATTAATTTTAAAGAGCAATGATGGGAGATTAATGTGGTCTGCATATGTGGCTATCTCCCTGGCTACCATGTAGGATTCCACAATTGATCTTCCCCGAATGAATGCTGATTGGTTCTAATGGATCAACAATTCAATATGATTCTGCAATCTAAAGGCCATAAGTTTGGATATGATTTTTATTGGAGTATTGATGACACTTATAGGTCTGAATTGATTCACATAGCATGCTCCTTCCACTTTGGGAATGAGAGTGAATGCAACCTCATTAATTCTCCATAAGTCAGCTCTATCTTGAGAGAAATTCTGAATGAGCCACATCAGGTCTTGTTTAATGAATTCCCAGCATTTAATCACAATTCTGTTGGGAGGCCATTATGACCTGATGATTTGCCTTTTTGCATGGAGAAGATTGCTTCCTTGACTTCTTCTTTATTTATTGGTTTGTCTAGTCGGGCTAGATCATTAGTAAATGATTGGAGGAAGTTTAAGTTATATTCATTACTTGAAGTGGAGTGGCTGACCATAGTAGATGAGCCGAAGAGAGAATTATAGTCGTCATGCATTGCAAGAATGATATCATTTGAATTTGAGAGAGTTTTCTCTTGGCCATCAGAGCCAAGGGTAATGAGTTTGTGGATGTTATTAGACTTCATTCGCTGTGAGGTAATGGCGTAGTAAAAATAGAGGTATTTATATCCCCTAGTTTCATCCATCTACATGAAGATCTTTGTTGCCATTTTTTTCCAAGTGGTTAGACAGGATGTAGATTAGTTCCTTGAGATTAATCCTAAGTTGAAGCTCATTTGGAGAAAGAGACCTTAGTTTTTCAACCTTGTCAAGGATTTGGGTAACCCATTTTGCTCTTTCTAATGACACATTATTACCTTTATCATGTGTTTGGGACCATGACCAAAGGGTGCATCTAAGTCTACGTAACTTAGTTAGATAGTTTAAAGTAGCATTAGGGCAAAATGTTAGAATGGCCCAACTAGTTTGAACCACCTCCAAGAAGTCATGATAGTTAAACCATGATTTTTCAATTTTGAATCTCTTATTTACAAGCTGTCTACGAGTGGAGAGAGGGAATAGGGGAGGAGCATGGTCAGAGGTAGCCATTGGCAAGTCCACAAGGGTTGCTACCAAGGGAGAGAGGACAATATGTGAAAAGATAAAGACTCTATGAAGTTTGTATAGACAAGGGTTTGGTTTTTTGTTGGACCAAATGATTTGTTTAGAATTGAGTAGGACCTCTTTAAGGTCAAGGGCATAAATAAGTTGTTTAAACTCTATGGAGAGCCTGTTGTTGAAAGAGGCTAAGGTTGTCTCATCTCTCTGCCTGAGATCGTTGAAATCTCCCAGGATCATCAAAGAAAGTTGAGAATAGTTTGATCTGAGATCAGCTATCTCAATGAGAAAGTCAGTTTTCTGATTATCTTCGGATGATCCATATGTGCTAGAGAGTAGGAATTCAACTAAGGTGGAATTATCTTTTAGGATGATATTGGAGGTGTGAGCGATATTGAAAGAATGGATAACAGAGAAGGAATCATTCCACAAGGTTATAATGCCCCTTTTGGATCCTAAGGCATTTAGGTGAAAGAAGTTGGAAAGGGAAGATGATGCAATTTTCTTAACCTTAAATATATTGACATCATCCCACTTAGACTCTTGAACACACAAAATATTACATATAGATGTTCTAACAGTCGCACGAATCACATTATATTTTTTGTCAGTTCTCAGTCCTCTTGACGTTCCACGTCAGTAGGTTAATATTACAAAAAATTATTTCATCCATAAAAACTTAAACAAAAGAGCAAGGAAAGAGAATTCATCTCCACAAAAGTTAGCAACTGAGTATGACTCAGAAGGCAGCAGACTCATCCTTTGATGAGTCATCATCCTTAAGCATTGGCTTCTTGCCCTTAACCTTATAAACCTAACCTTGATTCTTCTTGTCATGACCCATCTTGGTTCTTACTTCATCCACCCTGATAGGGGTAATTCATATAGATGTTTACCCGCTATCTTGTATCTTATTTTCTGCACTTTAGTTAGTATTTTAGCATTTTAGTACTTTATTTATGTTTTAACCTAATAAACAACTTACTGCTAGAATCACATGTGATTGCAGGAATTAGGGAAAAAAGGCCAAAAAAAGACGCAAAAGAGGTGCAAGGAGTCTAGGGAGTGATTAGAGCAATCATCGCACCACGGTCCCCCACCCGTGGACATGGTATTACTCGACCCGGCGCACGGATCACAAGGAATCGTGATTCAAGAGGAACGGCTCATGGACATCCAAACTAGGAAAGAAACACAAAGGGCTAGAATCACGGACTGATTGATTGGCGCATTCAAGAGAAGATCTGGCAATGCCACGCAAGCGTGCTCAGGAAAGAGCAGATCGGTAAAGAGCAATTAAGAATCAATTTGTAAGGATATTCGAAAGATGCTACTTGCCATCTGGAGACGCTGGAAACCCTAGAGATCTCTCCCCTATAAAAGATCCTTAGACGAGTGGCAGAAGGAGGATCAATCGAGGAGAGAAAACACTCAGAGAGAAAGAGAGAGAGTAGTCTTGTTAGTCGTGTGTGGTGATAGCACACAACTACGGACTCAGAAAGAGAGATAGTTTCATTTCTGATCCTCTTATGTATCTTGGTTTTGGTTATTGTCTGATGTACTACAACTAACACCGCCCCCTAAGGCGCGGTGTTAGTAGTTTATCAATCTAGTATTTCAACAAGTTATTTTCTCCTTGTTCATTTTTATTATTTACTGTGATGTTGCTTGTGAATTATTTAACTCTTATCTTGAAGTGTATAGCGTGCCACAAGTCTTGATACTTAGCCGAGTAGGTGAGCGACCAAGAGGAGAAGTTGAAAGCCTGACCCGCGATCAACACTAGGACCAACGAGGCACAAGACTAGCCAAGACGTCCAAGAGGAGTAAGGAACACCACAGATCTCAAAAGGCTTGTACCCTGGTCAGCCATCCCGGGAGTACTAGCACATCGATTCACTGCGAGAGTTAGCTTCGTGATACCAGGGTGGATCCCCCTCATCAGGTTTAATAAGAAGAAGAAGGAGAGGCAACGGAAGGAAACCACTAAGGAGATATACGAAACCACCAAACCATAGATCGCTATCTATCAGACAACCAAGAGATCCCCCCCTGGGTGAGCACTGCGAGCGTGGGATCTTTTTACTTTACTTTTATTTTACTTTTTTTTATTTACTTTCTTTCGCACAACCAACCAAACATAAATTCGGTTTAGATTACCAACCGGTAGCTAGTTCAGTACTCCACCTTTGGCCTCCCTATGAATCTACACCCCAGCTTTACTATGACGTGATGTCGTGAGGGCGGCTTAGCAAGTGAAACTGAGGTTCTAAAATTCGAACTGGCCGGAACCTATTTTATTATCTATACACCATACAGCACAAGAACCCTTTTCTGGCACCGTTGCCGGGGAGGCACGGATATTGGAAATCTAGCTTTCTGGTAGTGAGACCAGACCATTTTTCTTTTTTCTTTTTAATCTTGAATTTTTCTGACCTTGCGCTACAACCTATGGTACGAGAAGAGATATCCACCAACTGTTCCACAAATAATTAGACAGAGAAGAAACCTGAGTACGAAGCAAAGAACGATAGCAAGCAACACAAACTCAGATGATGCGAAAGATCAGACGATCAATCCAACAGGAAGAACCATACCGTAGGATCAGACGAGAAACATGAACATACCCAGACAACCGGATCCTGATAAGACGCGACTACCAATACGAAGGACATTGCGTGACTATGCTTCACCAGGCACGATCCTTACACAATCGAGCATCGTGATACCAACCATAGGAGCGAACTCATTCGAACTCAAGCCTTCCCTAGTCAGCATAGTTCAATGAAACCAATTAAGAAGTTTACCCTCCGAAGATCCAAAGCAGCACCTCTCGATATTTAAGGAGTATCGCGACACCCTGAAACTAAACGGAGTCAACCAAGACGCAATCAGACTATGACTATTTCCATTCTTGCTATGAGACAAGGCACGATCATGACTTCACGCACTTCCAAGTAATTCGATCAGCAATTGGAATCAGCTAGCTGAGACCTTTCTCAACCGGTTCTTCCCGGCGAGCAAAACTGCAGATCCACGAAGCCAGAACACGAGTTTCAGCCAAAGACTGTCAGAATCTTTGTATGAAGCTTAGGAGAGATTCAAGGACATATTGAGAGTCTGCCCACACCATGGACTCGAACAACGGCTCCTGACCCGTACCTTCTATAATGGGTTGAAAGATACATCGAAGGGGAACATATACACAGCCGCTAGAGGGTAACTCATGATGAAGACTCCGACGGAAGCACTAGCACTCATAGACGGAATGTCGGCGAATTACCTAAACCGGAACAATGATCGATAATCACAAGCATGAGAAATTCTCACGGTAGATAGCTCTACCATGTTAGATTTGAATTTGAATTTGAATTTGAATTTGAATTTAAATTATTTAAGTTAATTGTACGTTGAACATCCGCCATTTTAGTGATCACCACGCCATGTCCCTTTCATTAGAAGATGTGTTGGTAATCATCATTATCGGTTCATCCGATGCGTCCCATGGGGAGATGTTTCCACCATCATTCCCCCATACATCAACTAGAGAGGATGACAGCCTCCTGGGTGTCGGCAGCAAGGAGGATCTGACTTTTGAGGAAGTATGAGACCACATCCTGAACGAGGATATTCGGCAAAGGGAGCAGAGCGAAGGCTCGGGTTCCATGAGTTCAACCCTGAATGTAGAGAGTCGGGATCATGGAGGTCAGAGAAACAACAACCACGGATGATCTAAATTGAGAGGTCACAGCAAGTCAAGGCCGCATGGTGAGTTGGAGTGTTGGGACTGTAGCAGAAAAGACCACATGAAACATGCAAATCACTAAAAAAGGAGAAAAGAGCAGAGACAAATTCCGCAAATGTCACCATCGAGGAGAATTCATACGAAGCACTCGGTCTATGCATCAACAGCCTTATCGAGTCATGGATTCTGGATTCGGGCGAATCCTTCCACTCTACCACACAGAATCTTTTAAATTTTAAATCTGGAGAATTCGGAAATGTTTACTTAGCGGATGGGAAACCGCTATGCATATCGAGCATGAGCGACGTCCAAATAAAATCGAGCAACGGAGTTAGATGGACTTTGCGGGGAGTTCAATATAATCCGGGTTTAAAGAAGAACTTGATATGCATTGGGTAGATGGATAGTGAGGGGTACAAAACCGTGTTTAGAAACGGGTTGTGGAAGTTTATAAAAGGCGCCCTAGTTGTGGCGAAGGGTACAAAAACGGGAACTCTCTATCTGACAGACAATAAGGCAGATTTGTTGACGGTCCGGGAGCGACAACCGACCCGATGTTGTGACATAATCGGCTCAATCATATCAATCACAAAGGATTACAAGTGCTGGCAATGGTTTGTTACCCACAGTGAAATCGGTAGAAACCGATTTTTGTGAGAACTGCATGCTCGGCAAACAAAAATGGGTTAGTTTTTTGAAGGTCGGACAAGAACTCAAGATGGGGAAGCTAGACTTGGTGCACAGCGATGTGTGGGGACCGGCTCTGGTCCAATCTCTCGGCGGGTCACGCTACTACGTTAGCTTCATCGACGATTCCACCAAGAAGGTATGGGTCTACTTTATTAAGCGCAAGTCAAGATGTGTTTAATATGTTTAAAAGATGGAAGGCAAAAATCAAAACTGAAACCTGCTTGAAGCTGAAATGCCTAAAGTCGGACAATAGAGTAGAGTACGACAGTGCCGAGTTCAAAGCATTTTGTGCGAACCGAGGGATCAAGCAAATTCGGACGGTTCCGAATCGACCTCAACAAAACGGAGTCACCAAACGAATGAATCGGACTTTGAATAAACGGGCGAGGGCGATGTGACTGCACGCAGGACTACCGAAGATATTTTGGGCAGATGCGGTTAACACAGCCACATATCTTATCAACCGTACCCCAATGAAACCGCTAAACCTCGAGTTGCCAGAAGAGAAATTGAAAGGTAAAAAAAAATTCTCTTAATCACTTGAGAATTTTTGGGAGTATTAGATGATATGGCCTAAAAGTGTGTGTTTATTGGTTATGAGTCGAATTACACCAATTTTGGGTAGAACAAAGTCGAAAAATAATTCGGTCCAGAGATGCAACCTTTAACGAAAATGAATTCTACAAGGATAGGTTTGGGTCAAATGGGGAATCTGAATCTAAGGATAAAGTTAACCAAAACTCCATTTTAGAAGAAGTTCTGAGAAAGTCTGTAGTGGTCGAATTTTTAGTCGGGGAATCGACTGAGAACGGAAATGAAACCGTGACTGAAACTGCACCAGACCACAATCTAGAAACTCCGGTTGTAAGACGATCAAACCGGATTATCAAACCCACAAGCCGTTATTGACCATCACTTAATTACCAGTTGTTAACTGATGTTGGCGAATCTTAGGATTACTGTGAGGTAGTAGAGATGGGAGATTCGGTCAAGTGGGAGCGTGCAATGAGAGATGAGATTGAGTCTCTCTCAAAGAACAAGACTTGGGTATTGACCCGGTTACCATATGGCAAGAAGACGCTACAAAACAAGTGGTTTTATCGGGTAAAGGATGAACAAGGCGACAGTAAGCGGTGCAAGGTGATATTGGTAGTAAAGGGATTCCTACATAAAGAGGGAGTTGACTACACGGAGGTATTTTCGCCGGTGGTTAAGCTGACAACTATTCTTACGGTGTTAAGAATTCTAGCGGCCGAAGATTTGTACCTCGAGTAGATGGATGTCAAGACGGTGTTCCTCCATGGTGATTTGGAGGAGGACATCTATATGGTGCAGCCTGAAGGTTTCGAGACCCCGGGAAAGGATGGTTTTGTGTGTAAGCTCAAGAAAAATTTGTACGGTCTAAAACAGGCACCTAGACAGTGGTACATGAAGTTCGATAAATTCATGTGTGATCGTGGTTTCCGGAGAGGTGATACTGACCATTGCTGTTACTACAAGAACAATAGAGATACATATATTATTTTGCTTTTGTATGTAGATGATATGCTCATTACAGGTGCGAATATGAGTGAGATCAACAAGCTCAAGAAGGAGCTGTCGATAGAAATTGAAATGAATAATTTGGGGGCAGTAAGCCAGATTCTTAGGATGCGGATCACTCGAGATCGAGCGACGGATGCACTAACTTTGTCGCAAGAGAAGTACATCAAGAAGGTGTTGGAGCGATTTCGAGTAGATGACGCCAAGCCGAGAAGTACTCCACTCGGCGCACATTTCAAGCTCTCGAAGGCACAGTCATCTAAAACCAGGGAGGAGAAACAGTAAAAAGTAATAGTGCCATACACGTCGGCAGTGGTCGTACGTCATGCTGTGTACGAGACCCGATATCGCACATGCAGTGAGAGTTGTGAGTCGATTCATGGCAAATCCCGGCATCGAGTATTGGGAAGCGATCAAATGGCTGCTGAGATATTTGAAGGGCACTTCAAATATGGCGTTGTGCTACAAAAGGGATTGCATGACTTTACAAGGGTTCGTAGACGCGAATCTAGGAGGAGATGTGGATAGTGGGAAAAGTACTTCCGGTTATGTTTTTACAATGGGAGGTACAGCTGTGAGCTAGATGTCGAGGGTGCAGAAATGTGTGGCGCTATCAACGACTAAAGCAGAGTATGTGACAATTTCAGAAGCCGAAAAAGAGATGGTATGGCTCTTGACCTTTCTAAGAGAAATTGAAAAAGATCAAGAATGTAGGGCACTCTACACCGACATACAAAGTGCCTTGTGTCTCGCGAAAAATCCAGTGTTCCAATCCAGAACCAAGCACATCCAACTCAAGTATGTTGTGAAAGACGGTACCATATCATTAGAGAAGATCCAAGGTGCGAAGAACCCTGCCGATATGTTGACCAAGGAAATCTCCATCGACAAACTGAGGCTGTACGCTGCTTCAGTGGGGCTGGTCGAGTGAGTCAGTAGGAGCATGTCGTCAGGCTCAAGGAAGATACGGGAGAAAAGGAGAATGTATTCAATGCAGATGATTGGCGTTATTATGAAGTCTCCAAATGGGAGATTGTTTGGTGTGGAGATTTCTGGAAAACTCTAGATACCGTATAAATGGAAATCCTGCAGGAGATAGGAAAGTTCTCCATATTTTATTGACATGATTTAATTTCCTAATTGATAATTAGAGTTAGCAATATATTTATTTTCTTTATATTTGTTTCCATGAATTAGGCGTTAAATAGGGCAACAAATCCTTGGGTTATTTTTTTGTATTATGTATGACTAACACTATAAATAGAGAGGTAGGGGTAGAGTTTTATTTATTCCAACAACTATAAATAATTATATTGTATTTCTCTTTCGTCCAAGTACAAGAAAGTGTCGAATGTCGGCGGCCGTAGTTTTTACCCTCATTAGGGTTTCCATGTAAAAAATATTTTTTTTCTTATGTCTTTCTTTCTGTGTTTGATGTTGCATCTCGGTTTCTAACAACTAATTCATATGGAATAATAATTTTGAATATTATAGAATGATATATTTGATTGATAAGCAATATAATGCGGGAGCAACAATCTAACACATCGTTCATAACTAGCTAGCCTTGGAGATATAGTAAGCCTTACACAAAAGATTTATAGATCCGAATTTTTGGCAAGAGTAGGAAACATAAGACAATTCAATTTAATATAAATTAGAACAAATGAAATAAGATGATTCGCACGAAAAAATTATATACTATGTACTTAAATTTGCTGATTATTATTATTGTAGATGAGTGAAGTTATACAAATAAATATATGAACAAAGAGAATTTTATTAAAAAAATATTAAAAAAAAAAACATATACAAGAGCTATCATTTTCTCCACTTTAATAGGGTCTGAGATTAGCTAATACATGCATAGAGATGCATATATTAAAAGATAAGAGAACACATGGTGTAGCAATATATGGACCAAATAGTTAAAAGATAAGAGACCAACTCTAAAGTTAGTCAAGATACATCATAATATTTTATTTTATTTTAATTTATTTTTTTGAGGGAGAAATATAAGTAATCGCTTGAGTTTTGTTCTTTTTTAAATCAGTCTTACTAGATGCGATATTCAAACTACTCATCTATGCAGAGATGGGGTTAGAACCCTATCACTAGACTATTCTAGTAATGATCAAGATACACCATAATTAAAATGCACTAAGAGCAATTAAGATCCATTAAGATTTAGAAATTAGATAAATGATAGCCAATAGATGTTAGATCAAATGGCCGGAATTTGTTGACTGGCGTGAAAAACCCTTATGCAATTAAGATCTTTTTAAATATAACTTTGTAAAATAGGAAAAAGTCTTTTAAACCCCCCAAATATATTGTACAATTTGGAAAAATATTTCAAACCATCTATTGTGAGGCTTTTGTGTAAAATAGATAAAAGACATGATCTTGTTAACAATAAATCATGCCATCCTAAATGAAGGGGGCGAAGCAAGAAGTGAGAATATGATAGAGCGAGAGACATATACTAAAAATTGAAAATGGTATGGCAAGTTTGGATCCGAAAAGATATGATGAGAGAATAAATAAATTATTAAGAGAGAAATTAGAGATGGAGAGAGGAGAGATTAATAAATCAATAAAAAATATTATAAATTGGTTCAGGCACTTACTCTTGACGGACCAATTCATTAACCATTTACATTTTGTCATGGTTGGCCTATGGTCATGGTCTATGTATATAAATGCTTCTTCATATAAATTCCAAAATGTAGGTCACTGATAAACAATCAGGCATATAAATGTTTATTCATATATGTTCTAGGGAAAAAAACTCACTTTTACATCTCAAATTCTTCAAAAAAATAATACTTTTGGTACCTCAACTATTTTTTGAGCATTTTTATACCGCCAGTTATTTATTTTGAGCACTTTTATACCCTCCATCCGTTAAGTGCACAGTCACCCATTAATTGCTGACGTGACATATTTATGTGTCAAAAATATTAGTTTTAAATTGATGACTTGAACTTTTAATAAAAAAAAAAATAAGCAACATCTCCTTCCTTGCTCCACCATAATAGAGAGCAAAGAGGGATAGGAGATGTTGCTTAATTTTTTTTTCTTTTTATTAAAAGTTCAAATCATCAATTTAAAACTAATATTTTTGACACATAAACACGTCACGTCAGTAATTAATGGGTGACTATGTACTTAACGGATGGAAGATATAGAAGTACTCAAAATAAATAGTTAGAGCATAAAAATACTAAAAAATAGTTGAGCAACCAAAAGTACATTTTTTTTAATAATAGTTTGGAATGTGAAAGTAAGTTGTTCCCTGTGTTCTGTTCTATGACACTATATAAAAAGAGATTGCTCAATGTACTTTTTCTTCCCAAAACCAATCAGATAATGACAATTGGATGGATCCCATCACAGTCCAATGAGTAGCTGACAACTGGCTGGACCCCACGTTTGTGAATAACGCGTTTACAGTGCGAAAATAAGAACTTTTGGTTTTGCATACAACAGGTTCACAAAGACCATTGTGTTCCTTTAATCTTTGATCACATGGACCCGCATCATGCAATATATTCAAACATAGATTTCATATTTTCTCTTGATTTTGTGTGAACTTTTTGTCTCATATTATATAAAACAAGTCATCAAATACATTAAAATCGGCTGATTTGAATTCATTACAAGTTTAGCAACAGAAATATTGTTCCGTATGTATAGAAAGAGTAGCCTTTGGATCCGGTGAGAATATTATTTCATTTAACTACCTATTTGTATTTGACATACAGTTTATTTATCACTTAAAAAGCAAATTATTTGACTCCTTTTATCTATGTTGCACGGACACACGGGTGTTGTGTCCGACACAACACGGACACGGCGACACGGCAATTTTAGAAAAAGTATCGGACACGACACGTTATATATACATATTATTTTATTATTATTTTAATATAATTAATTATATATCTAAAAATATAAAATAATAAATATGATAATAAAAAGATTCGAGAGGATAACAATAAGAAAGATTAATTTTTCCTATGGAAATGCATGAATAAAAGAAAAAAAAAAAGATATCGTCTCTAGTACATGGTTCTCATAAGTTAGGGCTGTTAGAAAAAATATACAAAAAATGTTGTTAGTAAAATAAAAAGAATATATTTTTAGGAAAAAAATGAAAAAACATATATTTATATAAAAAATATTTGTCCGAAAGGTGTCTAGTCGTGCCCAAACCGTGTCCAGCAGTGTCTGAACCGTGTCCTAGCCGTGTCCGAACCATATCCCGTCGTGTCCAAAAATTAATTACTATTAAAATATTCGGACCCGCCACGTGGCGTGTCCGACACATGTCCAAGCCGTGTCCGTGCCATGTCCGTGTCCGACATGTGTCCGACATGGACACGGCCGGTTTTTGGAAGTGTCCGCGTAACACAGCCTTTTATTAATTGTGTTAGTATGTTGTTTTTTAAATTAGCATGGAACTGAATAATATTAGAATTGAATTTTGCATTAACAGTTATTGTTATAAGTTGAAATTTCCATTTACTAATAATATTGAGTATTTTAGTATATTTGTAATATTATAATATGTTGTTATTGGAGGGTCTAAATTTATAATAATAATAATAATAATAATATGGCCTCTTCAGATTTCTTCTATGGCATGTCGTGTGTATGTTAATTAGAAATTAATGAGAGAAGAAACCCTAATTGATTTATTGCCTAGCCGTTTCTTCAAGAATATTGGAAGGGGAAAAGCCAGAGCATGAGTTGCATTTTAGTTCCTCTATTCTCTCTACATATATATATATATACTCTCACTTGGTTCTGATTAGGACACGGAAAAATAGATACATCACAAAGAGGTGGTGAATCTGAATTAAGGAGGCCATGAGGTTCACGTGTGTTGATTAAATTATGATTTCTATGTGGGTTGATCCAAAGTCAGTAGTAAAGTTTGAAGTTTATTTAAAATATTATCACTTCTCACAATTCGAGTTTAGTGTTATCAAAGTCAATTCCAGTTAGCGTTCACCAAACAAACTACATAAAATGAAATATAATTTTAATGAGTACTAATAATTGACGAAATATTGAGGGATACATTGTAGTAATCGTTTAAGTGCTGCACATGATTCGAGATTTTATGGTCGTCAGAAAAGTTAAAGTGCCGCATATGCCTCGAGATACCATAGCCGCCAATAAAGCGAAATCACGCCGCACATGATTTGAAATGTCGTGGCTGCTTGATTATCAAATTTTGAGGTTGTTCCCAATTTAAATTTTATAAGTTTGAAAGTGTAGTAATTCATCGTATATACAAATATATAATTTTAATTTTGTGTGTAAGTTGTAATGAATCTTTAATTGTTGCACTTCAAGTCTTAAAATAGATTTGGGGTATAACAGTTATGATGCTTATTCTAATGCATAGTTGCAATCCAAATTTGGAACTAAAAAATGAGAGTTTTAAGTTTCAAGAGACTGAATATAATTAAGACATGGATGAATTACGATAAAAATGGAGATGAATTAAGACATGGGGGTTTAAGTGTGACTGGTACAATGAAATCTCGAGTACCGACATGGTTCGTGGCTTCTTAAATTATCTCTCGCATTATTATTAAGTTAAAATCGGATCGGGTGGTTGTTCGTGGACTCTTCAATTATCTCTCTGAGATATTATAAAGAAATACGTCGTTAGGCGTGATTACGCTCTTTAAAAAATTATATATTTTTTTATGAATAATTAATGACTGTATGGAAAAGGAAGAATAAAAAAATTGAAACGGTATAAAAATGACATTGAAGAGAAGTAATTGGGCAACATTAATTACCTTATATTTATTTTGGCTTTCTCTAATATCAGTCAGCACAAATGAAACCTAACATTTGTGAAGTGTCTTTAGAACGTTTCAATGAAAACATTCTAGTCTCTTTTGTATCCCTCAAGTTTTTTCAGACCCTCACATCTTTTATGTTTTGCTTTTGTACCAAAAATTCAGTCACGTAATTTGTATTGGGGAAATTTGCAATAAAAGCCCTTCCATTATGCTTAATTGAAAACAAATTCCCTACATTATTGAATATTGCAAATAAACACATTCGATCTTGAGAAATTTAATGTTTCGTCTCTACTAGTTAGCTCGTATCTAACACCATCAATTAATTAACTTCTCTTAATTATTATAATTAACATTTTTCATATAACATTAAATTTTAACAATAATACTATATAACATTAGGGAAAATCTCGACGAAAAGCTAACAAAATTTGTTGTGTAAATATTATAGCTAATTAATGTATTCATCATTAGCTATAATATTTGCACAACACTTTGTTGTCTAGCATATTTTATTCTTAATTTATTTTTATTAGACATGATGCTGCATGATGGGAATTCCCATCATGCAGCACGACTGTATATATAGGCGATAAATAATATATAAAATAAAACAAAAATTATGTAAAATTCATTCTTTTGGAGGCAGTAAAATAGGATATAGGTAAAATAATGAAATCAATATAAAAAATAAAAAGTATATTGGAAAATGGAAGAAACAATATACAGTTGCGCTTTCAAATTTTCCTATTTTATTTTTAATTGATTTTATACACCTAAATCTTGTAATGAACCCACGTCTCACAATTAAATTGTGCACTTCAAAGTTCATCAAACCGAATTATTCTGTGTTGATTTCAGCCCAAAAAGGCCCAACTCAAGATAACTTATTTCCGTTATTCTCACATGTTTGCCCCTGTTTCTATTGCTAAAACGTGTCCTTCCTCTTTTGAATAAAGAGCGCCGAAAGTAACTCTAACAAACAAACCAAGTCTACAATTAAATGGCTACACAAAAACATAAAAAACTGTATAACCAGCTATTTCCATATCTATGGGTTCATTACAAGTATAAATCAAGTGCATAACATTAGCAAATCTTTCTGTTCTTGACTTCTCCATTTTTAGTAATTCAAAAACGGAAACAACCAACGTAACACAATTCCATACTCCATTAATATCATCATCACCATTTCTAATCAAAAAAAAAAATCATCACCATTTCTAACCCTAATTTGATTTGATTTTGTCTGTCTCGACCTAATCAATCAATCAAATCAATGGGGGATTTTGAGAAGCAGGTGAAGGAGAGAGCGAAGGACGTGAAGAAGTTCTTCAAGAAGGGGATGAAGGTGGTCGGCCCACCTTGTAAGAAAGGGGCCAAGGCTGTCAGAGCGGGATGTAAGAAGGGCTGGAACAAGGTCCTTCAGCACTTCAGCAAGAAAGGATCGACCAATGGTGGAGTTTGAGTTTGTTGAGTTTCTTTCTTGTCGGATGATTCGATTGATGAGTGGGGTAGAATTGCGATGATTCTTTTTGCTTGTATGTACTGATTATTTGGATTTTTTGAGATGATTCTTTTTGCTTATGTACTGATTATTTGGATTCTCGAGTGGGTTAAGAAATATTATGATTCTTTTGAAGATTAATGGATGATTTTCTACTTTTGTTTATTGATACCGTTGGTCGGATACATTGCTTGAAAAAGAAATTTGTTTTGTTTAATTTGGTGAAAATGAATTAACCAATTTAGCCATCCCATGTGTTTAATTTCCTCAATTTCAATTTACATCTTAATTTCCCAATAGTAATATCTTCACAGGCAACAATATATAATGAATGATATATTATATGGTGGAACTTCATATCAAAGCTGTTTTTTATAATGTCATTAAGCAATCAAAACATGCAATCAAATGCACCTTCCTGCTTCCCATTCCTAATGCTACAACGCTAAACAACAATTCCCAACACAACAAATGGAGCAAGCCACCTTCCTAAGGACCTAAATCATATAACCAAAAACAAGTAGATGCATCTAAACGTCAAAAAATAAAGTATTAAAATCAGAGGCCTTGAGTTAATCTTTGTAATTTGCCTTGGTTCCCAGAATCTAGGGTTTCCATCAAAAGAGGTGGCGCGCATTGAGCGTTGCCTTGATTATTTTTAGTGGGTTCAGACATAAAATGATTATTTTGAAGATTAATGGATTTTTTTTGTGTTCATTAATATAGTTGCTCTGATATATTGCTCGAAAAGGAAATATTTTGTGCATGTGTATGTGGTTAATTTGATGAAAATGAAATTAACCAATTTAGCCAATGCATTTTTTTTTAATTCCCTCGGTTTCACTTTACACCTTAGTTTTCCAATAGTAACATATTCACAGGCAATAGTATATAATCATATATAGAGAAAATTTTATATGAAAGTTGTTTTTCCCAAATATAATTAAGCAATCAAAACATGCAATCAAATGCACCTGCTTCTCATTCCTAATGCAACAACCCTAAACAACATCAATTACTAACACAACAAAACGAGACCTCCTTCCTAAATCACATGTTGTGGGTTCTACATGTTAAACCTCAAAAAAAAAAGAGGAAAAAGCAGAATAATTTAAAAAAAAAATAGAAAATATTAAAATTAGGGGCCTTGAGTCAATCTTTGCAATTCGCCTTGGTTTCCGGAATCTAGGGTTTCCATCAAAAGAGGGGGCGCGTACTGAGCGTTGCCTTGATGCTCTTCTGCGTCTTGGCAAAATGAGAGGATTATTGTGTCGATTGACATTTCAACTACCGCGAAGAAAAGCGTGGCGGTTATGTAACCTAACGCCCAACTCACCTAAAAAGAAAAAAAATGTAAAGTAATTAAATACAAATTAATTGGTTAGTAAAAAATCAATGAAAAAAGTGAATTTTTTCCATTTTTTTATTGGTTCGGTAAAGTGATTAGAGTAATTGATTGGGTATTTTTCATGTTTTGAAAGGTAGTTCATGCAAGATTGGACCATATTGAGGTTCGATGAAGCTTAATTGGGGCTTAATTAACACATAATTGTCAGATTAATTAAGGCTTATTGGAGCCCTAATAGGTTTGATTAGTGTATTAATTGTAGAATTTAGGGTAAATTGAAGCTCAATTGCATATATGAGAGTACTTCATGCAAGGTTGGATCAAATTGAAGCTTTAATAAGCTCAATTAGGCCTTAATTAACACAAATTAAATCCTAATTGATGTTCAATCCGTGTTTCATTCTCTATTTAGTACAAATTCAACTTGAGAAAATAAAACATAACCATCATTACAACTTACCAAGACGGGGAAGAGGGGAGACGAGATCTTGTTATGCGCGGACTTATACTTATAAGTATCCAGCATCAAGAAGGCGAAGAGCGCGCAGAACAAACTGACGCATAATTTTCCAAGAAAGAGAATCACATCTCCAATCACATTCACCTTCCCGATGCGCAGAATATTGTTCATTATCAATCCGGTAGCTATTTCGGACGCCTTGCAGAAACTTTTCCCAGTAATTGCAATCTGCCAAAAAGATTAAAACAAATTATATATTTATAATAAAAATTGTTAGGTGATTATATCATATATGTAGTATCTGATAGGGAAAGTCGCAACAAAGCTCATGTATTATGTCGAAATTGCAAACAAAACCTGCATTATTCCCTAAGTTGTGAAAAAGCCCCTACTACTAGTTTCCTACTGTAATATTTGAAAAAAAATCTTAAAAGTTTAATTAATCATTCTTGCTCTTTCTCTCTCTGAAAATTATTTAATATATCGGTACACTCCAACACAAATAACGATTTTTAAGCAGGGTAAATACCCAAACATACCATGATATAAACATTCCTATTAACGCTCTTAACAGTCCAGTCAAGGCAGCCCAAACAACATCTTCACAACAAAAAGACCGTTTTTCCCACGCAATTTTTTAAAGGACGAAAAGTGAAAACTAAAGGTATTACTTATAACTATCGGCATAGAGTCTTTCACACCTCAGCAATAATATGCAAGTGTTCTTTTGCAATTTCCAATAAAGCAGGGGCTTGTTTGCTAATTTCCCTACATATCGCTACGCACCAACACAAACAACAAAACATACCATGATATAAGCATTTCTGTTAACACTCTTGACGGTCCAGTCAATGCAGCCCAAACAACACCGCGAGGACGAACCGACTGTTTTGCCCATGCAATTCGTCGAGGAATCATCTGCATGTTTCAACCTGTCATATTATTTATTAAAAAACATCATTAAATTCACATATGATTACTAAATTATTTATTTTAAGAAATATAACCCACACAACCATAGCTATGTATTAAATTTAAATTTATTATTAAATGACTCGAGGATGAAATGGACCCACTAGATCGGCATTAAAATAATATTATTAAATCTATTTCCATCTAAATGACTCGAGGATGAACCGAGCCCACTAGATGGGCATTAAAATAATATTATTAAATTTATTATTTTATGATTAATAAATTATTTATTTGTTGAATTTTAAGAAATATAACCAACATAGCATTAGTCTTAATGACTCAAGACGAACAGGATCCACTTGACAGGTACTAAACAACATTATTAAATTCATATATGATTACTAAATCATTTATTTTAAGAAATATAACCCGCGTCCGAATGACTCAAGGATGAGCCGGACCCACTCGATGGATATTATAATATTATTATTAAATTCATTTATGATTATTTAATCATTTAATTTAAGAAATAAAACCAACACAACCTGCGTCTCAACTCAACAACTCGAGGATGAACCGGACCCACTTGACGGGTATTAAAACAATACTATTAAATTATTCTTTTATGATTAATAAATTATTTATTTTAAGAAATATAACCTGCCTCTGAATGACTCGACGATGAGCTGGACCCACTCGACAGGTATTAAAACAATACTACTAAATTCATATATGATTATTAAATCATTTATTTTAAGAACTATAACCTGCGTCTGAATTACTCGAGGATGAAGCGGACCCACTCGATGGCTATTAAAACAATCTTATTAAATTCATATATGATTATTAAATCATTTCTTTTAAGAAATATAACCTGCATCTGAGAGACTCGAGGATGAACCGGACCCACTCGATGGCTATTAAAATAATATTATTATTAAATTCATATATGATTACTAAATTATTCATTTAAGAACTATAACCAACACAACCTGCGTCTCATTGACTCGAAGATGAATCAGACCCACTCAACAAGTATTAAAACAATATTATTAAATTTATTATTTTATGATTATTAAATTATTTGTTTTGGTGAATTTCAATAAATATTTGCAACATAACATTAGTCTTAATGACTCAAGGATGAGCCGGACCCACTCGACAGGTAATAAAACAATATTATTAAATTCACATATGATTACTAAATCATTTATTTTAAGAAATATAACCTGCGTCTTAAGGATTCAAGGATGAAGCGGACCCACTCGACGGGCGAGAGGATTAAGGAGCCGAGCGCCACGGAGCCGAGGCTGTAGCGGGTCAGCCGGGTCAGGGAGGAGAATACCGGCAGGAAGGGGATTTCTGGCTGCAAAAAGGAAAAATAATGATGATGATTAGATTGAGTTGGATTGGGTTGGATTGGAGTGAGTTGGTGGTTATTTCTGGCTAAAAAATAAGAAAAAAAAGAGTTATTGGTAAGATGTTTATTTTCTGTACAAATTTTTGTTGAAGAATATTGAATTTATACAATAATAATAATTCGTAATAAATAATAAATATAATAAATAAGGATAAGATTCAAAATTACTACTGACTTTAACCAAAAGTAAGATGTTTCTGTACAAATTCATGCTGAAGGCAGGAACAAATTTTTATATAATATATAAATAAATAAATAATAATAATAATAATAAATAAAAAAAAACAAAGAATTAACAAACTTCAGCTAATAAAAACACAAGAAGCAAAACAAACTTAAACAACAAACAACAAATTCCAAACCAAAAACATCAAAATAAAACAACACGTAAACAAAACTTACTGAAATTTCGCCACGAGCCCAGCAATAACTCGCCACCGAGCCCGCAATCACCGTGGCCGAGCAGCCCACCACAAACTGAGTCGCCCAATACCCCCCAATCAAGTGAAACAAAATCGATATCCCAATATGCTTCGTGTAACTCACGCTATACCCACAACATTCATCACAATTAACTTTGTTTATTTTCAGGTTGAATTAACAGCAGTTGGAGGAGTTGCATTTATTTTTGGAGATTTGGCCTGACTGTCGTGGGTATAGCGTGGATTATACAAAGCATATCGAGACATCAATATTGTTTCACTTGATTGGGGGATGCTAGAATTTTGGTATTATAATAATTCCAAATCAAACATAACAAAATAAAACTTACTGAAATTTCGCCACGAGCCCAATAATAACTGGCCACCGACCCCGCAATCACTGTGGCCGAGCACCCAATCACAAACTGAGTCGCCCAATATCCACCAATCAAATGAAACAAAATCGATATCCCAATATGCTTGGTATAACTCACGCTATACCCACAACAATCGTCACAATTGACTTTGTTTGTTCTCAACTCGAAGTAGCAGCAGTTGGAGTTTGAGGTGCAGTTGTTTTTGGTGACTTGGGCGGAGCTGAAGAGGTGGAGGGCGGCGGAGAGCCAGAACATGAAGAAGATGGCGAGGGAGAAGTAGGGCAGCAGAGGGAAGATTATTAGGGCTTGGACTTCACCTATTACTTTGGCCGCCACCTGGCAAATTGTTAATAAATTGATTAATTGATTATATTGGGTTTTGATTTGGGGGAAATTGTGGTGAGTGGAGGTAAAGAACAATGAGGAAATGTTGATATTAGGGTTTTGTCATCGTTGAATTAGTGTTGAAGAAAGAATTGGGTGATGCCAATTTTGTTAAACAATAAAGGGAATTAGTTAATCAATTTTAGTTTAATTAAATTAAGAAAAGTTTGAGAAAGAGGGAATAATTTACACCGAAATTGCAAAGAAGCACTTACATTATTGAAATTGAAAAAAAAAATATCTTACATTATTGGTAAGAAATCTTTTTGCAATAATGCACGGCCTTTCTTGCAATTTCAGCAAAATGAAAGGCTTTTTTTTTCTTTTCTTTTTTTTTTTTTTTTTTTGCAAATTTCCCTACATTTATAATAAAAACTAATTTGGGTCTTTTATTCGGTTATTTGGTCATATTTTGTTGTTTGAGCCTCAAATTGAGCTCTCAAATAGTAATGTTTAAAGCAAGTAAACAGCAATATGGAAACTAACTGCTTGATAAATAAATTAATTATCAAAATAATCAACTAATTAAATAATCCATTAATTAATTAATGGTACCTTAAGGACAGATGTCGCAATGAGGATGCGTCGAATAATAGCGATTGAAGAAAGAACAGCAATAATCATAATTACAGTCATTAATACAGCAGTCGCACGTAAATGACTTATTTCCTGTAAATTAAATTTGAAATCAACAAAATGATAATAAAAAAGATAACAAAAAATGAAATTGAGTATTTAGGGTTTACTCTTCCGCCTATTTGGACATATGGATCGCTCTCACCAATCACTACAGTTAACGGATCATTTCCAATCCAACCAGCTACAAAATGAAAATAAATAAATAAATAATGTAATAATAATAATGATAAATAAATAAATAATGGTTGGTAAGCACAATAACTAGTTAATCACACTCTGAATTCCCTTTTCGTTATATAACTATTTATTTTATTTATAACTTCTTTTATCTTAAGGTTTATTATCTACAAACTATTATCAACAAAGGATACCAAACAAGTTTACATGTAAGCTTTTTAAAAAATATATGAGAAAAATAAACAAACAAACAACCAACCAAACAAAAAAACATACATACCTTTAATATAGTAAAACATAGTAACGGATATAATTAGCCCGTTAAACAAAACAACAGTAATCCAAGGCATTCCAGCCACGAAATACCGAATCATCAAGAGCCAAATGACCGACAAAAAAAGCGGCAAAATTCCTCCACAAACGATCAGAACCGGCCATGACTTCCCAACGTCCGCTATATATCTCTGCACAAAAAATATTAATTTAAAAAAATTAATTAAGTAAATAAACAAATAAGCCCCTACATTATGCCTAAATTACAAAAAAGTCTACATTATAAGAGGGGGGTTTAATGGTAGGGATTACTTTTTTTTTTTTTAAGGGTGTTTATTTATTTATTATATCTGCATAAATAAAATATTAATTAATTTTGAAATATTAATTAATTGATGTTTTTTCTTATTGTTTCAATAAGCAAATAAGCCCCTACATTCTTAGAAGGGGATTTAATGGTACGGAATTTTTTTTGAATGTTTGAAGAATAGGGTTTTATTTTTTGCAATTTCCAATAATGTAGGGGTTTTTTGGAATAAATAAATATTCCAAATATTTGTTTTTGAAGAGCAGAGGGTGTTTATTTATTTATTATATCTCTGCATAATTAAATAAATTTTAATTTTGAAATTTTAACTAATTGATGGTCTTCTTCTTGATTAAAAAAACAAATAAGCACCTACATTATTAGAGGGGGATTTAAAGGCAGGGATTATTTTTTTAATGTTTGAAGGGTAGAGGGTTTATTTGGTAATTTTCAATAATGAAGGGGCTTTTTTTGGAATTTAGGCATAATGCGGGGACTTTTTTGCAAATTCTCCATAAATAAACGGAATAAATGGAAAAAGGAAAGTTTAGTAAACTTTAATTGATGATTTTCCTTATTTATAAATACACAAATAAGCCCCTACATTATTAGAGGGGGATTTAACGATTTGAATTATTTTTTGAATCTTTGAAGAATAGAGGGTCTTTTTTTTGCAATTTCCAATAAAGTAGGGGCCTTTTTGGAATTTAGGCATAATGCAGGGACTTCTTTGCAAATTTCCCATAAATAAATGGAAAAAAAAGAAAGTTTAGTGAACCTTTAATACAGCGGAGCGAGAATTGATGGATTTGTGAATAGTTTTGTCAATTAACATGTCTTGTTCTATTGCAATACCGCCCAATTGTTGCCAGTGCTTTAGAGATGTGTTTGAAGGGCGGGCGATGTACTGACATGTCCAAAATACTACAAAAATATTAAAAAAAAGAATAAATAAGTAGAAAAAATTGGTAATATTTAGAAAAAAAATTAGTATGGTGTTTGATATAGTGGCCTACCACATTACAATTTAAGCATTTTTACTTCTAATTGAGTTGCCTTAGTTGTTATATTGGGCCAATATTCCAATGCAAAAATTTAACGGGGACTGCTTTTTTGGGCAATTTTGTGTTTGAATTCACATATGACTTTAAATTGGTGCAAAATAAGGCCAAATTGAGCCCGCATTGCGGCCTAATCTTACAAATTAGGAAACATTCACACAAAAACAGTAAATCTAACAAAAAAACATACCATTCACGCTGGGAAAAATAACAGGATAGCACGGCCCTTGAAGCAACAAACTACTATTCTTCATCTCCAACGTGAGATACTCAAAATAATCATAATCCCTGTCGATCCACTCGTCCATGGAGATTTTCATGTCGCCTTCAGGATAATCACACACGAAATTCAGTCCATCCTCAGCCGGCAACGGACACTCCATCAGACAGATGGATTTGGAGTCAGAGAGACTCATCTGACTGGATTTTGACCCGCTTTGGTAGACCTGGTTTGGGTTCATGAAGTATTTTACTTCGAGCTCGCGTAAGTCTGGGTTTCCATGACGATCACCGCATAAGTTGCCTTTGTAATCCAGTCCATAATTAAGCCTGTGTTAAGAAGATGATTGTAGCTTAGATTTTTATTCATTTCATAGGTTTTGTATTCTTTTCATACTATTTTTTTTTACATAGGTAGACTTTATTTGTTTTTGTATTTTCTTAATTTGCCTTCTGAATGTATAGAAATTAGGGGCATTGTACATATTTTTATAAAAAAAATAATATAGAGGCTTCACATTTGAAAGAGGGAATTTAAGCCTTCTCCAAATTTTCTCAAAAAAAAGTAAAAATCTCCGCACATTTTTCCTGAAAAGAGCTAGAATCAAATCAAACCAAACCAAATAACCTTAAAGGGTTGCCTTGATTAAACCCAAAGCTCGAATTAACAATCATGGCGACCCAAAAGGAGATAAAAATGAAGAGAAACACCAGATCTCTGCACTTCCGGTTGTGCCGGATGATTCCGCCGCCGTCCCCTTGTTGGTCTCCTCCGTCGACCGTCGGAAACCGGCCGATTATCGCCCCCAACGGCCCTCCCATGATTATTTGGTACTCTGTGGAGTGAAGAGAGGAGAGTGAGAGCTAGATTTGGTTGATGTGAGAGGGAATTTGGAAGGAAAGGTAGTGGGAATAAAGAAGAGGAAGTTCGCGTGTTTAGAGAAGAGAGAAAGTGAGTGTGTTAAGAAAGCTGAGAAAGATGGTCTGGTGTGCTGGCGGAAGTTTTGTCTGGAGAGGAAAATCTTTTGGATGGTAAATAGTTTCCCTCCAAATTGTTTTTGATGTATTGTTTTTAGAGAATGCGAAATTATGACGGTCTAGAGCAGATGGAATTTGTATTTTTTACTTTTTAATATACTATTTTTCTCTATATATTACTTTTACTATTCTACGTTATTTATTCTTTGACATCTTTATATATTATTTTTCCACTTTTTAATGTATAATTTTTTTTATATATTATTTTCATTATTTATATATATATTGTTTACAAAAAATAAATTATATATACTATTTTTTCAATTTTATATATTGTCTATTAGTTATATATATTATCATTGTGCTGCATGACAGGAACCCCCATTCGTGATATATCATGTCCCTTATTTTTACTGATTATTATTTTATGTTTATGATAATTATTTTTGATGTTTTATGAAATAATATATTAGCACATAAAATATTAATTTGATATAAATTAAAATGATATAAAGTACATAAGTAAAATATTATATGATAATTGATACATATAGAATGTAAATTATACATATAATTAGAGGTGGCAAAATCTGACCCGACCCGAAAAACCCGCCCGACCGACCCGAACCCGAACTCCGACCCGATCCAAAGATGTTGACAAGTCAACGGCCCGAAACCCGACTCCGACCCGAAACCCGAATGACCCGAAACCCGAAGAACCCGAAACCCGAATGGCCCGAAACCCGAGCGGCCCGAAACCCGAACGGCCCGAAACCCGAATGACCCGTAACCCGAATTACCCGAACCCGAACCCGAATGACCCGCCCAATTTTCGAAACCTGAATAACATGTAATGCAAGATGAATAACATGAAGCTGAATATTTGTGTGCTGATTTTGCCATAATTATTGGACTTTCTGTAATTTTACATTGAAAAAGTTGTATATCTATATGTGTTATGTGTATAATGATGATTTTTTAATTCTCACATCTTATGATATTAAATTATTAATACATTAATGAATTAATATTTTTTAATAGAAAACTTGGTTTGTTATAGTCAACTCATTTTGTATAAATAACACATAACTAATAACAACATACAAAATTAATATTATATAATATCGTGCAATAAACAAATTCAACAACAAAATTAAACCAAGTTCGATTTTTTTTATTTTTTCGATTTTTTATTTTTTTCGATTTTTTTCATTGCCCCTCTTAAATAAAAAATATAGTCAAAAATATCATATATAATAGATATATCCAAATGTAGATGATTATATTTTATTTGAATCTTTCCATATTTTTATAACTTAAAATTTTTTTTTTCATTTTATTCCATTTTTTTAATTTAAAGATAATACTTTAAAAAAATCAGATTCTCCGATTCAACTCGGCCGATTCCAATCAGAATCGGATGATTCTCACTACACAGACAGTGAACGAGTTAGATCCTGATTCTAATTTTAGGAACTATGAAAATTAAGTCGAATTTTCGATATTTCGTCTATCTATATACAAACTTGAATTGCTCAAAACACAGACCAAACTTTTTCGAAACACAGACCCGAATTACCCGAAATACAAACCCGAATGACCCATAACCCGATTGACCTGTAACCCGAACCCGCCTGACCCATAACCCGAACGACCCGAGACCCGAACGACCCGAGACCCGATCGACCCGAGACCCGAACAACCCGATACCCGAGCGACCCGATACCCGAGCGACCTGAGACCCGAACGACCCGTGACCCGAACGACCCGTGACCCGAACGACCCGAAACCCGAAATGACCTGACCCGAACCCGGCCTAACCCGCCCATTTGCCACCTCTACATATAATCTATTACTATGTACAAGACGAAGTTTTGAGTATATCTTCTCATACTTGTCCATTGAGTGATTTCCTTTTGGCAACAAATAAAAATGCGACAGTTTGATGGGTCCGAAATCAACTCAGCAATAGATTCCCTATACATGGTTCTTCTAGACTATAAACCCTAAATATGTTATTAAATCTAATTCGAAAGTATAAATCTTAGATATGTTTGGATAAATATTTCCCAATTGTTTAAGATGATACTAATCTAACTATCTATAATTTCTCATTTCTAGTCATCCAAAAGAAGGCCCAATTTTAAAGAATATAAAAGTCGACCAAATTGTCAAAAATAAGAAAGAAAAATAATTATACCTTCTAACTTATGCCTGTCCTAAGAGGGCCCATTTTTCATTAGAGATTCATTTCAACACTTTATTGGCTTAAACTCATGTGGTAAAGAAACCATACAGAAATGAGAAATAAGGTAGTGAATTACCCCCCCCCCCCCACGTGGTTTTCTTATTTCTCAAATTATATTCGATTTTACTCAAATTATACTTGATTTATACTCGATTTCTTTTTTCTTTTTTTTGTTCAATTTGAGGTACATTGCATGACCAAACTTTTGCTTTGCTTAAATTGGATGTTGTAAAATATTAAAAAAAACAAATAATTAATAGAGTTTATGTGTTCTACTACTTGAGCATTTATAGAGTAGGAAAATATTTGAAGTAAAAATTAATGTTAATTTCTACGAGATTTCACATAGTTCCAGCATCACTAATTTTGAAAGTGTTTTCATTCTGATACCGCAACGACCTATGTTGCACCGACACGGATACGCGCGTCATATCCGATACGATACGGACACGGCGATACGGCAATTTCAAAAAATCTCTGGACATGATACGTCTAATATATATATTATTATATTATTAATTATATATCTAAAAATTTTTAAAATATAAAAAATAACTAAATATGATAAAGAAAATGACAAGAAAAGAACGAGAGTGAGAAATTAGAAAAAAATTATTTTTTTAAATAAAGAAGAGTTATGATATCGTCTTTAGTTATGCTTCTCATGAGTTAGTTTCATTAATAAAAAAAGAAAAAAATAATATTAGAAAAAATAGGCTTTAAAAAAGATCATTTTTAACAAAAAAAATAAATAAATAACCGAAAAAGGAATTATAGAAAAACATAAAAATTAAATTGGGATTTAAAACATTGGGCCATGTCCTCAGCCGTGTCCTGCCGTATCGGAGCCGTGTCCGAAAGTCAACATATATTAAAATATTCGGATACGCCACGTGGCGTGTCCGAAACGTATCGGTGCAGTATCCGTGTCCGATACGTATCCGATACGCGTACGGCTAATTTTTTGAAGTATCCGCATAACATAGGCAACGACACACTAAACTTAGTAAATTCAAGAGAAAGTCGGCCATTTATGTCACGACAAGATATGATTTTATTTTTTTGTTAGTTGACATCACTGTATTGTTGTCGTGTTTTCTCTTGATGGAAAGAATTTTATAGAAAGATATGGACTAAGTAAATAAATAAAGTAGTAGTGACATGAGATTCATCTCAAATTTATGTTGAATACACAGTGTTGCAAATAGCGGTCTGTAGCGGTGCTATAGAGGTTCTCGGAAGCGAAACTCTGCGCTTAGCGATTTTGTTGTGGTGTAGCATTTTTCGACGATTTAGCGTGAAGCGGTCCGCAATAGCGGTGTTGCGCGTGTATGTTGTGGTATAGCAGCTGGATAGCGTTTTTAATGGATATTATTTTTAATGGATAAATATGTTGTATTTTAATATTTTAATATTAATCATATTTTGATTTTGGACATGTAACTTTTGACAAGAACATTTCAAATTTTTATTATTAATATTTTAATATTAATCATATTTTAGTTTTGCATATTTCACCTTTTAGATTTTGTGGTGCATATAATATGAAATGGTATATAGGGAAAACAATATTTACGTATATTATTCGGTATAAAAATATATCTCCGCAACATATGCGCTATACGCAATTCGCTATATGAAAATCCTAAACGCAATACACCGCTAAATGCTATTTACAACCTTATATATAATGTCATTATTTTGTTATAGTTGAATGGTAATTTAAAATATATTTTCATGAAAATATATCAAAATTACTAAATATCATAACTAGTGTTAATGACCATTGTCATGACACTGACAGATAAGTAAAACAAGTAATCATACTTTCTCAGCATTAGAGTTAGGGATGTTCAACGGTTGGTTCTAAATCAAACCGATCAATTTTGATTAATTCAGTTCGGTTTGTCTCAATCTAAATATTTGGTTAATAGAAACATAATATAAACAGTGAAGTGTAACCATAAGTTACGGTTAAATAGCAGCGAAGGAACATTATAACTTTGTAAACAGAGAGATTAAAGTGCAAAACCAGAGGAATCAAGTTTTCTGTGCATCTCTTTATGGTATACAAGTGTGTCTCACTCATTTCTCTTAAAGATTTGAAGTGCAGTGATTGACAGGGCAGCAACAGCAGCAGCACATCAACAAGAAAGTTTTCATTATATACAGAAAATGAACATCTAAATTTAATATTTGTCAAAAATCAACATCATTTTAAATATTACAATTTTTCCTGATTGACCGCACAATAAGATACTCTAATAATACAGGAGATCTAGATAGCATAAACAGCGGCTTTGTGTTTTTTAATTGTCTTTTGAGACTATAATCACTTTGTCCTTACTCCTTAACTACTTACTTCAAATAAAAAATAATTAGGCAAAGAAGGCATAAATTCCCACGCAAATTTACCTACTTTTCTGAATATTTAAAAATTTCATATTTTTAGATTTTTAATCCTTGTAAAGTAAAAAAGAAAATTTAGGGAGTTTTTGAAAAAAAATCCTCTATCATGGAATACTCCTAAAAATGCATAAAAGTAAGAAACAATTATAATAACCATTTTTCTCGATTGTATACAAGTATTTTTATATTTTGTCGCATGAATGGCGGAGGTATGTTTTAATTTAGTTAAGTTTAATTCAATTGGATTAACATATTCTATTAATGGAGAAGATTGGTCTCTCCAACATTGTGTTCCACAGAAATTTAATGAACATAAAGAAAAGTGAAGTGTGTATTAATCAATAACATTTTCATTAACTCTCTTAGTAATATGTGAGTCTCACAAGTCACAAGGGATCCCCAAATACAAGTGAGAGAGTGAGAGAGTTACTAGATTAGTTAATAAATTATTCAATGAATGTTCAAAATAAGTGTTTTATAATTGGTCTGGTTTTAAACATAATATGAAGGTAATTCATGTGTTGCTACTTACTAGATGTAATGCCAAAAATGATAATAAAAAGAGTAAATTTCACCTTATGTCACTCAATTTTCATAAAACGACTAAATAAATCACCTAATTTTCAATTCCCCAATAAATCATTCAACTTTTGATTTGTCCAAATTAGGTCACCCGATTAATTATTCATCAATTTATTGACGGAACTGACATGTGTATGATATGTCATCATTGATTTAAGCCGTCCAAGTTATCACCGACTTATAACTCAAATAAGCATCTTAAGTTTACCAAAATCACGGAATGCCATCAAACTTTATAATTATTTTACTGCAAATCATTCAACTTTGAAAATTTATTACCAAAGATCACTCAACCTTTACGATGTATCAAATGAGGTTACTCATCTTTAAAAATATATCACGGGATGTCAATCAATTTTAAAAATATAACATAGGAGATCACTAAACTTTACAAATATATCACAACGGGTCTCTCAACTTAAAAAATATGGCACCAAAAGTCACTACCTTTAATTATATGTTGATTTAATTTGTTGAGACGATTGTAGTTCATGTGAGACTTATTTTTTCTTTAAATTTAGCAAAAGCAAAATAGTTATAAAATATCATTTTTATGAAATATAAAAAAAATTACAAAAAAATTATAAAAAAATTATATCATTTTAAAAAAATAAAAAAATTAGAAAAACACTTTTCCAAAAAATATTTTCGAAAAGAATAATTTTTCAAAAAAATAGTTTTCATTTTTATAAATTATGTTTCAAAAAATATTTTATAAACAAATAAAAGTATTTTATAAAATACTTTCATTTTTAAAAAAAATTCTTTTATAAAATATTTTTTGAAACCTAATTTTTTTTAAAATTGAAAAATATTTCCTTAAAAAAATATTATTTTCTAAAATTATTTTTCCGAATATTTTTATAAAGTAGTTTTGGAAAAATATTGTTACGTATTTTATAAAAATGATATTTTCTAACTATCTCATTTTTGGTAAAATCATGTAATTAATATTTGAAGAAAAAAAATATGCCTCACATGAACTATAATGGTCTCAACAAATAAAAATACATATATATATATATATATATATATATATATATATATATATATATATATATATATATATATATATATATATATATATATAATTAAAAGTAGTGACATCTCGTGACATATTTTTAAAGTTGTGTGACACACTGTGATATATTTGTAAGGTTCAGTGACCTCCTATGATATATTTTTGAAGTTGAGTGATTTCTTATAATATATTTTTAAAAGTTGAATAACCTTTGGTGATAAATTTTCAGAGTTAAGTGACCTGCGGTGAAATAATTACAACGTTGAATGACCTCCCGTGATTTTGGTAAACTTGAGATGATTATTTGAGTTATAAGTCAGTGATGACATAGATTTGTAATGTCTATTTTTATACACATTTTTAAGATTTTTATCATCTAAATTTCACCATTAAATCGCATAAAATGATCAAAAAATGTTTAAAATTCATAAAATTCATTTTTAAACCTCTTAATACACTTTTGTGTGATTTTTCAGGTAAATAGACCAAGAAAGGCAAATTTGGAGAACTTGGGTGAAAAGTCAACTCAAATGAAGGGCCGATCTGCAAATTCTGGGCCAAGGATGACCGAATTCTCCACAATCTCCGCGAAAACTTACACACGCTTCTCAAACCTTCGACAACCTTTTTCCGACCAATAATCCAAGAAAAAACATGAAAATCCACGAAAATATAAAAACTCAAACCCGAAAATTACCTTTGACCAAAAAGTGAACTATCCCAAAAGGGGATAAACTGGGTATGAAATTCAAGAGCTCAACGAGATGAATTCAACGTCACAAATTTCGCGAAAAAAGAACTTCTAGAACCCCCAGAAAAGATTGGTCAAAAACTTGCCAAATGGGTCAAAGTCAAACAGACCCAGTCAAACCTGCTCGAAAAATCGCTAAAAATCTAAATTTCTCATAATTGAACATGCTTTGTGTCAAACGACTCATCTTGATGAGACGGATCTGTCCGTGGGATCCACCGGAGTCAATTTTCCAGCGATTGGAGGAAAAATGCAAAAAATCGATGTTCAGCCAAAAATAAACTGTTTCAAGATGTTGTTTTCTTGAGCTCACCATTTGCTTCACAGACCTTTTTTTTATTAATTCTAACTCCACTATATTCTTCTTATTTCCCTCTTTCTATTGGTATAAGGAACTCAGAAAATGATCAAGAATTGAGAGAGAAAACTAAGTTTGAAGATGAGAAGTTTCTAACGGTGAAATTTTTAGCTGATTTGAGCTGTTCGAAAAATGGCTGAACAATGAAGGAATATCGAGCTGAGCTTCTTGTGAGGGTCATAACTCCAGCTATACTCAATATTTTTGGGTGATTCAAGTTTCTGCCGATTCATGAAGCGTAGTAGAACAAACTTTATAAAGGAAATTTTGGTAGCAAGTCTGTAATGTATATTTTTATACACATTTTTAGGGTTTTTATCATGAAAAATTCATCATTAAATCACATAAAATGTATGAAAAATGTTTAAAATTAATACAAATTATTTGTGAAGCTCTTAATACATTTTTTTGTGATTTTTCAGGTAAAAAGACCGAGAAAACGATATTTGGAGGCCTCATTAAAAAAGTCAACTCCAAATGACGGACCAATTCGCAAATCATGGGCCAAAGATGGCCGAATTCTCGACAAATCTCCGCGAAAATCCTGCACACGTTTCTCCAAAATTCTTATAATCCTTACCCGCCGACCATTCAAGCCGAGATCTACAAAATCCACAAAAAGACGAAAAGTCAACCCCTAGAAATCTCATAGTTGACCAAAAGTCAACTATCTCAAAGAATGGTGAAACCAAATACTAAATGGAAGAGCACGACGATACGAACCCAACGGTATAAATCTTGCGAAAAAAGACCTTCTAGAACTCCCAGAAATTGCGATACAAGATTTGGCTTAACCATACTATTAGCCAATCAGACAGTGACACGTGGCAGATCAGTTGGAGAAATTGACACGTGGCAACACGTGATTGGTTGATACAGATAACAAACTGACAAAAGTCAGTACAAGATTCAATTTCCAGCCAATAAGGAAGAGACACGTGACAGATTCCATTCGAAAATAACCAACAAGACGATGACACGTAGCTGGTTAGTTAAGGCTAGATTAAGACGAGACATGTGTCGATCCGTGATTGGGGAGCATCGCTGATGCTACTGACAAAAGTCAGTACGAGGTGCAGTACGAGATTAATGCCAGCCACTCAGGAGGCGACGCGTGGCAAAACGCGTGGATCAAAACGCGTTTAACAGTAACGTACAACTTTCCCTCTCCAGTGATTATATTACTGGACGCCTCCGGTGCAGAAATAACACACGATTTTCCAAGTACGGGACACTCCAGTGGGAAGAAACAGAGAGGAAACCTCACGCGTTTTCTGCCAAACTGACAGAGCTCAGTACGAGGAATGAATCGGGCCAATAAGGAGTTGCCACGTGGCAAGTGTTTTCAACAGAATTGAAAGGTGAGACGCGTGGCAAAATCGTGGCCATTGGATCAGATATCTGATTTTGATCAGTCCAATCCCTGAGCGACACGTATACAATCCGTTGGAACGGATGAGATAGAGGATGATATGCTATATGTACCCAGAATTTGCACCTAAGCTGAATTTGTATAGAAAAGAAAGAAATAGTGCTATTTACCCCCCAAATTGCTACCCAAAACAGAATCCGGATCAAACTAAATTGTTTAGTCCCACAATCCTAAATCTAAATATTTTCTAGGGTAAATTTCGCTATAAAAAGACCCCTCCTTCTCTCTAAAAGGGGATATCATGATACACCCATTTTTTTCATTCATCCATCCATTCTTACATCAAATTCATACACCCATTTATTTTTCCATCTCTTCCACCCTATTTTTTTTTTCTTTTCCACCATTAATGTCCTTAAACTTCAAATCTTCAAGTCTTGAGAATTGAGAGAGAGGATAGAACTTTAGAGAAGAGAGAAGTGCTTGAACTAGAAGGGAAAAATGCTAAATCAATCAAGAAGGGGAGAGATCGAGAATGATTCACTTCTTTAGGGTTTGACTTAATTTTTCTTTTCTTTTTCTTTTCTCCTATTTGTATTTTAATTTTGTTGCAAATATGTTTTATTTTGTGGACATGAGTGAGTAATTTTAAGAGTAGGGAAAGACTTTTTGTGTGGCCTTGATGATGAAATCTTAAGTAAACTTTGCATTTATTATAGTATTTTAAGGTTAAATCTTGAAATATTTTTATGAGATTTAAAGTTAAGTTAATTAGAAGAGTGATTTGACGTTAAATATTTATAAAGATTTTTAGAGATTTGTTTGAATAATATTGACTTGGAAAAGTTTTCCTTATTCAATTAAGGGTTGAATCAATTATAAGAACACTTAAAAATAGAAGTTTTTAAATGGATCTGAAGGTTGATGAGTTTATTAATTAATTTTTGGAAAGAAATTAATTAAACCTTGCTTATAAATACTATATAATTAATTTGCTATCCTTTGTGATTAGTGATTCTCAAGTTACACAAATCGTCATTATTTCCCTACTATTTCTCTTTTATCCTTTAAAAAACGAAAATTTGTTTCTATTTTTTTTATTATTTTATTGTTCTTCTTGAATTCAAATCTTGTTTAAACAACAACAATTTCTCTTTAACCATTACACTAATAAAAAGTGAGATTAAAAAGTTAACAATTTAAGGCCTTGCTTCTCGTGTTCGACCCCTAAAACTTAATACCACATATACACTGAAGATTGAAAATTAGGGAAATTATAAATTATTTTGTTAACACGTGATTACACCACGACATGTTTTCACGTAGTTACAAATGGCGCCGTTGCCGAGGAAGCGGCTTATATTAAATTTTTGACTAACTGATCTCACATTTTTTTTTCTCTAGTGTTTTGTTCAATTATTTGAAGGTGTATGAAAAAAGGCAATCCTCAAGTCTCTCAAAGCCCCGATTTGAATCAGACGTTAAGAGACATCAGGAAGAACAAAAAGAAGGGAGCGCTAGACGTTTCATCCCTTTCGAAGCAAAATTAGGAAGTGGAGGCTTCTCCTATCTTAGGGCCTCTAGATCCAAAGATAGATCTATCACGAGTGGAAGAGCCACAAGATCATGCTCAAAATCATCAAGAACAATCCCTACATCCAATCTTCATCATCAGGAAGTTTCTTTCCTTTCCATAGCTTAAACTCATCATCATCATCATATCATCATCTAAAAGTCGAAGAAAAACATTTAGAAAATCAACATAAAGTGAAAATGGCTGAAGAAAGAACACTAGGAGAACTATTGGCACACAATCTTCAACAAAATCCAGGAAACATTATGATACCCACCGTGCAGAACTTTAAATTGAACCCAGCAATATTAAATGTGTTACCTGTTTTTGAGGGACATAGAAATGACAATCCTTACATACATTTGGGTGAGTTAGATAGGAAATGCACGGCTCTCTTTGGTAAAACATATGACTTGGATAATATTAAACTCACTCTTTTTTCTCATATTTTAGGAGATGCTCCAAGAGATTGGCTCAATCACATTCAAGGCGGACCATTCAGGACTTTTGAGGAGGTAGCACAACACTTTTTAAAGCGCTACTACCCTGATTCACTCACTGCCAAGCTGCGATCCGAAATCACAGGGATCAAGCAAAGGAGTGAAGAAAACCTACAGGAGTATTACGAACGCTTCATCCATTTATGCGCGTCTTGCCCCAACCACAATTTGGAAGAAACCTCTCTCATTGCTCAATTCCTTGAAGGCATGAACGATCTCGACGCCCGTCTTCTCCAATGCTCAGCGGGAGGAAACATCAACCACCTAACACCCTCCCAAGTGCGAGAACTCATTGTGACGAATGCAGAAGGCATGAGAGGGCGAAATGGGCATGGTGGTCAAGTCAATGCTACCAATGCAGTGGATCTCAAGGCGATGGAGTCGCGAATCACCGCAAACTTCGAGACGAAATTCAGCCAAATGCTCAATGCAGTTGGGGGAAAAACTGAACCCAAGAAGTGTGAATTTTGTGGGAGTACATCACATTTAACCGATGAATGCGAAATTCTTCAACAAGATGTGAATGCAATGGGAAGTTATGGGGGAAACCAAGGGGGTTATGGGTACCAAAAGCCTCAATACTCTTACGACCCTGGACGAAAGCACCCAACCTTCGTTGGAGAACGGAGGATGATCAACAACCAATTCCCCAACCCGAAAGGCAAGGCTTATACACTCACCCCAACGCGCAACAATAACAACCTCCTCACCCTTCTTCGTCAAGCACTCCACCTTCCTCTCTCGACGAGAAATTCGACAAAATGATGGCCTTCATGACGAATGAGTTTTCAACCTTTACAACCAAATTGGGGTCGATGGAGACTGAGATGAGTTCACTTAGCCAAGGTCAAGCAACAAAGAGTCGACAGGTTCAAAACATGGAGACACAAATGAGACAAATGGCAGATGAGGTGAACATCTTAAAAGGGCAGGTTGATAATAAGCTTCCATCCCAAGGAAGGGAACCTGACACCAAACCGGTTCTCGCCATTCATTTGAGAAGCGGGAAAAAGGTTGAATTTCCTAGGGAGGAACAAGAGATTGTTGTAAAAAGGCGTGACAAAAAAGGGGAGAAAGACGAAGGGTTAGGGCTAGAGGATGAAAATGTAATTGTGAATTAGAATAATAGTGAGAATGCGGATGTGAATGTACAAGGAAAGGGGAAAGAGGAAGAAAAGGGAAGAAGGGAAGAGAGAGTTTATGTGCCAAAGGCACCATTCCCGTCCCGTTTGGTGGTGAACAAAAAGGCAGAGGCCGAGAAGGACATGCTCGCTAATTTTAAAAAGGTGGAGGTGAACATTTCCATCGTCGACGCCATCGAAAAATTCCCTAATGTTGCAAAGTTCTTAAAAGACTTGTGCACCAACAAAAGAAGATTAAAAGGAAATGAGAAGGTGAACCTCTCGGCTGTTTTAAGCCTAGATGCCAGACTGCCCCTAAAAGAAAAAGATCCTGGAATTTTCGCCATTCCATGCACGATCGGGGACCATCAGTTTGCGAGATGCATGCTTGATTTAGGAGCTGCAATTAATGTAATGCCTAGGTCTGTTTACGAGACCCTTGACCTGGGTAGTCTGAAGAATACTCAAATCATGGTGACCCTTGCAGACCGATCTGCAATCCAACCTTTAGGAGTGGTGGAAGATGTGTTGGTCAGGGTGAACGAGCTAGTTTTCCCAGCCGACTTTTATATCATCGAAATGGGAAGCACCGCAGATTCTTCTTCCATTCTCTTGGGAAGACCATTCCTCAGGACGGCGAAAACTCGAATCGACTATCATTCCGGAACCTTGTCGATGGAATTTGATAATGAGAAGATCTTTTTCAACATTTTCGACGCAATAAAATTCCCAGACGACCACAATGTGTCAAGCATCTCTGTCATGGACGAAATTGACGAGCTCGTCGAAGAGCATATGATAGGGGAGTCTTCTCATTCTCTAAATTCTTTAAATGATTCTTTTGATGAGTTTTGGGAAGAATTAGAAAATGAGAACACATGTGCAACACAAAAAAATGACAACCTGTTAGGCAATGAAAATGACACATCAATACAAGAAATTAAAAATGAAAATTTGCCTAACTCTGAAAAGTGTATAATGGAAGAAGTTTTTTTATTTTCAGGACCAATGTCGATAGAGCTCAAGATTTCAGGAGAACGAATGTCACCATCCACTGAGAAGGCGCCCAAACTCGAGCTTAAACCTCTTCCAAACCACCTCAAATACACATACCTCGGGCCAGAAGAAACCTTACCTGTGATTATCGCCTCCAACCTCACATCCGACCAAGAGTGGCGCCTGGTGGAAGTTTTGATAAAACACAAGAAGTCAAGGGGAGCTCAAGATCAACTCTAGGGACCTCTTGGAAGGGAGTCGTCATCTCGGTTTGGTTTGATTCTCGTTTAAACTCTTTCTTTTCCCTGATTTTTTAGATCTGAATTTTTGTGTAAAAATTATGAAATATAGATCAAATCTTATTTTTCATGTCATGAGTGGATGAATCTAGGATAGGGTTAGACATTTGTATGATGTGTGATTGAAATCTTGCGTTTATTCGATTCAATTTTGTCTATTTGTGAAGTTAAGTTCAAAACACCAATTTATTGAATATTTATCTAAATCTGTTTGGAAGAAGAGTTTTAGATCAAATTGAGACTTAAAAATCTGTGTTTAGGGATTTATTGATCATTAGAATACTTGGAAAAGGTTCTTGTTTGATTGATTTTTGTTTTGGATCGAATTTGAACACGAAAATTGAAAATAGAAGTTTTTAGTTGAACTTTAAGTCTTGATTTATTTATTAATTTTTTTTGGAAGAAAATACTCAAACCTTACTTCTAGATATGTTAAGATTGTTTCTTGAGTGATTAATGATATCCATATTATACAAATTGTCAAATTAACCCTATGTTTGTCCATAAAAGTTAGGATATGTCCTGCTGCAGTAATTTTTCTGTTTTTCAGTCTTTTTACTTCCATTTTGAGTCCAAAACAAATCTGAAAATTTAAAAATATATTTTTATTTTAAGGTCCTCATTTAGTAGATAATTCTCAAATCAAAATTTACCCAATTCCTATTTATAATCTGTGAGATATTAATTTTGCAAATTTGTTATTTTCCTGTTTCTGTTTTTTTTTTCAATTTCTGTTCAGTTTCTTTCTAATTTAAAAAAAAAAAAAATAAATAATAAAAATATAAAAATATACATATCTGAAAGATTCTGAAGTTTAAATTTCATTTCTGGAATTTAAAATAATATTTGTTAAGACAAATTTTGAGATATTAGACCATTTTCGACTGCTGGTCTATCTGCTGAAATTTCTGAGCTTCTGTCTGTATTTTAATTATTTCTCCCAATCTGTCCGGCACAATTATATTAAATTATAACGGTAGTCTCTTGAGTCTGTGATTGAATTAATGTAGAAATTTGGTGATTTTTGAAGTTGTGCTTATTTTTCTGGAATTTACTGAAGTTGACTGATGCTGAAAATATAAATCTAATAAAGTTCTGGACTAAACTGCATAATTCTGGAAATTCTTGAATAAAACCCTAATTCCAGTAAGATACCACTGTGAAGATCTATTTAGGGTTTCCAACAATAACTCATTTGTTAAATTTGAAGTTCGTTTGGTCTAGTTATGAATGAGTCAAAATACAAAAGTGTGTTGAGTTGAAAATTTTGAATAAAACTTGAATTACGGTTAAAACCTTAGAATTTTACAAATAAGACCCTAAAATCTTCAGAATTGTGAATCTATTTTACTTAAGGCCAGTCTCCTTGTGTTCGACCCCTAAAACTGAATACCACATATACATTGAATATTGAAATTAAGGAAAATATAAATTATTTTGTGAACACGTGATTACACCACGACACGGTTTCGCGTAGTTACAAAATGGCGCCGTTGCCGGGGAGACGGCTTTAATTAAGTTAAAATTAACCCAGTAATCTTTTCTCTAGTGTTGTGTCTTTCTTATTTTGAAGATTTTTAGGTCACAAAATGGATCAGTAAGGCAAGACGTGAATGGCGAGAAGGCAAACTTGGAATGGATGGCCCGATGAGGGCTATCCATGGCAAAACAATGGAAGCTACATCCAACAACTACAACCTTCCTATGAGCAAGGAGGTTTCTTCAACCACTCCTCCAACCTGGAGCCGAGGAATGGAATATTGAGACAATCCTGGGGTTTCGAACCTCAGTAGAACTTCCAAAACCCGTACACGCCTTCCACACCAATCCATTCATTCCAACCTTACTTCTACCAAGACGAGTACTATCCTCCAAACCTGATGTATCAACAACCTCAAATCTCTTCTGATGAAAAATTGCACGCGAAACTGGACCTCTTCGAGAAACTCTTTTTAAAAATGTCGAACTCGCTCATGGAGATATTCAACAGACGAGAAACCACCATCCAACCTCATCAAGATGAAGCTAGCCATTGTGATGAGGGTCTTAGGGTCTTTGAACAAGAGGAAATTGGGGAATCTCTTTGTGATGAGTGTTCTAGGGTTTTTGACGAATTAGGGGTTGAATGTTCTCAAGGTAATGAGGAGAAGGAAATGCTCGAAGGGGAGAAAAATGAGGAGAACAAGGACGCCAACTTTGAGGTGGGGGAATATTTGTTTGATGGGGAATGTGGATTAAATGGGGATTTAGGGAGTGAGTTTTGATTAAAGCTCGAATGATGTGGAACGTGAATCAAATGAGGGCTTGAAGGTTGAACCTTGTGATGTTTTGAGTTCCACAAATCCTAGATTTGACTTTGAGGATTTTTGGAATGATGTGGAATGTGAGTCGAGCGACAAATCGAGGGTTGAAACTTGTGACGAGCCGAACACCCAAAACCACGAGCCAACTCCACAAAATCTCCCAAACCCAAGTTCTTGCCAAACCATTCATTAAACCGAGTTTGATATAAGTGGTGTGATATTCGTTGACCTTCCAACCAATCAAGAAAGAGTCCATTTGGGCATTGAATTGCCCCTCTCGACGGGAATTGACTCCAAACTCCTTTCAAAACCAGAAAGACCATGTTTTTGTGAGAACAAGGGCAAATGGAAACGCAGGCCGACTCTCTTACCATCATGTGGGCTCGAGACGTAAAATGGGAGCGCTTGGCGAGAGAAAACTCGTCATGTCAGGTCTATTTTTCTTTTTATTTATTATTTTTAATTTTTCTTTTCACAAAACTTCTTCATTTACACTTAAACAAAAGTTTAAGTGTGGTGAGGGTGATTTTGCACAAAATCCTTGAATACTTTCAATTTACACAAATTCTTAAACTATTCTCATGTATATATAAAAGTTTAAGTATGGTGAAATTAATTTTGTGCAAAAACCAAGTTTTGTAACCTTTTTTGGGTCCAAAAAGTAAAATAAAAAATAAAAAAATATATGAAAAATACAAAAATACAAAAACATAAAAAAAAACTCATAAAAATTAAAAATTTTGTTTTTATTTTATTTTTCTTATTTTTGTAAATAAGTTATTTATTTTTGTAAATACACTATCTTGCTTGGATATGTAAATAATAAAAAGATTTTAAAAGGAAAGTGGAAAAAGGAATTTTGATAAGGAAGTGTTTTTGAACTAAGCCCCTTCGAGCAACAAGTTTTTGAAAAGTATAGGATTTTGGAAAATGATGAATAATTTTTGAAAACTTTTAAAAGATATTAAATTATTTGCCATAATATTTCCTATTCCACCTCATTTCATCTATACTATCCATATAAAGTCCATTAATGGTTTAAAAAATTTCATAACGTGTTCATCCCCTCAATATTTTACGACAAGATATAATGTTTCCAATCTTTAGTACCGTGTTAAAATTTTCGAAATTAACTCTATCTTTTACACCATGCTTTTGTAAAATATCTCAATTTTAACCAACCTTTCGGGCTTGTTAATAACATGTGTGACCAGTTCTAAATTCAAAGAAAATAAATTTTTGGCCTTGAATATTTTCTCCCCAGCCCTGTATATTGTACCCTATCCCATTGTAAACAAATAAACGGGATTAAAAGAAAAAAAAATCTTTTTCAAGTGTTAAAATCACTAATTTTCTCTTGAGAATTGATTCATGGATATCGTATCAGACTTTTAACTTGTTTGGGGGGTGAAGTAAAAATCGAGTTGAAACCTTGGGGTAAAAATTTAGGGGGTTAAAGTATAAAATTTTCTTAGGGTACTAGCATTTGGAAAATGGATAATTGGGATAAAAGATTGGGGAGATGAAACAAACTTGAGGTTTTAAATTTATTAATGGATGTTCATCGACATTCGTGTATTATTATAATAATTGACTAATAATATGATAATAATTTAATCTCTTTTTAAATAAATTTAAATTGATTCTAAAAACCCTAAAACTTGATTTAAATTTACGCTTGAGGGCAAACTTGGTTTAAGTGTGGTGAGATTTGTAATGTGTATTTTTATATACATTTTTAAGGTTTTTATCATGTAAATTTCACCATTAAATCGCATAAAATGATCAAAAAGTGTTTAAAATTCATAAAATTCATTTTTAAACCTCTTAATACACTTTTGTGTGATTTTTCAGGTAAATAGACCCAGAAAGGCAAATTTGGAGAACTTGGGTGAAAAGTCAACTCAAATAAAGGGCCGATCTGCAAATTCTGGGCCAAGGATGGCCGAATTCTCCACAATCTCCGCGAAAACTTACACACGCTTCTCAAACCTTCGACAACCTTTTTCCGACCAATAATCCAAGCAAAAACACGAAAATCCACGAAAATATAAAAACTCAAACGCGAAAACTGCCTTGGACCAAAAAGTGAACTATCCCAAAATGGGACAAACTGGGTACCAAATTCAAGAGCTCGACGACATGAATTCAACGTCACAAATTTCGCGAAAAAGACCTTTTAGAGCCCCCAGAAAAGATCGGTCAAAACTGGTCAAATGGTTCAAAGTCAACATACCCAGTCAAACCCACTCGAAAAATCGCTAAAAATCCGAATTTCTCAGAATTGAACATGCTTAGTGTCAAACGACTCGTCTTGATGAGACGGATCTGTCCGTGGGATCCACCAGAGTCAATTCTCTAGCGATTGGAGGAAAAAATATAAAAAAACGTTGTTCAGCCAAAAATAAACAGTTTCAAGATGCTGTTTTCTTGAGCTCACTATTTACTTAACAGACCTTTATTTTTATTAATTTCAACTCCATTATATTCTTCTTATTCCCCTATTTCTATTGGTATAAGGAACTCAGAAAATGATCAAGAATTGAGAGAGAAAACTGAGTTTGAAGATGAGTAGTTTTTAACGGTCAAATTTTTGGCTGATTTGAGCTGTTGAAAAATTGGCGGAACAATGAAGGAATATCGAGCTGAGCTTTTTGTGAGGGTCATAACGCCAGCTATACTCAATATTTTGGGGTGATTCAAGTTTCTGCCGATTCATGAAGAGTAGTGGAACAAACTTTGTAAAGGAAATTTCGGCTGCAAGTCGCTGAAAAATGGTGTTTGATCTCGAGTTCGTTGAAACAGTAAAAAATGGCAGAACTGAACGAAAATTGAATTCTGATTTTGCGAAAGGCATAACTCGAGAAATAAATTGTTTTGAATGTTTCAAATTTCTATGTGATCACAACGAGTAGTAGAAAAGATTTTATAGAGGAAATTTTCGTTGAAAATCGACAGAATGGTGACTTTCAATTCGAGTTTTAGAGCAGCTAAAAAATAACAGAAATTAAAGAACGAGTTGAAAATATATTTTGGCGCTGAAGAGAGCTGGTTTCTGTTGAGATATTCAGCACACTATCCTGATCCAATCCTGAACAACCAAATTACCAAACAGCCCTTAACCTCCATACCTCCATCAATGGCAAAAGAGTAAATACAAGTCTCAACCATCGATATGAAGACCTTCAATCTCAAGACAAGATCCATACATCCATTCTCTCATCCATTCACACATCACTGTATATACCACTCATTCTCTTCATCTTCTTCTTACTTACAACCCTAATCACCATTGATGGACGCTTGAGAGCAAAGATTTGAGCTTGAAAATCCGATTTGAGCAAAAACGGGCTGAATGCGTTCAAACCCGAAATTCTCGATCTAGAAGGCTCAAGAAGTCAAGGGGAGCTCAAGATCAACTCTAGGGACCTCTTGGAAGGGAGTCGTCATCTCGGTTTGGTTTGATTCTCGTTTAAACTCTTTCTTTTCCCTGATTTTTTAGATCTGAATTTTTGTGTAAAAATTATGAAATATAGATCAAATCTCGTATTTCATGTCATGAGTGGGTGAATCTAGCATAGGGTTAGACATTTGACTGATGTGTGATTGAAATCTTGCGTTTATTCGATTCAATTTTGTCTATTTGTGAAGTTAAGGTCAAAACACCAATTTATTGAATATTTATCTAAATCTATTTGGAAGAAGAGTTTTAGATCAAATTGAGACTTACAAATCTGTGTTTAGGGATTTATTGATCATTAGAACACTTGGAAAAGGTTCTTGTTTGATTGATTTTGGTTTTGGATCGAATTTGAACACGAAAACTGAAAATAGAAATTTTTAGTTGAACTTTAAGTCTTGATTCATTTATTAAGTGTTTTTGGAGGAAAATACTCAAACCTTGCTTCTAGATCTGTTAAAATTGTTTCTTGAGTGATTAATGATATCCATATTATACAGATTGTCAAATTAACCCTATGTTTATCCATAAAAGTTAAGATCTGTCCTGCTGCAGTAATGTTTCTGTTTTTCAGTCTTTTTACTTCCATTTTGAGTCCAAAAAAAATCTGAAAATTTAAAAATATATTTTTATTTTAAGTTACTCATTTAGTAGATAATTCTCAAATTAAATTTTGTCCAATTCCTGTTTATAATCTTTGAGATATTAATTTTGCAAATTTGTTATTTTCCTGTTTCTGTTTTTCTTTTTTCAATTCTCTGTTCAGTTTCTTTCTAATTTTTAAAAATAATAAAAATATAAAAATAGTCATATCTGAAAGATTCTGAAGTTTAAATTTTATTTCTGGAATTTAAAATAATATTTGTTAAGACAAATTTTGAGATATTAGACCATTTTCAACTGCTGGTCTGTGTGTTGAAATTTCTAAGCTTTTGTCGGTATTTTAATTATTTCTCCCAATCTGTCTGGCACAATTATATAAAATTATAATGGTAGTTTTTTGAGTCTGGGATTGAATTAATGTAGAAATTTGGTAATTTTTGAAGTTGTGCTTATTTTTCTGAAATTTACTGAAGTTGACTGATGCTGAAAATGCAAATCTAATAAAATTTTGCACTAAATTGCATAATTCTGGAAATTCTTGAATAAAACCCTAATTCCAGTAAGATACCACTGTGAAGATCTTTCTTTCTAGTTTCCAACAATAACTAATTTTCGCTAAATTCGAAGTTCATTTGGTCTAGTTATGAGTCAAAATAAAAAAGTGTGTCGAGCTGAAAATTTTGAATAAAACTTGAATTACGGTTAAAACCTTGGATTTTTATAAATAAGACCCTAAAACCTTCAGAATTAATTATGAATATATTTTTCTTAAGGCCAGTCTCGTTGTGTTCGACCCCTAAAACTCAGTACGGCATATACACTGAATATTGAAATTAGGAAAAATATAAATTGTTTTGTGAACACGTGATTACACCACGACACAGTTTCGTGTAGTTACAAGACTGCTTAAATCAGCGATTACGTGTCATACACGTGTCAATTCCGTCAATAAATGGATCAAATATTAATCCGGTGATCTAATTTGGACAAATTAAAAGTTGAATGATCTATTAAGGACAATTGAAAGTTGTATGACCTATTTGATCATTTTATGAAAGTTAAGAGATTTACGGTGAAATTTTCTCTAATAAAAAACCATAGAATTAGCAAGTTATGAGTTAGGTGGTTGCTTTGTTGATTTCATCTTTTCCTTTTTCTCTAATTCAATGGTCACTTGAATTTATTTTGTTGCTGATTTGGTCAAATTAACTTATACTTCACATCAAAACATACCCATCAAAACAATATCATATAATACAGAACCACTAATAATATTATGGAAAATACCCCATACAACCAATATCATTGATACTATACCACTAAACGTATTATGAAAATGTCGCACAAAGCACGAGAAATCAACTTGTAATAAGATAGAATTCACATATTTATTAATTATTAATAGGTTATAATTCAAAATATTTTGGTACAATAAGAGAGTTTCATATCACTCCTTTTATCTCCACCATTAGATCTAAATATTGATCACATCACCTCTTTTATTTTCACCATTGGATCTAAATTAATATTAATATTAATAATTAATAATTAATATTAATAATAATATATAATGCTAAAAAGTTTTCTTTCATCTCATGAAGACATGTAGCCTTTTAATGTTAACCATTTGATTAACCTATCCAATGATCAAGGTTTTGCCACATAATGCTAAAAAGTTCTCTTTCATCTCATGAAGCCACATGGCCTTTTAATGTTAATTAAACTTATCTAATGATTAAGATCTTTACCATACAAACTTTTAATATTGACCATTATATTAAAAAAATCAAAGGCCAAGATCATTATGATGGACTTAATATATCATGACACACTGTAGCAAGCTCAAACCATGACGACAGTATGTATATCAAATAAACAATGTATAAATTGAAAAAATAGTATATATTATTCATTTTCGTAAATATTGAAAATAATATATAGAAAATAAAAATAGTGTATTAAAAAATGGTAGTTTTCTTTTATCTCATGAAGCCACGTAGCCTTTTAATAAGTTTTCTTTCATCTCATGAAGGCACATAGCCTTTTAATGTTAACCATTTGATTAACTTATCCAATGATCAAGATTTTGCCACATAATGCTAAAAAGTTCTCTTTCATCTCATGAAGCCACATGACCTTTTAATGTTAATTAAACTTATCTAATGATCAAGCTCTTTACCATACAAACTTTTAATATTGACCATTATATTAAAAAAATCAAAGGCCAAGATCATTATGATGGACCTGATATATCATGGCACACTGTAGCAAGCTCAAACCATGAGGACAGTATGTATATCAAATAAACAATGTATAAATTAAAAATATAGTATATATAATTCATTTTCGTAAATATTGAAAATAATATATAGAAAATAAAAATAGTGTATTAAAAAATGGTAGTTTTCTTTCATCTCATGAAGCCACGTAGCCTTTTAATGTTAACCATTTGATTAACTTATTCAATGATCAAGATTTTGCCACATAATACTAAAAAGTTGTCTTTCATCTTCGTACGGATTGGAGTACGAAAGGCCCTGCCCAAAAAGCGAAGAAAATAGTCCTTTGTTTGGTATCGCCACGCGGCTGAATTTCGGTCACTCCCTCCGGAATAGAAGGCATTAATAGAACGCACATCAGAGAGTACTCCCCTTTCTCGTCTAATAAAGCAGGTTTCAAAAGCCCTTTTCTTAAGAGATAGAGCACTTCTTACTCGACAGCTTAATGCTAAAAAGTTTTCTGTCATCTCATGAAGCCACGTAGCCTTTTAATGTTAACCATTTGATTAACTAATCCAATGATCAAGATTTTGCCACATAAGGCTAAAAAGTTCTCTTTCATCTCATGAAGCCACATGGCCTTTTAATGTTAATTAAACTTATCTAATGATCAAGATTATTACCGTACAAACTTTTAATATTGATCATTATATTAAAAAATCAAAGGCCAAGATCATTATGAGGGACCTGATATATCATGACACACTGTAGCAAGCTCAAATCATGACGACGGTATGTATATCAAATAAACAATGTATAAATTGAAAAAATAGTATATATAATTCATTTTCGTAAATAGTGAAAATAATATATACAAAATAAAAATAGTGTATTAAAAAATGGTAGTTTTCTTTCATCTCATGAAACCGCGTAGCCTTTTAATGTCAACCATTTGATTAACTTATCTAATGATCAAGATTTTACCCCATAATGCTAAAAAGTTCTCTTTCATCTCATGAAGCCACATAGCCCTTTTAATGTTAATTAAATTTATCTAATGATCAAGATCTTTACCATACAAACTTTTAATATTGATCATTATATTAAAAAATCAAAGGTCGTATGTATATCAAATAAACAATGTATAAATTGAAAAAATAGTATATACAATTCATTTTCGTAAATAGTGAAAATAATATATAGAAAATAAAAATAGTTTATTAAAAAATGGTAGTTTTCTTTAATCTCATGAAGCCACGTAGCCTTTTAATGTTAACCATTTAATTAACTTATCCAATGATCAAGATTTTGCCACATAATGCTAAAAATTTCTCTTTCATCTTTCATCTCATGAAGCCACATAGCCTTTTAATGTTAATTAAACTTATCTAATGATCAAGATCTTTACCATACAAACTTTTAATATTGACCATTATATTAAAAAGTCAAAGGCCAAGATCATTATGAGGGACTTGATATACCATGACACATTGTAGCAAGCTCAAACCATGATGACAGTATGTATATCAAATAAACAATGTATAAATTAAAAAAATAGTATATATAATTCATTTTCGTAAATAGTGAAAATAATATATACAAAATAAAAATAGTGTATTAAAAAATGGTAATACAGTATACACAAATTCCAAAAGTAAATAATACATAAAAATAAGAAGTGAAAGCAGTATATAGAAGAAAAAAAGTATATTGAAAAGCGAAAAAACAGTGTATATATAGCATGTCGTGATTTGGATGTGCTATAGTGCGTCAATGCACCACTCAAACAAGGGAAATATCTCAAGTTCGTGCCCGGCTTAGACCGTGGTTTTTTCTTGAGAGACATACAAATAGGGGCATAAACAGTTCAGATAATGGTAATACCATATACGTATCTGTATTATTTTCTCAGATACATATACGAATACGGGTAGTTCCATATATATATATATATATATTACGAATAAGGTTTGGATAATTTTCTTCAATATTTTAATGGATTTGTTGGTAGTTTTTTTGTCTTTCAACCTTCACCAAAAAAAAGAAATATTGCTGAGAAGAAGACAAGAGATAGATGAGACCATCATGTTGTCTTACAAAACAAATTTCCTATATCGACCTAAAAATTACTTGAGAAAAATTTGCATTGCTCTTGCATTATCCCTCTCCTGCACTAAAAAGTCTTTGAATTTGGAAGGTTCAATAACCCTTAATTGTGATATTGATCTTAAATTTCCTGACAAAACTTGCAGTATTACCGAATATGTATTAAAACTTAGTTTAAATATGCTTTCTTGAATACTGTATTATTTTGGTTAGTGTTTAATACATAATTGATTAAAGACGAGCATGTATTTGATGAGGCTGTTTCTAAGTTAAGATAGCTTGGTAAAAAATTGTACAAGGATTACACTTCTAGCTATATACTCTAAGAGACATTTTGGTTCTGTGGACTTTTGATACCAAAACAATTTATTATCATTAAATAAAATAATTAATAATTGAATTTGTTAATTTAGCTCTTTTATTTTGTGAACAACATTTAGTGTTATACATGATGGAGAAGAGGAAATCAACAAATGCCTAAAGCGGGAAAAGTGGGAGTGTAAATATTATTATAGTGTAAATTATTATCTTGATGTTAAACTAACAGTATGGGATATAATATGAACTTTCATGTCATGTTAAACTAACAGTATGGGATATAATAGTGTGTGAATTTCTACCATAAATATTATCTTGATGTTAAACTAACAGTATGGGATATAATATGAACTTTCATGTCATGTTGAAATGAAAATGTAAATATTATTATAGTGTAAATTATAGTTGAAGATATGTAAAATGATTTGACAGAGAATACCGAATGCTTATTATTAAGACTTAACATTTCTCGCAAAGCACGAATTATTTGCTAGTATAGTATAATTCTAAACACTTTGGTAAAATAAGAGAGTTCCACATCACATATTTTATCTTCATCATTGGATCTAAATATTGGCCATATTACCCATTTTATCTCTCCCATTGGATCTAAATATTGATCTCAATAAGTGTCTAACGATCATTAATTAACATTACATTAAATCTTCTCCATTTATAATTCTATGTTTCTCTCCAATACTTCATTTATTTCCTTAGAAGTTTCATTTAATGGTCCATATTATTTCTATTAAATAGAAAATTTAAAGATATAATATACATGATAACTTAGCCAAATTCATATTCCATATTTTTTTAATATACATGTCGATGATTTAATTATATATACAAATCAATAATAGTAGAATATTAAAATATGTTAATTTATATTAGATTTGTATAGATATACATGTATGCATGCTTATCCGTAGCAAACCTTTGGTGAAACAAGAGAGTTCCACTCACCCCTTTATCTCCATCATTGAATGTAAATATTGATCACATTACCCCTTTTATCTCAACCATCAGATCTAAATATTGATCTCAACAAATGTCTAATGGTGATTAATTAACATTATATTAAATCCTCTTCATTTGTAATTCTATGTTTATATCTATAACTTCATTTATTTCCGTTTCCTCTAATGGTCCATATTATTTCTATTAAATATAAAATTTAAAGATATAATATTCATGATAACTTAACCAAATTCATATTCCATATTTTTAATAGACATGTTGGTGAATAAATAATAGTAGAATATCTTAATATGTTAATTTATATTACATATACATATACATATACATATACATATACACATAAAATCACGATACATATACATATACATATACATATACATATACATATACATATACATATAAAATCACGTATTAAAAAAATATATCGCTTAATCTACCCCCTCCGTATCGCGCACTGAGAAATATTACGTACCGAATTTTCACTTTTTCAGGTTCATCAAATTATTGATCATTTTCAACATATAAAGATAGTCTTAATCACCGCTTCAGAGTTGAGCATGCTCAATAAAATTAATATATTACTTCTAAATTGACAATCAAACATAATATGGATTTTACAATAATCAGAGAGTTATTATGTAATTATTATTTTTTTATATTCAAAACATAATATGGATTTTTATTATTTTTTACAATAATATATTTATAAAAAAAATAGTATAAATGTTCCATACACCACTCAAACCCAACAAGAAAAGAAAAAACCTACAGAAAATATATTATAAACCAAAACAAAAACAAGTAAAAAGGGTCTGATCAGGCAGGGCAAGGAAATACCCTCGATAGAATGCAACCTTTGAGATGAAAAGTCCTTAAAAATCTTGAATAGGTTGTATCTTCATAGACATAGTGCAAGGTTCTCGCTAAATTTGCCAAATTATGAGCCTCTTTATTATTATTTCCCCCACAAAAAAAAAAGTTGGATATTTCACCCACTTTTTCCACAAAACAGATTCCATGGCGTCCTGGATTGCAGTCCAATTTGAAGGATGAATCTGATTTGGGTCTGTTTGCTCTCTCATTAATTGTACCAATTCCAAGCTATCCATAAAGAAGGTACAAGAAACCCAGCCAACTCCAAACACAAATATTCCAGTGCCGATTTGAGAGCGAAGCATTCAACCTGAAGAGCAGGCTAGGCCAAAACACTTTTCATGATCACCCATCTTAATTTTCCATCTCACCCTTAATAATTACCCCAATGCCACTCAACCCTAGATTTTCCCTAGAGTCATCCATCCAACAGAAATACTCAGAATTCCCCAATAACCCAAACTCCTCACGCATTAAGTCTATTTGCATTCTAGTATCAGCTCGACACTCTCCATTAATTTTGTGAATTTTGTGTAATGTTCCAATGACTGTGTCTTCCCATTTCTAAAAATTACATTGTTTCTTGTAATCCAAATTTCCTAAATTGAGCAAGCAACCAAGCAACAGAAAAGATTGGATTTTGCCCTTATCACTTTTCTTAGATTAATCAGAAATTTATCCACCTCTCGAGCTTCTGAGAGATTAATGCCTAGATTCATCCAGATAAATTATGCATGGGGGCAAAGGAAAAAAAATATGACATTCAAGTCTCCTTGTTGTAATCACAGATTACACAAGTAGGTGGGATACCCGCTATCCGGGTGTGTAACCTCTCTCTTGTAGGTATTGTATGAGAACACACTTTCCACAGAAATAATTTAATTTTAGGTAGAACCTGTTTGAGCCCCAACATTTAGAGTAGGAATTTTTGAGTTTCATCTGGATGAGAGAGCTCCAGTAATCTTTTAATACCCACTTCATAAGCTTCTTTCATTGAAATTTCCCCACTCTAGAATCTCTCCAAATCAAACTATCTTGTATGGTTGCATTTCTTATTGGGTTGTAAAACACCCCTCGAAAGAAATTCCTAGGGACACTACCCATAATACTCTCTACCATTTCCCAATTCCACTCCTGATCTTTCATTAAATACAAGTCTTTGACCTTGGTATGCTTTTGTTGTAGGTTTAAATATAAGTCTTTGTCCTTGGTTATGCTCGGTGATGCCGTGTCCCGAACATTTTTCATATAATCTTACGAATCGCTTGTAGTATTCACTAAGAGTCTCGTCAGATACTTGGCCGATTCTGATAATCTCCTTCCTTAGCTTCGAAGTAAGACTGGGGTTATGATACCTTTGCATGAATTTGGTGCATAGGTCCTCCCAATTGTCGATCAGGTCCAGAAAGGAAGCGCGCAATCACAAATGACAGAGCGGAATAAAATTTTACCCGTTTTCTAACTAAGAATCCGTGTATTATCAATCAAATCATAAAAATAAATCTTATTTATACTTTAGAATCGGCTAATCCGGTTTGTAGGGCTTCACGATTCGTCTCCAAACGATCTCCCTGCGTCTCTTGCATATTTGATCACGAAAGGCGTCATGACTCCGGCACCGCCCTCTACACGTATCCACACGCGACTGACTCATTGGGGGAGAAACCGAGATTACTAGATTTGGTTTCTCTCTCTCTCTCTCTCAATAGGCGGTTAGGGTGTAGTCTGGATCTTCTGACCTAATCAGACGAACCCTTCATCTATTTATAACATATAATGCTTACATCTTCACCTTCCTTTTAATTTTCCGTACCAACCGAGTTAGTTATGTTTGTGTGCGACCATGTAGTTTCATTTAATATTGGTAATAAACTTTAAGTATATAAATCATAAGTAGCCTCTAGTACGACGTTATGATTACCTAAATTAAATGAATGATACGTGATCATAACCTATATATTAATTATGTATTTAGTCCCTTTGTTAAATGATATTTATATTGATCAGAAGGCATGGTTTTATATCATCCTTATTATGATCAATTCTTGTTCCTGAATTATAATTAGACTGAATAAACTAAAAGATATTAACAACACATGCAAATTCTTTCGTACTCGGCCGTGTGTTTTCCTTCAGTCTCAATTTTATTAGGGGGCCCTGAGATATCTCTCTCGTATCTGAGAGTAACAAATTCTATCTTGATCGTTCACATTCCAACTCATGGTTTACTAAATACCCGATCATAGTTTTTATAATTATCCAGTTAAAGACAACGTTTGACTATGTCAAAGTATGAAGATATACATGCAGGAATCTATGATTACCTCAAGGCAAAGGACTACTCACAGATTAGATGATTGGAAAATACTAATGGCATATACTATGTATATTCTCATAGTGGGTCGATCAAATATATATTCTCCAACATTTATTTATGTTAATGAATTGATATCCAATATTCATGATCAGTAAAACGTGATCATCATCCAAATAACATACTAGTAACTATAAATATGATTTGAGATTTTTAAATATGTTTGTCTTACAAACATCTCATATATGACTAGAGATAATTTAGAATTGTATTCACTTTGCTTTACGGTTTTACTATCAGAATCACATATTCTGATGGCGTATAACGGACATACATATTCATGGTTCATTAATAATCTAACAACCTTTACAAACAATTATTATATGAAAAAATTTATGAGATAAAATATCTAATACAAAAATATAATATCTGATAAATAATCCGTTTCCTACACGGCTAAACAGTTTGGCCTAAGGCCCCCTTCAAATGTCTAACCATACCTTAGGTCCCTTATTCAGACAATGAGAGAAAGCTAATAATGCTATTTTGTCCTTACTTTCATTATCAAAGTTATTAGTGAAAGTAGTTATATTGAATTTCAATTCAGTGATAAATTTTCTAGCATTTTCGGTTGGTCTACCATCAAATCTAGGTAGGCGACTCAACAAGTTATGTGTTAATTTAAAATCGGGCACTTAAGGTAAAACTATTTTAATCGGGGTTTCACCTAAGACTGGTGTCATGTACTCACCTAAAGTTTTCTCCCAAGTTTGATTTTATTGATTTTGCAAACCTTTGTGATAATAGACTCTGCATTTGAGAATTTGCTAACATTTCATTCAACATATTTGGATTTGGAATTCCAAGTTGAGTTTGTCATAGAAATGTAGTCTATAATAGATTCATCAACACATAAAAAGTAAGTAAAAAACTGCATGGTGCATAGAGTTGATTGGCTAAGATTGGAATTATTAATTGTTGTAAATATTATTGTTGTTACTTAATTTATTTCTGATTTTATTTTTAATTGCTGGATTTTTGTTGTCTTTATAAGATAATACTGCATTGATTGTAGCTTGAATGATTCATTTAAAGATGGAACTTCTCTATGGTGTATGTTAAGTGTTCCGTTTTCTTTATCTCTCTTTCCGTAGACTTTAGCCGTTTCAATTTTATAATTAATTGTTCACCTAAATTTCCTTAATTTCATATTTAATTATATCAAAAATTATATTGCTAGAATATTTAGAAAGTTTATTTTCTTAAATTTGAATGACTTGTAGTAATTTATATTTTCTTGATAAAATATTGACTTAAATATTTTTTATATCCATTTTTAGACATGCATATCTAACTGCAACCTTCAAATATATGGTGTCATGATCGCATTTTTCTTGATAAATTGATACACAATACCATATTTATAATTTATATTTATAATAGGTTATATTCCTTAAAATCTTACTGTTTTACTAGCCTGCCACGTCAGCTCTTTAATCTGCACCGGATTAAAGATCAGATTTAATTTGAACTATTGGATTAAATTTTTTAACTACAATCAACTGATAAACTGATAGTTCCACGCGTCAGAATCCAGAATCCAGAATCCTCTTCCTCTTTGGTCTTTCCGCCCCCCTTCACTCTCTAAACTCTAATCTCTCTCCCTCCCTCCGTCCCTCTCTCTTTCGCTGGCTCTCCTCTCCCTCCCTCTCTCAATTGCTGGCTGGAATGGCGCCGCTAATCACCCCCCACTTTTCTTTGCTTCTCTGTCCCCTCTTCATCCATCTCTCCATCTCTCTCTCTTCCTCTCAATCCTTCTAGGAGAGAGTTTTTTCACGTTGGTCCGGACATGGAGTTCTTCACTGTTTAATCTATGAACACAGACCAAAGAGTGACAGAGAGATCTTTCGGAAAAAAAAAATGAGTGAGAGAGAGACGGATTCTGTTGACGAACTCAAGCTGGCGCTTCTTAAAAGGCACTTCTACGCCTAGAATCTCCAGCTCTCTTTCTTCTCTAACACACATGTGAAATCAACAGAACCCCAGTCTCATTGGTAAAAACGAGGAAACAATTTACTTGGAAACGAAGCATCAGTCAAATTTTGCTTCTCTCTCTTTTTTCAATGCAAATAATTCAACATCAGTTTCTTGGTAGTGTGCTTATTTGGCTGTGAGACGAGGAGTTTGTATTGCATTCGTGAGTTTCTTGGATGGGAAGAAATTGAATTTAAAGTTTATAATTTCATTTTCTGTTACCTGCTAATAATTTCTTTGAACTAAAACTTCATACTTTTCTTTATTTGAAGCAATATCTCGCCCGAGCCCCCAAATTAAATGCACACCACTATATAAGCTATAACCCTTCTCCCAATTTCAAGTTAAAAATCAAATCTACACTGCTATTTATTACAGGCGAACTATTAGATCATTTACTTAAGCCCAAAACCAGATAAGAAGCCTTGAACAAAACAGTTACAAAACATCAAAAAGGCAATCTCTTGCTGGTACATAACTGGTATGGAATGGACCAGTGATTCGGATTAAATCTCTAATTAATTAAGAAATTTTTGAATTACTTAATTCTAATTAATATCTCTAATTAATGCTACACATTTTCAGGTTTAGGGGTTTTCTCTTTTGATATGGATTCAGAATAGAACAACTAATTCATCCCAAAACCATGTAAAAGAACATCCATCAGAAAATATTCAAAATACAGAGGGTGATTCGGTAAATTCCAACTGTGAAAATGTCTATATACTCCTGAGGTGGACTCAAATTGGTCAAATTAATGAATCACAGGAAATAACTAGCTTAAATGAAGGAAATAAGGGATTAAAAAAGGAAATTAATGAGCAAAAAAAGACACAAAAGAAAGTTGAAAAGACCTTGGAGCATTATAGGGTTTCTCATGAAAGGGCTGATGAAAAGGTTCATGAGTTAACAACAAACTTATTGAAGGTTAGTTTCATAATTTTGTAATATTAATCTCTTTTGGGCATAATATTAATCCTAATCTTTTTATTTTTTTATGCATTTATTTTAGGTGAAGAGAAAATGGAACATGAGAAAGAGGAACAGGAAGAAGCAGATACAAAATTATATGTGATTCAGAAACATCCAAAATAAAAAATTCAAGATCTCCAATAGGTACGAAATTTGATTTAAATTAGAAATTCTTTTTTTTTTTATTTCTGTTGTAAATCTTTTGGTTGTATTTTGAAGGGCTGATAGAGAAGCTAGCTGCTAGAAAAAATGAAGAAAAGACTATGGTTGAGGCTGCAACAGCTCTAATGACATCATCACTGAGAAGACAGACTGAGTCCACAGGTGACGCACCATGACCCTGAGAAGACCCTCCAACAAGCCAATGAGGCCTTGAAAATCTCTATATGCCAAGAGGTAACAATTGAGTTTCCAATACAAAGTAATACGTTAATCATATTTCAATATTTCATACATACCCTTCCAAAACAAAACAATTTTGTAATATACCTTTCCAAATATTTGCTTGATAAATTTGTCTATGCTACTTAAAAATTTAGTATAAAAGATAGTCTTGACGAGATGCGCCGACCATTGGAAGCAAATGAAATGATTATTCCTTGGAAAGATTATAACAGACTGTTTTTCAAAAGAACATATGACTTTTCTCTTAAAATCCAATATTTTTTTTTTAAATTTAAGTTCTTTAATTAATTTTTTTATTTTCTATTTAATTGTTTCAGTAAATGCTTGAGCAAATTTATGGTTCAATTCAATCTAATGAAGAGAAAAGACAATCATCGAATGTAGAACTCTCTGCTAAGTATTAAAAGGTAAAAAAAAAAAACTTGAAATTTGTTTGTAATTGGAAATTGTAAAATAGTGTTATTTATTTATTTATTTTTCAAAATGATAGCAAGTACAGAGCTTAAAAGTATAGATGGCTGATACTTCAGTAGAGATAAATAAAGTAATTCAAGAACTATTTCTTCTCTTAAATTTTCCTCTCTTCCTGCCGACTTTGTTCACCTCTGTTTTTGTCTATTTGTCTGCTCCTTCCATCTTTTGGTTTTGATTTCAGTCTCTTCATTTCCCATCTTTTTTCTCTTTCAATATGAGGTTTTTAATGTTCTCAACACTTAACAAAAAAAATATGGTGCAGGAACGCGTCAGGTTGTGATGTGAAGGACATATCGCCTGTTGCCGCTACTATGATACGAACCCGACCTTTTGGATCCAACCGACCCTAAAAGGGTTTGGAGTTGATTGGGTTTGGATATTTTTAACTTTTCTGGATCTGCCCTATAAACACTCAAATAAGTCCTAAACATTGCTATTACAACTCTGAAGCCGCAGCACTATGCATGGTTATGTTTTGTAATATTGGAGTACAACGTCGGTACTCAATATTCAGTTAGATGTCACCTCATCTGTATCAATTAACTTTCAATTTTGATTAAGCATGATTGTGAGCTAAATAGACTCAAATAATTTTTTTTATTGCAATCTACAACATAATTAAAAGTTTGGATTTCATTTATCTTAATGAAATTCCGGTTTTTAAATGTTTCTACCTCAATTTATTCTTTTAAATTTTTAACATGTTCAATTTTGATAAATCGCAGTTAAATTAACTCTTTCCAAAGTTTATCTAAGATCTAATTATTTATACAATCTTCATTTGATTGAGCTCTTCAAATCACCTTGATGGACTAGCTGCTCTATATGTTCTTCTAACATGATATTTTGATGAGAACATTATATCTAATTTTGTTTTGTGAAAGAGCTGTAAAATGTTGAAAATGTTTTAAAATTTCGCACAAAGAGCGAAGGGTTTGCTAGTGTTATATATTATTCCACATAAGCTTTGAGCTAGAGAGATTCAGTTGGTGACCAAGTAATAATTTATTATTTTTTTGTGAGAGAAAATATAAAATATGAGCAGAGCCCGCGAATCATTTACATCTTTATTGTCCGACTATAATTAACTAGCCTATTACATCAATCTAACGTAATTAACAAAAGAAACTGAGAAATAGCATTACACATCTTTATTTTTAGGTACATAAAACTTTACTATTAAAAGACCTTAATCGAATATTCTAAACAAATTTGTTATTTGTTATTTTTTTATTTTTTATTTTGAAATAAACAGTTCATATATTCTGTAGTGAGCCATGTAGCTGTTTAGTTCAGAATACAAAAGATGCACAACAAAAATTGAAATTGAAACTACTTTATTAGCTCATGTGAAGAGGAAAAAAAATGAAGCATGTAAAAATGGCACCTCTATTGAGATGCAGCAACCAATAAGGAAGAATGTGAAAAATAAACCCGCAATTATTTTGTCTCGGGGTTATCTAGAACAAAATAGCACTTTCTTTGAGAAAAAAAAAATGAATGAAGCACTTTCTCAATTTAACCCTCCCTTTTGAGAAAATTTGCGGTCTGAAGACACTCACTCCATGTGTTGTAAAAAAAAATTAAATCTTTTATTTTTAAACTATCTTTATCATGTAATTTTAATAACAAATACAATTGGTGATATTTTGCCTTGAGCAATTTGTGAAAATTGCTAAATAGCCTTTCGACAAAGAGAGTTAAATGCAGGGGAAGATATTCAACATAACTTGGTAAAAATATTGAAGAAATCATATACATATAAATACATATATTTATAAAATTTATTATAAAATACACTAAAATTCTAATTCTAATAATATATATTAGTCTTTAAAAATCTGAGAGGCAATAGCCCCCACTCCCTATAAATATTTTTCCTGATTAAACTGAAAATGATTGATAAAATGTGAGTCATATTTGAATAGCCATCACTCCGTCTAGTTTTTTAATACACAAAATAGTATTTATGGAAAGACAATATATATAAAAGTTATAAATGTAAGTACTAAAAGAATATATATAAATATAAGAAAGAGTAATTTGGCTAATATATATATATATATATATATATATATATATATATATATATATATATAGGGAGATGCTAAACAACATACGTATATTCGAACATACGTTTTTTTAAAATACCCGTAAAGTGGTTATAAAAAGTAAAAATTCAAATTTCAACCGTATGGATGTAATATATATGTTTTGAATATGTTGTGGATTAATTTTCACGGGAATCAGAATAATATATTATTGCCATCATGTATCATCAAACTATTATTCCGATATATGTTTTGAATAGTGCCGCATATTTTTGATGATATATGATGACAATGTTATAATATTTTGATTTTTGTGAAAATTAATCTCCAACATATTTATAACATATATATTACATCCGTACGATTGAAATTTTTATTTTTATTTTTTTAATACATATTTTGGGTGTGGCAAAAAAACGTATGTTGTGCATACGTATGTTGTTTAGCCACATCCTATATACATATATATATATATATATATATATATATATATATATATATATATATATATATATATATATATATATATATATATATATATACATATATATACAAAGTATACATAAAAGTTATAAAAAGAGTATCTTTGGAGTAGATGATCAACGTTAGTTAAAATTAAAAAAAATGATTTGAGTTAATTCAGCCATCATCAATCGACTCCATCATCTTTGTAAGAACAAGGACACTCAATTACGCCAAAAATGTGGACATGGCTATAAATTTCTCAATTGAAAAAGTTCTCACAAACAAATAAAGATTGATTGACTGATCAAAAAAGTAAAGATTTAGGCGAGCGTGATATGGATGAAAACAAATAACTAGGTCATGATTTTCTCTCCGTTCCAAATAAAGTGGATAGTTCTTCTTTTATATTACTATCTTTATTTTTGTAATTAATTTTTATTTTATTTAGTTGACAAGTTAGAAATGTATATTTAAAATTAGCTTTTTTTAATATATTAATCGAACTTGATAATTATTTGTTGGAGTGCCCTTTCATGAAAAAAATGATATGAATGAATCATCAGCTTATATGCCACCAAGTAACATCGGAACTCATATATATATATATATATAGGTATCTAAAAATGATAAAATAAATACGAAAAAAATATGATGCATAAAAATAAATGTATATTATCATTTATTTAAAAATTTATAACGTTAAAAAATATATAATTGATATATGAAAAAATATAATGGTTTTATACAAGGAGATAATGAACAACAAGAAAAAGTATAAATTTACGATAGATGGTGTTTAGGAGATGTTTAATCAAGAACTAAGAATAGCTTCTTATCCCCTCAATGGTTTGAGGCTGATACATAAGAAAATGGATATCACCATTTCTCTATAATGGGGAGGATAGAAAGCTATGTTACGCGGATACTTCAAAAAATCAGCCGTACGCGTATCGGATACGTATCGGACACGGATACGACACTGATAAGTTTCGGACACGCCACGTGGCGTATCAGAATATTTTAATATATGTTGACTTTCGGACACAGCTCCGATACGACAGGACATGGCGGGACACGGCTGAGGACATGGCCCAATGTTTTAAATCCCAATTTAATTTTTATTTTTTTCTATAATTCCAGTTTCTCTTATTTATTTATTTATTTTGTTAAAAATGATCTTTTTAAAGCCTATTTTTTTTAATATTATTTTTTTCCTTTTTTTATTAATGAAAATAACTCATGAGAAGTATAACTAAAGACGATAACATATCTTTTCTTTATTTAAAAAAATGATTTTTTTCTAATTTCTCACTCTCGTTATTTTTTTTTCGTTTTCTTTATCATATTTAGTTATTTTTTATATTTTTAAAATATTTAGATGTATAATTAATAATATAATAATATATATATTAGACGTATCGTGTCCACAGATTTTTTGAAATTGCCGTATCGTCGTGTCGGTATCGTATCGGATACAACGCGCATATCCGTATCGGTGCAACATAGATAGAAAGCGATGGTTTGCTTTTGTCATGTCGTACTGTTAATTTGTTGATGACAAACCCATGTCCTTTCAGAAATTCCTTCATTTCAAACGTAAAATTAGTGTTGCAAAAATGATTTTATGAGTGTATCTTTTTTTGTTCGATTTTATAGTCCTCAAGCATCTAACGTTTAACAACTAGCTTTTCGAAGTTTTGAACCCATGCCCTGTTGAAAAAGGGTAAAATGCGTTCCAACTGCATTAAGCAGTGGATGCATTAACGAGCCTATTTTATTGGCCCCATTTTAAAGCCTTGAAGGATTAAATCCATAAAATGTCTAAATATCACCACCCTAACAATGCAAAAGATAGAACCGGGTATAAATTATCTATAAGAAATGGTGATAACAGTGTCAGAGCCTATCTTATTTGCCCAAACATCTGCTATCTCTGCTCCCAGAGTTTAGAGTCCTGTAACCACATCATCACAACTTGCAAATTCGCAACTGATGTGTGGGGAAAAGATCAGCAAGGACCTGGGCTACAAACCCTGCTTTGGAAACAAGGTTTGCTGACCTTCTGGACAGCAAATAGTGGTATCCAGAACCGAAACTCATCCAATGGTTGGGATTTGCACTGGATATCGATCATTCACGAGATCAGCTGGCTAGAGCGGAACAGAAGAATCTCCCAAGGAAAGGCTTTAAGCGTGAACTCCATCATCACTCGCGCATTGGCGAATTTAAATCTTTGGAGGGCAAATAGATAGTAGGATTAGTTAGCTGTAGGTTTAGAGTTTTTTTGTTTTCTTCCTTTTTTTAACTATTTGTCTTGTATAAATTCTTGTAAACGCAACTGCTAATTTAATAAAAGCAACAGGACGCCAACGCTTCCTGTGCATTTCCTGGAAAAAAAACAATGCAAAAGATAAATACTATCATGTATATCATTCTTTTTGATATTTTGTTCAAAAGTTTCAAAAATCATCTTTTATTCATTACCTTTAACTGAATAAGTAAAAAATGATAGTGAGAAAAAAAAATATTAATTTTGACAATCAGTATAATTTTGGAAAAGGTAAAAAAGATGATAGATAAGCACAATTAAGATGTTATTTTGAAAAGAAAAGAAAACAGTCGAGTGTATATCGCATAGAAATAAAATTAAATGTGTCACATAATTCGCCAAATTATGGAAGGACTTAAGTGAAGGCACTCAAAATTCTGAAAATAAAATAAAACATAACGGAAGAATAGTGAACCCTCAATATGGACATCTACAAAGATATTGTCGGTATTGCGAAACTTTGTTGGTAGCACCTCCCGTTATGTCATTCCCACCTAATCACGAAACACAAAACATCACATACAAGACAGAAAGACGTTGAGAGATAGACATTCAAGAATATATTTGTCTGTCGGTTAACTCTTAGACCAAAATCTAATATTATTTTTCATCAATTTCTTCCAAAATCTCAAGAAAGAAGCCATCAAACGAGAGATGCAATGTTAAAACAGTCTTTTTTTGCCCTTACATATACTTTTTTCGAGTATAGAGCAAAACTAACATCCACATATATAGACTAGAAACATATGCAAAGCACGACAGATCACACCTTTATAGTGGCATTAACTTTTTTTAGTGATACATATAATTTTCATCGATCACTTCATGTACAAAATTTTCTAGTACATACAAAATGTATTTCAGCATTAATAATTTTAATGCAGAAAGAAGCTCCATACAAAATAAAAGAGAATTGTAAGTGAAAAAGATCAATATAAATCTTAATTACATTCATGAGGAAGAAAATTTAACACTATTAACTGAGAACTACATCGATAAATTACATTATAAAGTCAGAAGAGGAAACAATTCGACCTTTGTACAATTTTGCAATAGCTATTTTAACGAATCCGTTGAACATGATATTCCTTGCAATACATAGAAAGCACAAATTGAACAATTTTACAATGGAAGGTGTCATAAACCATGACCAACTACATTTTCTTTCATTTCTGCGGAAGAATAAGAGTGAGAATCATGAGCAAGTGTATATATCTGCATACCAAAATAAACAAATAAATAAATATATTATTGGCTTTCTTAGAACTAACAAAGAATGAAGAAAACTACTAAGAAAATGCATATATGAGCGTAAAAGAGCGAATCAAATTACCTACTCTTGCGACCGGAAATACATAAAAGGCGTATAATGTAGAAAATTTGAAACCCTAGATGTGTATATAACTGCATACCTAAATTACCAAAATATAAAAACAAAAATTAAAAAACCTTAAAAAATAATATAAACACAAAACAAAGCAAATGTCTACTTGTTAAAATCGCTACAATACTAGCACAAATACAATACTGGCACAAAAATTTTCTCTTCAAATAAAAACAGAAAAAAAAGATAAAACAAGAAAAAAAATTTACTAACTTTTCGATTTGTCTTGTAAGATGACTTTTATCCCAAAGGCCAGCTCTAGACAAGCAACCCCATCTAAATAACAATGAAATGAATATTTATTTATATGATTAAAAAAACTGCTAAAAACAATATAAATCAACAATTTATATTATATACCTTTTGTTGAAGAGCTCTCCATTGGCCTCTAACATCGGTGCAATTTTCTCATCTAATCTTTGCATAACAATTAATAATTTTTGCATGCTTTCTGTTAATTCTTTATCGTCCATGTTTGTTGCCTCTATACTCTGAAATATTATATAATTTATTAAAATTTTAATTTTATTTTTAGAGTTTTTTCACATACAACACAACACAGAAGAGTTAGAAGGACAAAAATAAAAAATAAACATGACATTTCTCATCTATGTTAACTATACATCTGAAATCTAAGTATCCAAAATGAAAAGTAAAAAAATAAAATTAGAGAAAACAGTCGAAAGAAATCTAACTTGTCGTACATCAGTATTATTTATATCCAGTAGCTGTTATATAATATATCAGCAGTTATATGAGGTAAACTACTGCATGCTTATTCTTTTCATTAAAATATTAGTAATCTTAAATTAACTGATATTTCCTACTGTTGCAAACAAATTTTAACCTTTCTTACTTTCTTGCAACACAATCTAAAACTTCAATTACGAAAATAACTAATTATTCCTCTACCTTTTCAAATAAATAAATGTATATATACCATAAAATCCTATTTAACGAACCTCATCTTCTAACTCTCGACAAATGAGAGCGGTGCGCCACCACAGATGAACCTTCGACTGGCTGACATCAGTAAATATATGATCTCCAACATATAATATCTCATCGCCATCTAAATCCAGCGATTTTTCTATCATTTGCGCGCTCCCGCCCGAATACAGCCCCCCTAATAAAAACATACAAAAATTAAAAAAAAAATTAGAAATTAAATGTAACAATTAATTTTGGAAATTGAGTGAAGTGGGACCTGAGTTAGCTTTGAAACAGGGGCGCATTAAGCCATCGTTTGTTACTACTTCGTATAGAGGATTCGCCATTTGGAAGAATTCGGGCTTCCTTGCTGAAACTATTACCTTCAAAAAGTTAAAAATAATTAATTAATTAATTGTTATATTAGAGGCTCAGATTTGCATAAAAGCGACAATATTATCAAGAAATTAAGGAAGTCTTATTTGAGGAAAATTCTTAACTGTGATGATAAATAAATAAATAAAATAAAGAACTACTTAATAATCAAAACTGAGGGTTTTTTTGTTTTGCAAACTTCTTAAAAAGTGTATAATTGTTTAATAAAATAAAGAAATAATAATAATAATAATAATAATAATAATAATAATAATAATAATAATAATAATAATAATAATAAAAAAATAAAAATACCATATCGAATAAATCTCTCCAAGCCATATCATTAGGAAGGAACTTATTAAACGCATGATACATCATTTTACTTGTATAGTGATAGTCTGAGTTTGTAATCAAAAGCAGCCTTTTGCCAGCCTGACATATAATAACTAATTGGTACAATTTCAAATTATTAAAATAAAAAAAATAAAAAAATAATTCAAAATATTGAATTAAGTGATTAAATTGAACCAATTTTTGATCTAGGAGAGCTAAAGGAAGCTCAGGATCGGGTTCTACAAATCTTTCTGGCTCTGCCATTATCTCACTCTAAATAATAAAAAATAACAAATAAAAAAAATATTTTAAATGAATTATATTTATCAAATTTATGGTGAGTACAATTTATTAATATTAATCACCTTTAATTGACCTTCCACATGTGCTCTCAAAAGGGCTTTTGAAACTGCCTAAAATTACAAAAATAAATAAATGAATAAACGGAAAAAAAATACATAAAATATGTTATTTTTATTTTTTATTACCTTGAAAAGACCCTTATAGTCAAGTGGACCTAGTTAGTAGTAATACTATATTTTTTCATGTGAGTGTGACCTAAGATGTAAATTGATTTTCTAGTAAGGTTAAGAAATTCATGCAAATCACGGGAACTCTGCTAGTCATAATATATACCACCATGATATAAAATATAAATATCTAAATATCTAACATATTAGTTTACTTATAAGTCCAAATATCCAAACTTCCATGTAACACAATTGTGGGCTGTTCAAGAAAAATTGTGTGAAAAATACAAGGGTGCTGATATTACGCGTTGGTTTTGGGGGGTGACCCATGCGCGACGGCTGACGTGGCAAAGCCACGTCAGCCAAAGCACGAAGGGAGCACAACGGAACTCCACCCGGTGTCTCCCATCTGAGCATGCAGCGACGGGAGCACGGCTGCTCATATCTGAAAACAGAGACGCGCTGGCGAAAACAATATATAGATATCATGTAGTTCAAACAAACAGTATATATAAACCATGCAAGAAAACAATATATATATATATATATAAGGGGGGGATGGGATGGTTGTTTTAACAACGGGCTTATTCGGCCAACATGTGACAACATTGGTTATAAAAGCGAAAATTCAAATTTCAACCATACGGATGGAATATATATGTTTTGAATATGTTGTGGATCAATTTTCACAAGAATCGGAATATTATATCATTGCTATCATGTACCATCAAAATAAGAAGCAGAATTTGTAAAAACTATGTATACATATTTTGATAATTTTTGATAATGCATGATGGTAATGATAAATATTTTTGATTCTTTTGAAAATTGGACAATAATATATTTAAACTATATATATTACATCCGTACAGTTGAAATTTCAAGTGCCAATTAAAATTTTGATATTTAACAATGTTGTCACATGTTGGCCGAATAAGTCCATTGTCAAAAGAACATATATATATAGTAAATATATAATTTAGACAAAACATCATATATATCACTATATATTCGATAAAATAGTATATATAATTCGAGATGAAAACAATATATAGATATCATATAATTCGGACAAACAATATATAATATAGCAAATATATAATTCGGACAAAACATTATATATATCGGTATATGTTCTAATAAAATAGTATATATAATTCAGATGAAAACAGTATATAAACCTGTTATGACATTATAAAACAAGTATATATATATATATATATATATATATATATATATATATATATATAACAAATTCTTAAGTCGATAAAATAGTACATATCAGACCCGTCGCGCTGGAGAAGAAGGGAACGACGGGAGAAGTTAGGAGACTCTGACGGCTGGGAAATATGACATTTAGTAGAAGTATGCATAGTATTGTATTTTGATAGGGATCCGCAAGTTTTACAAAAAAAAACTATATTTTCATTTGTGGGGGTAAATGAAATAAATTCCGATATGAAAAAAAAAATTGAGATCTATACATGATATTTTCAATGTAAAAAAAAAATACACGATATTTTCAAGATGCTATATTTTTAACATGTAATCATTCTATTTAAAATTCTTATAATATTTTAAGAATTTTCAAGCATGTACTTTGAGACCAACATTTCTACTGAAGATATGGCACATTTGATGTTTTTCAATTTATAGGGTTATATTTATATGTGATACTTTGAGATGAGGAATACATAAAACTTCTAATGTTATAAGAAAAAGTATAATATTTTATTTTTAGTGGACTATACATGAAGGAGAGAATAATAACATGATATTCTTATTTTAAAAAGTTATGCTATATTTTTTTAGTAGCTATCATAGTATTTCATGATTTTGTAGGGTTAAATATGAATTATTTATACAAAATGAGATAGCAATTATAACTATCAACTTTATATGGATATATGTGATATTTTGAATTTTCAAGAGTACATAAATTTTCATTATAGTAAAATTATCCATAATATTTGACGGTTATAATTTATTTGCATAAATGGAAGAGAAATAATATAATTCCCATTTTATAGGGGTGTGTTATATTTTGAAATTTTGAAGGGGTCGTCCAAGTAAATTCATGTATTAAAATTTGAGATTTTGTAGGGGTTACCCATGAAAATTTCCTAGCAAAACTCCCCATTCTTTGGCACGTGTCAAATGGAGAAAATACATCCAAAAATGAAAGATAGTTATAATAACTAGGTGGAACCCTCGCTCTGCTTCGAAATAAAAATACGTAACTTCTAATTTTCAAAGGCGCACTTGAAATTCTTATGTTCTGTAAGAGAATAAATGAAATTCCCCGAGATGAATATAAGCTAATATTTCATTTTACGTTAAGTTATTTAATTTCATATTTTGTTGGATTACAGGAATTTATATAAATTTCCTAATTTTATGGAGTTATATGATTATATCTAGTTTTTCAATATTTTTGAAAGGCTATATACATGAAATTGCTCATTTACAAAAGATTGAGAAATAACGTGATATTTTTTTTTCTACCAACATTGTGAAATAATGAAGTTGTTTTCACTGGCAGGATTATATGTTCTAGTTTGAGATTTAATTTTGCTCTTTTAGGGATAACTTTGCTTTTTAGGGATATATAGAATGATAAAAGGGTTAGTGTTGATAGTTGAATCACGAATGTTGATATTATAAGCATGTCCGGTGTAGCCCAACTTTAATCCCATAATTTTTTTTGTCTTTATAATGTTTGACTTTATTTTAAAAAGTATATACTAATTATTGTTATATGTTATATTCTAAAATAAATTATTCTCTATAAATATTTTAATTAGAATATATGCTATAGGTGTTTTTAATATATTAAATATAATTACTTCATATAGTGAAATTCACATATTTAAATACTTGAAAAAATATTTTTCATCTTTTGTACATAGGAAGCCATTTTTTGAACTTTAGAAGAGTAATAATTATAAAGTGACTTGAAATTTATATTATTTAACTCATGACACCGCAGAAGATCTATGTAAGGCTCTCTTAAGACATATACTCATGTGTGTTTTTGTCCCGATTTATACCATGTTATCATTTAATTCCACAACAATAGTTCTTGGGCTTGTAGAACAACTATTATATGGTTTGAGCTATTGGAATGGGCTGAGGTGTTGCTTCAAACTTGGGTTATTAATGCCGGCCTTTTGCTGCCACGTGTCAAGCATATGTGAGAGGAATATTTTTTATAACTATAGTATAAAAAATTATAGCATAAATTGTTAATTGGGTTGTATATTCATTTGAAAATGACTCGTTTCATATACATGTGTATCAGACTTTTCACATAAGATCGTGATAAATTGTGAATTGGGTTGTATATTTGTTTGAAAATGACTCATTTCATATACATGTGTATCCGACTTGTCACATAAGATCGCAAAAGAGGACACGTGTTGGATGGATGGTGAAAGGATTTTTTTTTTTAATTTTAAAATGACTCGTGTCATATCCATATGTATCCGACTTGCCACATAAGATCCCAAAAGAGGACACGTTTCACATGGAGGTGAAATGAATATTTTTTATACTTATAGTATAAATTGTGATTTGGGCTGTATATTTATTTAAAAATGATTTATTTCATATATATGTGTATCCGACTTGCCACATAAGATCCCAAAAAAGGACACGTGTTGCATGGAGGATGAAAGGAATATTTTTCATACTATACAAATTGTGAATTGAGTTGTATATTTATTTGAAAATGACTCGTTTCATATACATGTGTATCCAACTTGCCACATAAGATCTCAAAAGAGGATACGTGTCGCGTGGAGGGTGAAAGGAGTTTTTTTAATACTTATAGTATAATAAATTGTGAATTGGGTTGTATATTTATTTGAAAATGACTCATTTCATACATATGTGTATCCTACTTGCCATATAAGATCCCAAAAGAGGACACGTGTCGCATGGCAGGTGAAAGAATTTTTTTTGTACTTATATGTGTAACAAATTATGAATTGATTGGATATTTATTTGAAAATGACTTGTTTCATATACATATGTATCTGATTTGTTACAAAAAATTCCAAAAAGGGACACGTGTCGCATGGGGGTGACAGTAATATTTTTTATAGTTATAGTATAATTTTGGTACTTCATCACCAATAAAACAAAAGTTCGAAAAATTATCAAATATGAAACATCATAATTTAAATTATCCATGGTTGTTTAACATTTAAGATGTATAGAATAAACATCATTTAAGATGTATAGAATAAACATTTTGATTTGTTTTATGTGTGTACATGAAGGGAGTTTACATTTGAAAATGTTGTCTTTACTATCTTAAGGTGTATATATTTTTTTAAATCTGTCTTGCTTGCGAAAATATATTTGTCAAATATCAAAAGACATAAAAAAACAGGTGGAGGCAAATAAACTTGAACAACACAAAATATCATCCAAACATGACTCATTTTGTCATGTAAAATATTAGTAATATAAGTGTTTCTTACTCATAATCATATCTTCTTCAAGAAGTGAGTATCCATCGCCGAATGTCCGTGTCGAGAACTGTCCGGCGTAATTAATATACTTAATATAATATAACAATTAAAATTAATGTGGCTAGTTAGTAACAAATAATAATAATAATAGTATGTAAAACATTTCAAATTGCTCAAAGTTTGTGGCTATTTAATCCAATCTAAATTAATTGTATAATATATTATTTAGTCTAATTTGAATTTGAGGGTTGCAATGTAGCATGCATGTACTGTTTTGGTAGGAATTTTGTATTGCAAAAAATAGAGGTGAGAGGAAGCCACGTGTCACCTTTGGTGAAATGTCTAAAATTGTAGTATAAATATAAATATAAATATTAATATAGTGCCCGATTCCTATTTTAGTTCTATGATGGATTTAATCTTGGCCCTTTAAATTGAAAAGGACACTTTCGGTGCTTGTCAATTTATTTCATAATTAATTATACCAGCTCATTTCCATTTTAATTGTGTTCTCTCACCTCTCCATTTCCTTCATTTCTTTGGGTCCCTTTATTATTTCTCTCCATTTCCTCAATATCTTCTACTTTTATCTAAAAATAATATATTGGCACATAAAACACAATATATATATATATTGTGTTTTATGTGCCAATATATATATATATAGTTAAAAAACATACGTATGCACAACATACGTTTTTTAGTCACACTCAAAATACGTATTAAAAAAATAAAAATAAAAATTTCAACCGTACGGATGTAATATATATGTTATGAATATATTGTGGATTAATTTTGACACGAATCAAAATAATATATCATTTCCATCATGTATCATCAAAAATATGCAGCACTATTCAAAACATATATCGGAATAATAGTTTGATGATACATGATGGCAATGATAAATTATTATGATTCCTGTGAAAATTAATCCACAACATGTTAATAAATATATATTACATCCATACGGTTGAAATTTGAATTTTTACTTTTTATAACCACTTTACGGGTATTTTAAAAAAAATGTATGTTCGAACATACGTATGTTTTTTAGCATTATATATATATATATATATATATATATATATATATATATAATAGAATGACTAAACAACTTGTACAAGCAAAGCCCAGTTTTTGCTTATGATTTTGCTTGTGACCAAAATTCATCAAAAATTCAAATTTCAACCGTACGGATGGAATATATATGTTTTGAATATGATGTAGATTAATTTTCACAAGAATCGGAATATTATATCATTACCATCATATATTATCAAAATTCATCAGAAATTCAAATTTCAAGCGTATTGCGTTTTATGGTCGAAATCCACAATTGCGGCGCTATAGCGCCGCTATTTAAAACACTGATATATATATATATATATATATATATATATATATATATATATATATATATATATATATATATATATATATATATATATATATATATATATATATATAATCTTATTCACAATAAAAATAATATGTTGGCACATAAAATAATGTATTGAAAAAAAATAAAATGATCTATTTACATTAAAAGAATATATTGACACAAATATGACACTTGCACAAAAACAGTCAATTATCACTGGAAATAATATATATTAGCATGGTAGATGATTATATTGATGGTGAAAAATAATGTTTACATTTTGATGACAAATTATTGACACATAAATGATATAATCACATAAAAATATATATTAGCACTTCAAATTCTAAATTGAAACTACAAAAATAGTATATTAGAGCTACAAAATTATATTATAACTTGAAAATATATATTGCTAATAGAGAGAGGAAGTCTACTGGAGAGATGAATACATTAGAAAAAGAAAGAATGTAAGACTATTCTACTGAGATTACTATTTTATCCTTCCAAAATCTTTTACATTATTTTGACACACGTTTGAAATGGAAAGTGAATTAAGGGCTAATCTGATTTTTCTGCTTTAGAACCGTCCAATTAGAAAAAGATAATTTAATTTTAACCGTCCAATATTGAGTCGGGCAACATATAAAAACTCTAAATATAAATATAAATATAAATTGACTCAAATAAGTCAAGTGTGTAGGTGGAGATTATGCAACTTATTAGTCTATTTTGCAGGCTGGACTGTCTAGCATGTTTCTTTATATCTATAATCTCAAATTATATGCAACCAACTATAAATTGAGTCAATTCCTGAAAATATTTGATGTTTATTTTAAATAATAAATATTAAAAAAAATGAAAATCTTATAAGTTTTTCATTACAAATATGATTGACTGAATAAACAAGACATATTAATCAAAAACACACAAATATCTAGTTGTCATTGAATGATAAAGGTATGCTCATTTATACACATATTATATCTTGATAGTCTTCTTCATCTCACTTATTATTTAATTTTCCTTTCAACTTCAAATATTAAAAGAAATATTCCAAAAAATAAAATAAAATAAAATCATCTCCTATATAAGAAATAAAAATTTTAAATTTAAACTACCACTTCAACTCCATCATATAATTTTTCTCATCTCCCAATCACACTAGGGTTGTGATGGGGACGCTCTGTAAGACAACCGTCTCCACTGTCAAGCCCGGTCCGAAACCAAAAAGAACTCCCCATTCAAGACCTTCGCCGGTGGTACCCTTGCCTTCTTTTGATGAACGCCTTCTCATCTCATCTAGGATGAACAAGACACATGCACTAGACATGTTCCCATACTCATTCAATATGTGTCTTGTTACATTCATCTTCTCCTTTTGAAGCTCAAGTTTCGTCTCCACCTGGTCTAGGATTGCAGGACCTCCAGGGTGTGCAACCCAAAAGATAGAGTTCCAATCGCTAATACCTGCCAACAGAAATATTGTTTTTCAGTACAACTCATATATAATTATAATTAATATATAAAAGTAGTAATGAACAATTAATTTTTTTTATGTACCAAGAGGTGCGAAAGCTTCAACAAGACTTTTTTCAATGTTCTTCGAGATAAGCCCAGGAACATCCTTCAAGAGATGGAAGGTGAGCCCCACCTCACGAAGGTGACCATCTATGGCGCCTTCTGAGTCAAGCAGGATGGTTTGTCCAGCGGACACCAATTGAAACAATGGCCGCTCAATAGCTGTGTCGGGGTCAGAACCAACAATAAGAGCAGCCGCACCATCTCCAAAAAGTGCTTGCCCGACTAAGGAGTCAAGGTGTGATTCTGAGGGCCCTCGGAAGGTAACAGCAGTGATCTCTGAGCAGATCACCAACACTCTGGCCCCACGGTTGTTCTCCGCAAGATCCTTAGCCATTCGAAGGACGGTGCCTCCTGCAAAGCATCCTTGTTGGTACATCATGAAGCGTTTAACAGATGGACGTAAAGCAAGGAGCTTAGTGACTTGATAGTCAGCACCAGGCATGTCAACACCACTTGTGGTGCAGAAGATAAGATGAGTAATCTTCGATTTGGGTTGGCCCCATTCTTTGATGGCTTTGACAGCAGCGTCTTTTCCCAACTTCGGAACCTCTACTACAACAATGTCCTGACGTGCATCTAGTGACGGCTCCATATAAGCACAAATATTTGGGTTTTCGGCCAGGATCTCTTCAGACAAATGCATGTACCTCTTTTTAATCATTGATTTATCGCCTGAAAGTACAATGAAGAAACATTAGTGTTTAGTTATAATGTATTGTAACGGTATTGTAATTAGTTTCTATTTCAACCGTTATACTGTGTACAATAACAATACGAGGAGATAATAGAGCTGACTAAAGCCGTGTCACTTACACATGCGCTTGAACTTCTCCTTCAATTCAGTTAGATGCTCACTCTTCGTGATACGAAAATAATAGTCCGGGTAGTTAGCTTGTTGCACACAGTTAGCCGGTGTAGCGGTACCAATCGCTAGTATGGTTGCCGGACCTTGAGCACGTTGCGCTTGTCTTATCTCTTCCACTGTGGCCATGACTAAGCTCTTGTTGAATTAAAGGGTTGCAAAAGTTTTTCTTGCCAATTAATTGAAGGATGGAGTGGTGATGTTGAGTGAAGAGGGAAGTGAAGAAGGGGGATTTATACTACTAGAGAGAAGGGTAGGTGAAGATCGTTGGAGTATGGCAAACTTGAATAGACTTGGTAGCATTCAAACTTGGACTAATTTATCTCAGTAACTACCAAAAAATGTTTGAATGTCTCAAATATTGTTAGAATAATATGTTATGAACATGTTAGTACCTACTTCATGATTACAATTAAAAATTGTTGGAGCACGATAAACTTGAAGAGACTTTTATTCAATGTTATCAGAATCGGACCAGACATTAACTCAGAGGAGTTTCAGATCATTGGTTCACTGGTCGAATCATTGAGTCAACCAATTTAATCGCTAATATTTTAGAATATAATTTATAAATAAATAAAATAATTTTGTATGCATCACATAAATTTCAAACAAAATTTTAATATATCAATCACTTCTTTATTGATACCAACACAAAATTCAGAGATAATTAAAAAGAATGATCTAAACACCACATAAGACATACAATTGAATAATAAACTACTACTAATAAATAAATTGAGGTCAACAAATAAATCAAAATTTAATTAATCAAAACTACAATGATGAAATGTGAAATTATTTTTGCGTGTATCATGTCCATCTTTAAGCCCAAATGTTTGTCTATATTGAGAAAGAAGAAAAGGCAGAATGATTGATTAAATAGTAAAACTTTGATTCAGCAAAAAAAAAAAAAAAAATCGGGTTCAACGTCCGGTTTAATTTTCGGTTTTCTCATAAAATCCGCCGGTTCAACTAAGAAAACCTGGTTTTCAAGCATATTTGATCTAATTGGCAAACCGAATCGAAAAACCTACTGGGTTTGATTTTTCTGGTTCAACCAGTGAACCAGACTTGTTTTTATAACACTGTTTTTAATACAAACTTGGACTAATTTCATTCAACTAGCAAAAGTGTTCGAATATCTAAGAAATTGTTATAAAAATATATTAAAAATATAAAATTGTTACGAAAATATATTAAAAACATATTTTAGCTTCCTTAAGGAAACATATTAGCTAGCACCTACTTCGTGACTATAAAAAATTGAAAATAGAGGTTGCATATAATTTGAATATAAAAAATTGAAAAACATGTTGTTAGCACCTACTTAGCTTTTATTTATTTATTATTATTATTTTTTCTGTACTTCTCAAGTGAGGAGGTTTATTTGTAAGAAATTATTCTTGGTGAGTATCGAACCCACAACTTCTTAGTTGGTGTGGTAATTTCTTTACTGTTGAAGCTAGCAAGTTTTAACGATCATTTTTAGCTTTTGACCCTTGTTTGTGATGGGATTAAATATATGAGACGTGATATTAGTAAATTACAGGAGTAGAATTGAAATAGTATATAAAATCATTAAAGTGTGAACCAGCATGTAAGATAATTTATGTATACTGTTTTACACGTATAAAATATTCAAAAACAGTATAGACTAGAAAATTATATATGTCCAAAACAATGTTTATTTAACATAAACTAACATATGAAATCTAAAATAATATATATTCAAAAAATTGTATGAATTTTATCGAAGAGAGTATACATATGAATAGTAACAAAAGAGTAATAATCAACATAATTTTTTGTACAGAAGGGCCTGATAGTATTGCCTACGGTTACGGCTACCAAGCAAAAAGAAGTTCATAATAGTATATTACAAAATCATCATGAGTTGTGAATTGTAATATAATAAAACTGTCCTTAATAGACACACTCCAATTATCATGATCTCGAATTTTTGAACTTATTCGGCTATTCCAGTTTATTTTGCATACTGGATTCTACTTTATAGCATGTCACTTAGAATCTTCAAATCCATATTACATGCAACCTTTTTTTTTAATTAAATTACGGCACTCTCGATGGAGATGCGCGTATGCTCCATTGATGAAGAGAAAAAAAAACTAAAAAAACAAACTAAACCTGAAAATAGGAAATTGAAAGGAAATTAAAAATAAAAAATAAAGAAACTGTACAAAATAAAATAAATAAATAACCCCCATAATCAGGGGCAGATCTTGACTTAATATCTAGAGGGGCGGTAATAAAAAAATACATCAAAAATCTAAGAAAAGTAGTATATACATGAGGGATAGTGTATACATAGTTTTCAATTTCTATACAATATATAACAATATAACTATATATCACAACTTCAAAATTTAGGAGGTGGCTACTCCTACTTCCTATTAAGATCCGCTGCTGCTCATGACAGAAAATAAAAATTAAATAAAAACTCCAACTGCAGCGAGGAGCATGAGTCCTAAACGTTGGTAAGTGTTCAACATGGCTTTTTGCGAGGGTGAAGATATTAAATTTGTCTTCCACCACCTTCACAATTACAGCCTCATTTTTCCTTTCGTTCCATAAAATTCTTTTGCATTTTTCTCTCCAGATTGTGTGAAGTATCTATATCAGATTGCGTGAAGTATCTATATCATTAAGGTTTTAGGGAGTCTTTTCTGGCTTCCTTAAAAATACTAAATAAATATAATGTATTGAACATATTTTTGTACTATTTTTAAATATAAAAATAATATCTTGCCAAAATGACCAACAACAAAATTTTCTTGTTCTTTTTTGCTTCCTTCAGCAAACATACATAAATCCAACATTGCACGCGATCTGTTGTCAAATTTGATTATCACATATGCGTTGTCAATTATATCTGACACATGTTTAATTTAATTAGGGTTCAGAAAATGACAATATTTTTCTACTAAAGTCCCTGCACTATTTATATTAAATCTATTCCAATTATTCACCTTCAAAACAAAAACAAAAAAATTAATTAATAAAAATTAAAAAAGACCCATATATATATTAAATTAACATTATATTATAATTACCTTGACTAGAAAAGGGAATCTATGCTTTCTAATTGAAACCATTTGAATATGACCAAGATTTTCATTTTTGACAATTTCAATTAATTTAGCGACAGGTGGCATATATCTATACTCAAGCCTCACTTGCACTAACATTTCAGGCCTCTTTTTTGCCGCCTCAGCAACCTGAATTTTACCAAATTAATTCATAAATTTGAAATTTGAAATCGAAGTGGGTCTGGAAAACCGACCTGTTATAGTGTTGAATTGTGGTGCAAAGTATTTTTTTCAATAAGAATGTGGTGATGATTTGGGTGGGCAATTATGCCCATTAATATTTAGAAATGAGTCATGTTTGGCGATGAAATTGTTATCACATCTCATAATATGTTTTCCAGTAACTCTATGATCTGAAAAAGTCTTCAAAACCATACAAAAAATTTAAAACTAAAAATCAAATCTAGATTGAATCTTGAGAGGATTGATTTAAGAGAGAAGCAGAGGAGAGTGTGTACTTGAGAGGGCGGTGAAACTAGCAAGCTAAGTCGAGAGACGGGTGATGACAGCGCCTTTAGGGCGGAGATGCGCGAGGTTGGTCACGTGTTCACGACCCATCATGCCTCATAGTTGTTCAATTCACAAATAATTCACGTATAAAACGCGAATTTTCCGAATTAAAAAAAAATTGAAGTTTGTGCATCTTCATTTCAATAATACGCATTCATTCATGAATTTTTTATAAGATAAAAATCCAGCCCATATTTTTCGAAATTTTACCAAATAATAATATTTTTCCAATTATTTTTAAATATAAAGTTTATATTTACATAATTTTACATACCGAATTATTACGAACTATGAGCCGAATTGACCAATTATTATTGTTTCTGTTTTATTTGACTGACTTAGAAAACGTACAATACGAATTATATACGAACATATCCCGTACCGTACCGTATTATGCGAGTATGACTAATGACTAACTATGCTCCTCTTCTTGTATCTTCTCTTCTCATCACTCTCTCTCTCGGCCAAGTGAGTGAGTCTGCAATGCAATTGCAGTTGTCTCTGGATTATTGGGTTTTGTTCAATAGGCTTTTCTTTAAACCTTTTGAGGCATCTTGGGCTTTGCACAGCTTAACTATTGTCACTCTGAATGAATACACTTTATCAAATGATCGGAAGATTTACTTATCTCTGATGTATTATATTCTTAAGTCCCTTCTATATAGATGTCACTAGTTATATACTCTTGTAACGAAAGTGATCAGACCAACACTAAAAGAAAATTTCAAGAATTTAATGAGTGAGAATATTAGTGTTGTTTTGTATTGTTACCAAAACATTCAAAACCATGATTGCATGACTTTACGACTAATTGTGGATAATAATCTCTCTAAGCCAATACCGTGCGTGTTTCATGATAAAGTAATAAAGCTATTACATATGGAGTTGAGCCCAAGTCAATATGTTATGAACTTTTTGACTTCCAGTGACTCTTAAGTCAGTCTCTTGTTGACCCTCAAGTCAGTCTTTCTTTGCTAATGCTTACGGCTTACTATTGTCCTAATGATTTTAGTTGGTATTCTAATGTGGTAAGCATTTTTAATTTTTATATATTTGAAGTTATAATAAATTAGTGGAGATAAACTCACTAAATAATATTTAGTAACATTTTAGTACAAGCAATATAAATTATGTGAGGTCAATACAAAAGTTGATAAAAGAGTTAATGAATTATTTAGTGAGGCTGTGAGTATATTTGATAGAGGTGGCAAAATCTGACCCGACCCGAAAAACCCGCCCGACCGATCCGAACCCGAACCTGACCCGATCCGAAGATGTTGACAAGTCAACGGCCCGAAACCCGACCTGACCCGAACCCGAATGACCCGAAACCCGAGCGGCCCGAAACCCGAACGACCCGTAACCCGAATTACCCGAACCCGAACCCGAATGACCCGTCCAATTTTCGAAACCTGAATAACATGTAATGCAAGATGAATAACATGAAATTGGATATTTGTGCGCTGATTTTGCCATAATTATTGGACTTTCTGTAATTTTACATTGAAAAAGTTGTATATCTAAATGTGTTATGTGTATAATGATGATTTTTTAATTCTCACATCTTATGATATTAAATTATTAATACATTAATGAATTAATATTTTTTAATAGAAAACTTGGTTTGTTATAGTGAACTCAATTTGTATAAATAACACATAACACATAACAACATACAAAATTAATATTATATAATATCGTGCAATAAACAGGTCAACAACAAAATTAAACCAAGTTCGATTTTTTTTATTTTTTCTGATTTTTTATTTTTTTCGATTTTTTTCATTGCCCCTCTTAAATAAAAAATATAGTCAAAAATATCATATATAATAGATATATCCAAATGTATATGATTATATTTTATTTGAATCTTTCCATATTTTTATAACTTAAAATTTTTTTTTCATTTTATTCCATTTTTTTTAATTTAAAGATAATACTTTAAAAAAATCAGATACTCTGATTCGACTCGGCCGATTCCAATCAGAGTCGGATGATTCTCACTACACAGACAGTGAACGAGTTAGATCCTGATTCCAATTTTAGGAACTACGAAAATTATGTCGAATTTTCGATATTTCGTCTATCTATATACAAACTTGAATTGCTCAAAACACAGACCAAACTTTTTTCGAAACACAGACCCGAATTACCCGAAATACAAACCCGAATGACCCATAACCCGATTGACCTGTAACCCGAACCCGCCTGACCCATAACCCGAACGACCCGAGACCCGAACAACCCGGTACCCGAGCGACCCGATACCCGAGCGACCCGAGACCCGAACGACCCGTGACCCGAAATGACCTGACCCGAACCCGGCCCAACCCGCCCATTTGCCACCTCTAATATTTGACAATAAAATGAGTTTTATGATTATTTCTACCCAGTATATTTTTGAAGTTCTCAAATGAGAAATATTTGTAAGAAAGAGAGAAATTTCTCAATTTATGTATATGTGATAGAGTATTAATAGAAGAATGGTATAATTATATTGATTAAGTAACTTGATTACATAAAGAGAAGAGAGAGCTATTTATAGATACATAGCTCCTAAATGTGTGGTTAAAAGAGATCTACATAAATCACCCTATTCTCCACATTCATTGAATCCTAATGACTACTTACAACAACTCAATTCTAGCCTAATCTATTTCTAACTACTTAAGGTATGTATCTTATATTTGTTAATTCATTTATGTATCTTAGCCACTAATAGCCCCTCTAAAGTGAGACATTGGATAGACGACGAGCTTGTCCCTTAAGAATTGAAACCGAGCAGTGGAAAGAGCTTTTGTGAGGCCATCCGCAAATTGATCCTTGGAGCAAATGAAGCGTACAAAAAGTTATTTTAGTTGAACTCGTTCGCGTACAAAATGATAGTCGATCTTAATATGTTTAGTGCGAGCATGAATCACATGATTTGATGCGAGAAAGGTGGCCCCCAAATTGTGGCACCAAAGAACGGGAGGAGAAAATTGCGGAATGGCTAGTTCAAGAAGAAGAGATTGAAGCCAGATGACTTTAGTCCTTGCCGCGGTCAAGGCTTTGTATTCCGCTTCGGTACTAGAGCGTGAAACTGTTGATTGCTTTTTTGAAGACCAGGAGATGAGGTTTTGGCCAATGTAAACGCAAAAATCAGTTGTTGACCGGCGATTATCAGGGCAACCAGCCCAATTGGCATCGGCGTAGGCGTGCAGAGTTAGTTGAGGTGATTTAGTGATGAGGAGACCGTGATCGAGGGACCCTTTGAGATAGCGAAGGATTTGTTTGGCAAGTAGAGCAAGATATTTGTCGGTTGGGTTTTGAAGAAATTGACTTGCTTTGTTAACAGCGAAGGCAATGTCAGGTCGAATGATGGTAGAGTATTGAAGAGCGCCTACCAGAGATCGGTAGACTTGAGGATCAGGAAGGGGATCACCCGAGTGAGAGCAGGGAGAATCTGATGGTGTTATGTCCTAGGCCAAAATATTTGTGACCTAGATGATGGATTGTAATAACAAACATAATATTTATTCTAAGATATTTCATATAATATGTGCGTATAAGTTATTTTAATATAATTAAAATAGACCATGAATATGCAATTCAGCTTTATGTCATCAAAGTGCGTGACTTTAATAGTAAAACTATAAAGTGTTATGAATGCTATTCAAAATCGTCCCCGGTCATTTATAGGATATTTGTGGAGACAAATATACTTGCAGATACATATAAATATATATTTATATACAAGCTATAAATGTACACCAGTATATTAGTTGACTGATGATTATGTTTTACTGATCATGGATAAATAGTTATCAAGTCATTAACATAGGTATATCGTAGAGACCATATACTGGACTGACCCGCCATAAGAATGCTACATATCTTACGTCATTAGTGATTCTTGTAACATAAAGTATTTATAGTCCTTGGACCTGAGATTGTCTCAGTTCCCAACATGAGTAATTTTATACTTTAATATAATCTAACACTGTCTTTAACCGGGTGGTCATAACGGTTATGATTACGTATACAATGAATCATGTAGAGGGATGAGTGCAATCAAGACGGGATTTGTTCCTCTCATAAATGAGAGAGATATCTTTAGGCCTCTTGATGAATTGAACTGAAGAAATATATGGCCATATTACATGCCTTGTGATCGATATAGATATCGTGTGACAAAGGGAGTAAATACGTGATTGTTGATTAGGTAAATCGGATCACCGATATTCACTTAAATTGGGTAGTCATGATGGCTTGCTAGAGTCCGCTCATGATTTATAGACTGTTAAGTCTATTGCCAACATTAAGTGAACCTACAGGGTCACACACAAAGAACAAACTGAAACGGGCGCAAAATATCCTAGTGACTTATATAATGAGTTGCATAAGAATGTCACAAAATATATTGTCATCTTATGTGATAAGATGTGATATATATGTATATAAAGACTATGAGCACAAAAGATCATGTAATCTAGAAGAGTCTAGATGATAGCATATGGATAATGATGAGTGATGTCATACACATCTTTTAGTGTGAAGAGACATGACTCTTCACCTCTATATAAGGACATAGAGGGCTCCAAATTCACAATACAACACATCATTCTCTCTCTCATTATTTCTCATTCTCTTTTGTGAGACAAAAAAGAGAAAATATACTTTCTAATTTGTATGACAAAATTATGAAAGGGTGCTTTCTTTTTTGTATGACAAAAATGAAAGAGTGCGATTATATGAGAGGAATTATATACATCTTTGTGAGATAAAATAAGAAGAGTTTTCTTATGCAAGAGGAGAACAAGCTACTAACATATATATTGTTCTTCTTCCGTTTTTATGAAGTTTGTTCGTGTGGACACCGGTAGAGGCGTTCGTACTTTCGGCGCTTGTGATCTATTCGGCCTAAGAAGATGAGAACGGTTTGTTGAGAGTTTTGGTGGAGACCGGCTGTGTGTGCAGTAGATGACTTCCGCATGACCCGACCTAGACGGCCTAGACGGACGGAAAATCGATTAGGATGGTAACCGGTTTAGAGACGCATGGACAATTTGCATGGTTTGGGCGTCACGGATTAAGCGTAATCCGAAAGGTATCTTTAAGATTTATTTCTTTGATTTAACCGATACGCACGGATCCTCGGATTGATTTTGGACGAAATTTTAGTTTTTCGCTGCGTTATGCATGTCTGAAACCCAACAGTGGTATCAGAGCGACGTACGTGTTTCGGTTAAATTGAGTCGGTATATATGTGATATATACTATTTAGATACTATCTATGATTTTGATTTATAATTATAAGGCTTGCATAAAGAGTATTCAAGTGTTGAATATTCTTAATAGAAAATATGCGATTAATGGATATGATCCAAGAGTTGCATCCAAAGAATGCGACCAAAGGATATGATCAAAAAGTTATGTCCAAGAGATGCGATCAAAAGATGCGATGAATAGATCTGATCGAGAAGTTGTGTCCAAAAGATGCTGCCAAGGGATAGGATCCAAAGGTTGCGTCCAAGTGTTGCATCCATGAGTTGCGACCAAGAAATATGATCCAAAGGTCACGGCTAAGGATTGCGTCTAAAAGGTGCGACCAAGAAAAGCGATCCAAAAGTTGAGTCCAAGAGTTGCGACCAAAGGGTGTGACTAACGGGTGTGACCAAGGGATGCGATTCAAATGTCACATCCAAAAGACGCAACGAAAGGTTGCGACCAACGGATGCGACCAAAGGGTGCAACCAAAAGGTGCGACTAACGGGTGTGACCAAGTGATGCGATTCAAATGTCACATCCAAAAGACGCGACGAAAGGTTGCGACCAACGGATGCGACCAATGGGTGCGACTAAAGGGTGTGACCAACGGATACGATCCAAATGTCACGTCCATAAGGTTGCGACGAATGGGTGCGACCAAAAGATGTGACTAATGGGTGTGACCAAGGGATGCGATTCAAATGTCATATCCAAAAGACGCGACGAAAGATTGCGACCAAAGGATGCGACTAAAGGGCGTGACCAAGGATGCGATCCAAATGTCACGTCCATAAGGTTATGACGAATGGGTGCGACCAAAGGGTGTGACTAAAGGGTGTGACCAATGGATATGATCCAAATATCACGTCCAATATATTGCGACTAACGGTTGTGACCAAGAGGTGCGACCAACGGGTGTAATCGACATGCGCAACCAAAAGGTACGACCGAAAAGGTGCAATCTCAAGAGTTGCGACCTCTTGAATAGTTGTGTCTTCATGAAAGGGTGCAATTGCCTTTTTGAAATGGTGCATGTGATGCATTATTTCATGAAAAGTTGCATGTGATGTATTGAATTCATGAAAAGATTCCTATGATGTATTAATGTGTAGAAAAATGTGTGTTGACAAAGTTGACCAGGTGTTGACCATGTTGATCATGTTGACAGTTGACTGTTGACCCACTATGTTGATTGTGGACTATGATGACTGTTGATTGTACTAACTGTTAATTGTTGACAATTGACTACACTAATTTACCCCTTGACTGTTGACCATTAAATTGGTCAAAAGTTGATCATGACCTGGTCAAAATATTGACCATTGACTGTTGACCTTGTCAAATGTTGATCGTTGACCGAGTCAAATGTTGACCAACTCAAAGATTGAGTTTTGACCTACCAAATGTTGACAATGAGGATCGCGCCCCGAATTCGCATTCGTAAGCCTTATATATATAATTTTTATAAATGGGTAAATAATCGAAACATAATATGACTATGTTTATATTTGCTATATTTGTTGATATGTGTTGATATAATGAGAGAGTTCATTAGGCATAACACATACATCATTGAGATGAAGGAGTTCATCGTCCATCATGAATACATCATTAAGATGGCAAGTTTATTTTAAACCACACATCATGGAAATGAAAGAGTTTATCGATTTCTATACATGGAGATAAGATTTCCAAATACAATCTAAGAACAATTTTCATGGAGATGAAACATATATTAGGAAATATTTATGTTAGTTCATAAAGATCAAGGCCATGATATATCATTGTTATTATCTTTATTCTATTAGTACATGTGATGTTCTTTGAATATTGCATAATAACATATAATATTAAATAAAATCCCTCAAAACAATGTTAAGTCGTGAAGTGCCTTCCATAAGTCTAAATCTCTCGATTCTCTGATCGGCCATGCATAGGTCATGCCAAAGCTGGGTATGTAGGGACAACCTTAGGAGGAGAAAATGCAGGAAATGGGAGCCAACATAGGTCATGACAAAGCTGAGTGTGTTGGGTACTATTTTGCTGATGATTAGACAAGGTTTCACTTAACTGGACTATCAAGTCGGACTTGGGCTCGGGGTATACGATAGGATATATACGTCGGGCATATGATGCTTATCCTATGTTGTTCAAGACTTGTATGAGATACAATTGGAATTATTCCTACCTAAATAAGTTAACTTTTGGGCGATGAGCCAAAGCTCACTTAGCACTTAATTGAAATATGGATCTTGTCTCACTATGAAACTTCATGGATTGAAAGTTTCCGAATCAATGCGATTGAGGGTTATTGATTTGATTAAAAAATAGTGGGAGCCATTATATGAAATATTTAAAGAATAATAGTCTTTGCATATTATTCAAATCGAATAGTATATCTATTTATGTCTCACAATAAGTCCTTGAGAAGGACATATAACATAAGATGATTATAATCGTTAAAATGAACATGGATAAGTGTTGTCAATAATGTTCTCGTGCTTAAAAGGAACGTAAAAAGTACTCCCAAAGATAAGGGCAAGATGTTGCCGTGGCTTCGGCCTTAGGTAAGAAATTAGTATCTTTTGCAGTGAATCGGTTCATTGAGAGAAACCATAATTTCTCAAGAAGATATGAAAAAGGGAATGAAAGGATAGTGTGACTACCGCTTAAAGTATTTTTGTTATAGAAATTAACTTGTCTATTTCACATCATGTGTATTAGATACACGATGTGAATCACACATTTGTGAAAATGTACTGACAAAGTTGTAGACTATTGAGTAAATATGATGTTAACATATGAGTGACAAATGTAGCAAAAGTTGTTGCATTTTCTCAAGTAACTCATTTATTTACATTGTCTTTTTGGACTTACCGCTGACATAAATAATTGTTATTTAATGTCGACAATAAATTTTGTATTATCTATAGTTCGAGTTTTTCTATGAATGGTTATTAATTTATTATTGAGAATAATAATTTCACCATTCACAAATGTCAATTTTATTTGGAAATGTTCCAATAAAAAAATTACCTTATGTGTTATATCGAATAAGATAATTATAAGTCTATCTATAACATTAATATTAAGAATTTAAATCTAGCATTGTCGCTTGGTCTACTTAAATAAGATGAACATTTATTAAATCCATTAAGATGGATTTTCAAATTCATTTGATTTTGAATCATTTGAAACATGTGTAACTTATTTATTAGACAAGATGACATATACGTCTTTCACAAAGTAAGATGAAAGCAAGCTACTTATTGGCTCCCATACATAGTGATGTATGTTCATCAATGAGTGAAGGTGCTAGAGAAAACTATTTCATCGCTTTTTTGAAACAATAAATTTGAATATTTTGAAAAGTTCAAAAGTTACAAATAATGAAGTAGAGAATAAAACTTGGCTTCGAAAAATCAAATTTCTTTGATGAGATCGAGGAGTCGAGAACCAAGTGTTTGATCACCATGATAACTATATCGAACTTTATTAGATATAGTTCGATTATGATGAGTCAAATATATCTTCTATTTCTTTCGGGGTTACGCTCTTATTTCGTTCATACTGAATATAATTTCATCTAAAGCAGTTGTAAAAGACTCCATATGCGATATGGACTGGTAGGTGCATCAGATTATCTTTTATCAAGATTTGAGGATATGATACTTAATTGAAGCATCATGCATCTAATCGGATTAGAGCTTATTGTGGAATATCCTAAGAAAAGTAAAGGATATTACTTCTATAATTAATATGAGAACAAAGTGTTTGTTACTCGAAAATTATATCTCTTTGGAAGAAGTGTTTCCAAAAGAATTAGTGGATTCCACATACTGACAGTAATGCTCGGATGGAAATTAATTCAGATTTCAACTAGTCATTGAGTCTGCAATTAATCAACTAGATTCTCAAGATGTTGAAGAGTCTGGGTATATAACATAAGTGTATTCATGTAGATCTATTAGAATTTATCGCAGACCCGAAAAATATAGATTTTTCGTGTCTAATGATAAAAATTTCGTACTCATAGATGATGAGTCCACATTGTACTAATAGACTATGATGAGTCAACACTCTAATGGTTAGAGACTTTGAAAGTTGAGATGTAATTCATGTCAGACAATCATGTTTTGAATTTGATTGATCCATCAAATGGAAATACGGTTTTAAAAGAAAGACTAACATGGATAATGTGCAAACATATAATGCATGATCTGTGGTTAAGTTAAACTCATAATATAGACTATGATAATATTTTTCAAAGTCACCATGCTTATGTATTTCAAAATTTTCTTGGGCATATGTTCATAGTATGACTATAAAAGATGCCAAGTGGATGTCAAGACGTTGTTTCTTAATAGAAACATATGAAAGTATGTATATGATACAACTTGAGAGTTTTGTCTATCATAAAAATTTTGAAAAGAGTTTGCAAGTTGCATAAATTCATTTATGAATTAAAGCAAACATCTCTAAGTGAATATTTATTATTTGATGAAATAACCAAACAGTTTGGTTTTATCAAAAATTAAAAATAAATCTTATGTTGACAAGAAATTCAGTGGGAGCATAATTACATATAATGTGAATTATGTGTAACAAGCACACATGAGTTTAATCTTAGTGAAAGTCACTAAATAATAATCAAGTGTATGATTATAAACTTGAGAAGGATAAAATATTCTTCTTAGATTATGGTGGACATAAAAATTATGCAAAGTATTTGCATATGATAATGTTTGATAATCCATTTAAGAATCCAATCCCTTAAATGATGGTGATCATGTTAGGTCAACTGGTATGTGATACCAAATAGATCAATGAGTATGATATACTTGGTTGATTTGGCCTAGTACAAGTAGGAGATTGATGGTGTTATGCCCTAGGCCAAAATATTTGTGACCTAGATGATGGATTGTAATAACAAACATAATATTTATTCTAAGATATTTCATATAATATGTGTGTATAGGTTATTTTAATATAATTAAAATAGACCATGAATATGCAATTCAGCTTTATGTCATCAAAGTGCGTGACTTTAATAGTAAAACTATAAAGTGTTACATTTTCGAAGCGGAGCCGGAGTTGCACCTATAGTTCCTACTACTTATTTATTGAATCTGCCTACACTCTCAAAAACCGCTCCGTTTTTCCTTTCCGCCCCCTCTCCAAAATTCAACTAACGCATCGGTCTCACTGATCCGTGGGACCCACTGTCAGTGAGACAATATAATTCGCACAATTGCTCTCTTTCATTTTCGTGCCTTTCGCAGAAGCAGAACTACAGAAACAACAACAATGGTGCAAACAGTAATCGGCGACGAAACCCACCTCAAATCCCTCGAAGATCGCCTTTCCCCTCTCTCTCCCCAAGTACTCTCTCTCTTAAAATAATCACAAAACTATTACAATTCGCCTTGTAAAATTGTTGGTTTTTCTGTTTAGGTTGGGCCTATAATAGCTAAATGATTGGAGCATGCCTTGTATAATTGTTGTTTTTTTGGGAATAGGTGGGGGCTTATAATAGCTAAATTGTTGGAATTTGCCTTGTATAATTGTTGGTTTTTCTTAACAGGTGGGGCTTATAATAGGGAAGCTGAGTTCGATTTCCGACAGAGGGAACGTTTACGCTTTGATCCCTACTCCGGCGACGGATTCCGGTGGACCTGCTTGCTATCTCCGGTCAGAGGGCGGGAGAGAGGAGAAGAAGAAGGGCGGCGGATCGAAAGGCGGGAAATCGTCCAATGAGACCCAATCAGCTGTGGTTATTGATGCTGATTGGGTCACTGAGCATGCACGCCAGGTTTGTTTGGTTTTGGAAAATTGGGTGGAGTGATTTAGAGTGAAAGAGTGGAATTGGGATGAATGGAGATGTTTTTTGTTGTTGAGTTTTGATGGGGTTTTTGTTTGATTTTGTTTTTTATTTATGTAAAATAAGGTGTCGAAAATGCTGCTTGGTGGAATGAATGTGATTGGGGTTTATGTTTGGGCGCCTGAAGCATCGTTTAAAGCTACTTCTACTGCTATATTCTCTCAGGTTCTGATAAATTTGCCTTACTAATTAAATTAAGTATTTAATTAATTAATGTAAGTATAATAATTTGTATTTTTTGTTAGGTTATAAGAGGGGTTTCTCAAGCGGCGCCTTGGTTTGACTCTCAATTTGACGAAAGGCTTTTAATTCACATTTCTTATGCCCCAAGAAAGTAATTCATTTCATTTTACGTTTTGTCCATTATTTTGAGAGACAAAATCCATTTTATTTTAGTTTAGTTTTGTAAATTTTAATAATTGTGTATTTTTTTAATGAACAGATGGGTTTGTAGAATTTGCGATTTAGCATCAGGTAATTTGAGGCCATGTGATTTCAAATTTAGCAAAGTGCTGAATTCTCTCCAAGAGTTTAGATGCATATATAATTTTGAAATAAGGTAATAAAAATATATTATACATATAATTTTTCATATTTCTTGTATGTAATTCTTTGATTGATTTAATTATTTGTTTATTTGTTTTAGGTTACCTATTAGTAAAGGCAGCAAATCAGAATACAGTACATTAAAGAATGTTAGTACAAAGGGAATTAATTTTCTTTCAAAGAAATTACAAACTGCAAAAGCTCTCTTAGATGGAAAACTGGTAAAAAATACTATTTTTTAGTAGTTGGAAAATTTACAAAAAAGGCCCTACATTATGTTTAAATTGCAAAAAAGCCCTCTATTACTGAAGGAGAGAGTAAGTAAAGTTGGTTTTATTCAAAAAAATATTAATTAGAATTATTAAGATGAGTTAACGAACGATGTAAGATATCAACAAACTGTAAGTTTTTCTTTTTTGCAATTTTATAAAGGATAAAGGGGTTTTTTGCAACATCCAATAATGGAGTTTTTTTTTTGCAATTTAAGCATAATGCGGTGACTTTTTTGCAAATTCCCCAAAGCACTTTCTTATTTTATATTTATTTTTGTAGGTAACTGAAGATCTGAGCTTCAACACAGAGAGTCCACATAATGTTGAATTGCTTCTCCCGTTAGAAATAGACTTAACTACTGAAGGTATTATATATATATATATATATATATATAATTTTTTGTGACAAATCCAGTGTATATGAAATAGCTGGATTTCAAATAATTATATAATTATTTCATCTACACTGAATTCTTTACAAAAATTACATAAATTTGGTGCCATATTTGATTTTAGTAGAGGATAATTAATAAATATACAATTTATCTTTAAATCTTTTTACATAATATGATTTTAATACAGGCTAATTAATAATTATATATTATTTTGTAAAGAATCAAGTGTAGATGAAATAGCTGGAATTGTGCTATTTAGTGGATCGGTTTTTGCATCTTCTTATTTGGGCCCGCGCGACTCAGTCTCTCAAGCTATTGTTGACCTAAAGGTAATTTATTTATGGAAATTTACAAGAAAGCTCCTTCATTTTGCCGAAATTGCAAAAAGGTTCCTACATTTAATATTTTTTTACAATTTCGGCAATAATGTAATGCAGGTTTTTTAGCAATTTTGGCATAATACATGTTTTTTTTTTTTGCAAATTTCCCGTATTTATTTATTATCATTTATTTTTATATGAAATACTATTTATTTAATCCGTTATTATTTGTTATAATTACTTGTAGTAAAAGACTTCTTGTTAAAATTTAAGGTATTTTGGAATTTGATATTTAGGACTTAATTAGGACTCTTTTATGCGACCAATAACAAAAATATTTGGAGTAAATAAGTTAATTTATGTTTAATTATTTTTTTAATTATTTATAATTAATTTTTGTGATTTAAGGGAGATATTATCACCAGTTTAAGAAGCAGACTTGATCTGATACTTGAAGAATCTGAAGGAGAAATTATTTCCAACAATGAAAATGAAAAATCTGAAAAATCAATTAACCAACTAACATTTCATGAATTAAGGTAACATTTCCATTAAACAAACAAATATCATTATTTTGTATTTTAGAAAGTGAAATGTTTATTATATATAAGATTGATTTTTGTTGGAAATGCAGTAAAAATTATCGCCTGTCGTTTCCTAAAAGAGTGTTTTTTGTTTGAAATGCAGTAAAAATTATCGCCTGTCATTTCCTAAAAGAGTGTTGGTGCGATGGACAGCTGGCGTTTATATTTGTGATTATTTGCAACCTTCAGAAACATTTGAGGTTTATTTAATTTTTCTACTATTTAAATTAAGGAAATTTGCAAAAAAAAGTCCCTGCATTATTCCTAATTTGCAAAATATCGCAATTTAGGCATAAAGAAGGTGTTTGCAATTTTTTCTAAATTTAAATGTACTATTAATTTGCATGAATTATTGTTTTTTTGATCTCATTGAAATATATATATTATATTATATGTATAATTTTTGTTTATTATTTTACTAAATTTAGGATACGAAGGAAAGGTGCAAAGAGATGATCTCAATTGAAGAAACAATAGAAACAAATTCAATTTTGGATATTGAATCTGCAGTGGGACCCACAGTAACAAAATCATTTTGGGAAGTTGTAAATGGAGAAATAAATAATAATCATTCAAATAAAGGAGAGATATATACTGGTAATAATTTAACAGGCAGTAATAATAGTTATCTCAAGTTTTTACCTGCTTTTTTGGCTCTTTTACTGGCGGTTCTTGTAGGGTTAGGAATTGTTTTGCTTAGGTAAAAAAAATGATTTTTATTTATTTTCGTAAGTTTTGGAACAGTTTGGTGGTCTTTATTGATTTTGGATAATTCTTTTTTATCTTTATTTGTATTAATGATGGATACTGTAACGTTGTTATTAGTATTGGAAAGAATACTGGCCTATGAATGTTGAAATATTTTATTATGCATAAATACATATTCTTATGGAATCAGTAAAATTGTAATAAGTGGTAAAATTGTAATTAAAATTCTTATGGAATCAGTAAAATTGTAATTAGTGGTAAAATTGTAATTAAATATTCTTATGGAATCAGTAATAAACATAATTTTTTTCCAAAAGATAATATATTAATAGCGAAGATAAAGTATACTTGCATTAATGAAAGAGTAAATATTTTGCAAAAAAGAAATAGAGATAAAAAAAAAGAGTATATATAAGAGAAGCATAGAAAGGTAGAAGAGTTTATAGAGGATAAAAAAATATCTTTTGAAGAAAAGTATATAATTAAAGAAAGAGTACATAGGTGTAAATAGAGTATATAAGAAATGAATGAATATTTTATATTAGACAGGGAGTACGAAATATACATGTCAGAACAATTTTCTCTATTTTGAAAAAAATGGAAATTTCATATTTACAATACAAAAATTTCAAATTTTACATTTGCCATTACAAAAACTTAAATATCATATTTGTCATTACAAAAACTTAAAATATCATATTCGCCATTATAAAAAATTGAAATATCATACTTGTCATTCTAAAATACAAAATATATCAAATTTATCCAAAACTTAAAATCATCAATTTTTTCTCTCTTAAACTTAACGGTCTAATCTTATAATTAACGTTATATACCTAAACTTATTTCATAACATAGATTTCATATTTATCGTTGATTTCATGAAGATCTATCCTATATTTTCCATTATCTTCATTCTCTCCACGTATATATCCAAGTAACTTTTCTTTTATTAATATGAAATCAAAAGAATGTAATATGACAGAAAATATATTCGAAAGAAGAACCAATCCATTTTAATTCTAATTAATTTTCGGATTAACTATTTCTGAAGAAAGAAAAATTGACAGGGGGGTACGTTATCTCCACAGTTAAGGTATGTTGTGAAAGGAAGATGCTGACAAAATCGGTGAGAGTGTTCAGGTTGAAGAAAGAATATGAATAGTTACAAGTGAAAGATAAATGAGAGAAGGGTATGTTAGTTATATAAAATAAAACGTAAGGAAACTTATGGGTTATGACTATATTTAATATTTTTTAACTTTTAAGAGGGTAAATTTGATAGATCTTATAATTTGTAATATCAAATATGACATTTTTAAGTATAGTTTTTGTAATAACAAATATGATAATTTAAGTTTTTGTAATTGCAAAAATGATATTTTGAGTTTTTATAATGATAAATACATATTTGAAGTTCTAGTAATGGCAAATATGAAATTCCCTATCGAATACATGGCTTCTCACTGTTCTCAGTATGACTGACACATAGCCCATTGGCCCAGTATTATTTTTTCAAAAAGAAAGGAAAAAAATGAAGGCTTACAAAACTACAAATTAAGGCCTACAAATCCAGCAGTTAAGTTTGTTAACCAAAATCCAAAATCCAGAATAACAACTTACAGCCTGATAATACATACAACCCCCAACTGCTTTCTTCTTTCTGTTCTGTCACAAAAATGGCGCGTAAAACTTTTTCTCCTTCTTCTTCTCCTTCCTCTTCCTCTTTCTTCTTCCCTCTTCATCATCACACATATAGCAAAACAAGAGAAACTTTCTCTATTTACTTTCATCACAAAAGGGAAAACAAAAGTAAATTTTGCCTTTTCCTTTCATCAAAAAAGGGAAAATTAAAGTAAATTTGACTATTTCCTTTCATCACAAAAGCGAGAGGAAAGGAAAATAGCTAATACGTAACAAGAATGCCAAGATGGACGGTGGTGTATCTACTTCTGGCCGCCGTCTTTCTTTTTCTCCTCTCCATTTCACGGGCACCACATTCGCCACGTCATCGCCGGAGCCGGAGACTTTTCCACCTCGGTTTTGACCCAGTTATCAACCAACTAGAGAGACAAGCTGAGCAGAAGGGATTGTTCGACCCAAAATCATTCCAAAAGGAGCCCGACAAGTTTTGGGCCAATCAAGATTTGAGCAAATTTGATGGAGAAATGGGGATTTTGGACGGTGTTTTTGGGGAAAGTGGGCGGTTGAATGTCACTGAGAGATTGATGGAGTTATTTCCTCTGTTGGATACGAACCCTAATGATAGGTTGATTAGTTTTACGGAGCTTGAGAGGTGGATGCATAAACAGGCGCAGGAGAGATTGGAATTCGAAACGGAGAGAGAGATTGATAGACATGATAAAGATGGTGATGGTGAAATTACCTTGCATGAATACCTCAATTATTCCCCCAATCAAGATATTGGTAAAATTCGGTTTACCCCTTTTAAAATTTGCAAAAAAAAAAAAATCATATTAAAATCATATACTTGTACAAATTGAGAATAATAAACATTGATTAATATTTCATGTTTTGAAATGATGTGTAGATTGGAGCAACATGGAGAGAGAGAGACCGGGTTGGTGGAGAGAGAAATTCCGTATTGCTGATGCTGATGGAAATGGATCTCTTAATTCTACTGAATTCAACCAGTATGGTTTTATTTTATAACTTATATATTAAAATGACATTTTATCTAAAAATATATAAAAATGTGGAATTATGTTAAAATTTCATAAATTACCCAATATCCTATTTTTTTAATAAATTTTACATTTTATGTGTTATTCGTTTAGTTTTTTGCACCCTGAAGATAGTGGAAATCCGAAGCTCCTCCTTTGGCTTCTCAATGAAAAAATAAGGTATTTAAATCTATAAAGTTATCTAAATTATACTCTATAAAATGATCCATAAACTACAAAAATTAATGCTCAAATTATATCTTAACAAATGTTTTGTTTCTTGAAAGCGAAAATTTTAGTATCATTATCATCCAATTTATACAATTTGGTCCTTGAACTTTAATTGGTACTTGAACTACTGATTTAAACTTTTTGGTCCCTATACTTTTTAGAATAGTACAAGGTTAGTCCCTCACTCCGGACTAATCATGCAATTTTTCATAAAGTATAAGGATCAAAAAGTTTAAATAGGACATGGACTAAATTGCCATTCAATTAAAGTAAGGGACTAAAGGTGCATGTATTCTTTACGTAGTAATATACTAGCACTAATAAGCTAACGACAAAAGTGAAAAAAGTATGCACTATATATCATAAATATACTTCAAAAGGCATTCTTATTCATCTCAACTTTTATTTTTTAGTAGAGATCTGGATAGAGATAAAGACGGAAAATTAAATTTCGATGAATTTCGCAACGAAGCCCATAAAATTCACGGACTTTTCGAGCCTTTAGAAACAGGCAAATATAGGCACCCTTTAGATGACGGGTCGAATACTCAACAAAAGTTTCATCAACTTGATACAAACAAAGACAAGTACGTATTTTTTTTTTAATTTTATGTTTAAATGCAACCAATAAAATTTAAATTATTTTGTTATTTTCTCTTATATTTTTTGTCTTTTTTTTCTCATCTGTGAACTTGATACTAACAAAGACAAGTATGTATATTTGAATTTTATTTTTAAATACAAATAAACCAATAAATTAAAATTGTTTTACATTATTTTCTCTTATATTTTTTTGTCGTTTTTTTCTCTTGTGTGAACTTGATACTAACAAAAGAAGAGTATCTATTTCTGAATTTTTATTGTAAATACTAATAAACCAATAAAGTTAAAATTATTTTGTTATTTTTTTTTTCTCTTTTGTGAACTTGATACTAACAAAGATAGGTATGTATTTTTTGAATTTTATTTTAAATACAAATAAACCAATATAAGTTTAAATTGTTTTATGTTAATTTTTCTTATATTTTATTGTTGTTTTGTGTAGTTTTTTGACGGCGGAAGAATTAATGCCGATAATTCAACATCTTTACCCTAGTGGAGAGCTTGCATATGCTTCCTTTCAAACTAAGCAATTAATCAAAGAAGTTAATATTTAGTTCTATTTTACAACTTTTTTCTTTTAATTTTTAATAATTTTCTATAACTTTTCTACCTACAACTACAACTATCTTTGAGGAGTTCAATCTTTGTTTCTTAAAGCATGAGTTAAGTACAAGTCCAATTATGTGATGAATCCTTACTAACAACACGAACATGTTTACAACAATTTTTTTTTAACAAATATTAGATTATTACCATAATTAAGTGTAAACAATTTAATTCTTCATCTCACAGTCGAATATGGCATGCAATTTAATAAAAAAAACTACAATTCTTGGTATATGCATTTACAATTTATTTTTATATATTTATTTCAAATATTTGTTTTAGCACTAGATTTTGATGTTTCAAAATTGTTAAGATTTTATGCCAAGGAGTATTTTTTTGAGTATTTGAAGAATAGAGAGTTTTTTTTAATTTCGAATAATGAAGGTTCTTTTTTGTATTTCTTTTTTCCCCTAATTTTACAATAAACATGCAGGCTGATGATGATAATGACGGAAAATTAACTTTAAAAGAAATGTTGAACCATAGTCAAGCATTCTACAGCACGGTTTACGATGAAGATTACGACGAGGATCTCGATGAGGACGATGATTTCTTTGATGATTACCACTACGAGCTCCGAAAATAAAATTATTAAATATTATGATTAGTTTTACATGATTTCATTTTTTTGGTGTAATTGTTGTTGTGTAGATTTATATAGAGGTGTTGTACTTTTGGCATGGACTGGATATTTATATGATAGAGCAGAAATTTGTTTCATTGAAGTAAATATTATTTTTTGCCTTTTTCCCTCTAAAAAAAAGGAAAACACTTGATACTGCTATTTGAACATAATTATTTCAATTCTAAAGTTTGAAGTTTGAATAAAAAAAATGAAAAATAAGAGTGTAATTTAGTTGGTTCAGCATATCTTTAAATCTAAGTTGAGCAAACTGATTAAATTGAATAAATCTCAATTTTAACCAAATTGATTATTATTAAATTGAAAATCCAAACCGATTTGCAGTTCGATTTCCAAATAAAACCTTTCAAATGCATTATTAATTCAAATTTATATTTTTTTATTAATACAAAATCTAAGTAGACAAATGTTCTACAAGTTAAAAAAAAATGAAATAACTAACTGGGCCTTGGGCTTACAAGAAACAAATCCAATTGAAATAACGCTCTATACGCAAATACCACAAATTAAAGGGTATATCCGCAAAAACGCCAATTAAAAACTTCGGACAACCGAACAGGGACATTTCCGTAAATTCCTCCTTTCAGTTCATTTCAATTCTTTCTCTTTTTCTTCCAATAATAATTATCGCGTGTTCTTGAACCCAACAGAGCCTTCCAGACCGTCAGATCTGTCAAACGGACGGTCCTCGTCACCCCAACAACATGGCAAATTTCCATTGGGCTATATACTTAACACCTTCCTTCTGATTGGTCCACGTACTCAAAATGACATGTTCTCAGCAAAGGAGCTGCGTTCTGATTGGTCCACGTAAGCACAATGACATGTTTTCTCTCTCTCGTTCTTTCATTCTTTCTCAACTCGGTGTATATATAAACGGATCGAGATCTTTCTCTTTCTTTCATTCTGAACTCGAGTGTGTTAATACAAGAGAGAAACCGAAGCGAAGAGAGAAGTGAAGGAGAAGGAGATTTGTATACGAGATGAGGAATCGAGCGGTGGAGATCTTGCCGGTGCTACTTCTGGCCTTGCTGACAGGTATTAATTGTTCGATCTGATCTGTTTTGATGGATTGAATGTATTTTAGATCGAGGTTGATTTACATTTTCTGTGATTTGCTTTTGGTGATCGTAAGCTTGAGTGTTTACCTGAATGTATAGATCGATCTGATTGATAGATCGATTTGGTTTTTTAGTTTTAAATTTTGAACTAAATGGACTGACTAGCTTAATAGTGGGTGAGATTTTGGGAATTACGATTTATGAATATGTTAGATCAGATCAGCTCAGTTTTATATATGAACTTTATAGTTCTAATTACTGCTATAGAAAACCGAAATTCTTTAAACCTTTTAACTAATCATAAATCTCTTGATTGATTGCTTTATCAAATCTCAGATCAGCTAAACATTCTGATTTCCATTCGAACTATTCAACTCAACTTTACTATTCTTTTCAAATAACTAAATTCCTAAATCAATTCGAAACTAAATTTCAATTTCAATTTTTTCATTGCAGGTTCTTTGATTTCCTTTGTGGTAGCAAAGGAGGAAGCCTTGAAGCTCGGAACGGTAATCGGTATCGATCTTGGAACCACTTATTCCTGTGTTGGAGTGTACAAAAACGGTCATGTGGAAATTATCGCCAATGACCAAGGAAACCGAATCACTCCGTCTTGGGTCGCCTTCACCGACACCGAGAGACTCATCGGTGAGGCCGCAAAGAATCAAGCGGCTGTGAATTACAAAAGGACTATTTATGACGCCAAACGTCTCATTGGAAGAAAGTATGAATCTTCCGTAAAACCCTTTTTGTTCTTTTTTTTGTTGATAAATTAGCTCTTTTTAGTTATGAAATTTTGGTCTTGTAGACTAAAAATACTTATTGACATGATTTGAAAGTAAAGTGTTTGTACTTAAACTGGATTCATAGCCATAAGAGGAAGTGACTATAATTAGGCATAATATCATGTATTTGGGCTTTTTGTACCAATGCATAATTTATTAATATAATCACATGATTGGGGTTGATTGGTTTTGTCAACAAGTAACTAAACTATAATTCATTATTAGATAACAGATTTAACTAATAATTTATGATTTTGTTTCTTTTTATAGGTTTGACGACAAAGAGGTACAGAGAGACATGAAATTATTCCCGTTCAAGATTGTGAATAAGGACGGTAAACCATACATTGAAGTGGAAGTGAAAGGCGAGACCAAAGTCTTCAGTCCTGAAGAAATTAGTGCCATGATCCTGACCAAAATGAAGGAGACTGCTGAGGCTTATCTAGGAAAGAAAATCAAGGACGCTGTTATTACCGTACCAGGTAAAAAAATAATTATTAATATTTTACAATTTAATGTTTTTAATTGAAATAAAATCAAATAAAACATCACATCAAACAACAGAATGAAATAATGTAAAATAAAATAATATAATCTGGCTGTAAAATTAAATTGTTTGGTTCAAATTCGAGACTGTATACCACTTAGGCAATGAAGCATCAAAATAGGAAAAAAAGAAATAAGATTATTGGAATCAATTGAACCACCATAATACTAATATTCTCTGATAAAACTACCTAATTTTCTTGTACTAAACAAAAAAAAAAATTAGAATAAAAAATAAAATAATTGAGTTCAATTTGATACCATATTAAACATCTAGCAATTAAATCACTAAAACAGAAAAAAGAATCTTTTGGATTAACTAAACGACCATAATATTAATATTATTCTCAGATAAAACTAACCAATTAATCATTTTCCTTCTTTCAGCGTACTTCAATGATGCTCAAAGACAAGCGACGAAGGACGCCGGTGCCATCGCCGGTCTGAACGTGGCCCGGATCATCAATGAGCCGACCGCTGCCGCCATCGCTTACGGATTGGACAAGAAGGGCGGCGAGAAGAACATTTTGGTGTTTGACCTTGGTGGTGGTACTTTTGATGTTTCCATTTTGACGATTGATAATGGGGTGTTCGAAGTGTTGGCTACCAATGGTGACACTCATCTTGGAGGTAAGATTTACGTTATTTTTCTTCATGTTTTGTTAGAAATTTATGTTGTTGTGTCATGTTTCTTAAGAGATTATGAACGGTTAGTCATTTTACTTTGATTGGATTGCAATTTGGTCCTTGTACTAGTGATTTAAACTTTTTGATCCATAAAGTTGGATAGTGGGAGAGAAGAAAGAAGTTTAAATCAGTAGTGTACAAGGACTAAATTTACAGTCCAATTAAAATACAAGGACTACTAATGCATTTGTCTCATATTTTTTATACTTTTCTTTTTATAAATTAGACCCCAAGTTATATTTACACCTAGTATATCCTTAAAAAAAATCATGTAAGGGAGTATTTCATCTCATAACTAACTACACACAAAGATTTATTCATCCCTTTTCTTTTGTACCTTTTTCTGACATCTTCTTTCCATTCAATCCAGGTGAGGATTTCGACCAGAGGATAATGGAGTACTTCATCAAGCTGATCAAGAAGAAGCACAACAAGGACATCTCCAAGGACAACCGTGCCCTCGGCAAGCTCAAACGCGAGGCTGAGCGCGCCAAACGTGCCCTCAGTAACCAGCACCAAGTCAGAGTCGAAATTGAATCTCTGTTTGATGGAGTTGACTTTTCTGAGCCGCTGACACGTGCAAGGTTCGAGGAGCTGAACAATGATTTGTTTAGAAAGACCATGGGCCCGGTTAAGAAGGCCATGGAGGATGCGGGTTTGGAAAAGAGCCAGATTGATGAGATTGTTCTTGTTGGTGGAAGCACCAGGATTCCAAAGGTAATCTAATAACTATTGTTATTATTTGTTGGGTTTCTTTTTTGGAAAGAACTCTAATTACCAAAATACCCTTAGCAATATTCTTTTCTTTTGGTTCAACCTAAAACAATATATAAGAAGAATAATATTTTTTTATAAAATATAAATGATTGGATGGAATGTTAAAATTTTACTCTAGTAGGGTGTAAAATTACGGTCCACTATAGGTTTTTTTGAAAATTTTCCTAATTTTTTATTTATTACTATTTGATGAAATTTCTTTTTAAGAATGTTTTTACTAAATGTTTATTCTGTTATTATTCTTGTAGGTGCAACAACTGTTGAAGGATTACTTTGATGGAAAAGAGCCGAACAAGGGTGTGAACCCCGACGAGGCCGTCGCTTATGGCGCCGCCGTCCAAGGTTCCATCCTCAGCGGCGAGGGCGGTGAAGAGACCAAAGGTAGAATAACTTTCCATTATTTATTAAAATATTTCCTTAAATTGATTATTTATTTTCAAGTTTTAATTGGTTATTGTTGGTGTTTTTAGATATTCTTTTGTTGGATGTGGCGCCACTTACGTTGGGTATTGAGACGGTGGGAGGAGTGATGACTAAGTTGATTCCGAGAAACACTGTGATTCCTACCAAGAAATCCCAAGTTTTCACTACTTACCAAGACCAACAAACCACCGTCACCATTCAGGTATTTAACACAAAACATTAATCAGCTCTTTTTTATGTACCGTTTATTAAGGTTATGTTCAATTAACAAGAATTATTGTTGGTTTGTTGTAATTAGGTCTTTGAGGGTGAGAGAAGTATGACCAAGGACAACAGGCTCCTCGGCAAATTCGATCTTTCTGGCATTCCACCCGCTCCAAGGTAAATTTACAATAATACCCTCATAAATTAGTAAATCACATTAACATGAACAAAATCTCATTAAACTTTTTTAACAGGGGTACTCCACAGATCGAGGTGACATTTGAAGTAGACGCGAACGGAATCCTCAACGTGAAGGCCGAGGACAAAGGAACAGGCAAATCTGAGAAAATCACAATCACGAACGAAAAGGGTCGTTTAAGCCAAGAAGAGATCGAGCGGATGGTCCGCGAGGCGGAAGAATTCGCCGAAGAGGACAAGAAACTCAAAGAAAAGATCGACGCGAGAAACTCGCTCGAAACCTACATTTACAACATGAAGAACCAGGTGAACGACAAGGATAAGTTGGCCGAGAAATTAGAAGGGGACGAGAAGGAGAAGATTGAGGAGGCAGTGAAGGAAGCATTGGAGTGGTTGGACGATAATCAGAACGGGGAGAAGGAAGATTACGAGGAGAAGTTGAAGGAGGTTGAGGCGGTTTGTAATCCGATTATTACCGCGGTTTATCAGAGGTCTGGTGGAGCGCCAGGTGGCGGGGCGGAAGGGGAGACCGAGGAGGAAGATCATGATGAGCTGTAGACTTTTTAAATTGTAGACTTTTATTTTTTTGTTTTTGTTTGGTATTATTTGTGTAGTTTGTTCTGTTAGAGGGAACAGTGAGGAGGGGAGGATGAGTGGGAGTTTTTTTTTTTTTTGAAACTGAGGGGTTGTATGTTATAATATGGTCCTGATTTTGATAAGATGATTATAAAACAGTTATTTTTGTTACTGTAGTTTTTTTCTTGCAAATTGCATCTGGAATGAGTAATTTGATTTTGTGTAATTCTCACAAGAATGTTACGGTTTGGTGGTATTGAATTCCATGATATTTGGGGTTTTGAATTTTTCAACAAATTTTAATTTTGAATTACGATTTCAAAGTGCATTTTGACAGGATAATTATATCCAACACTTCATTTGCAAAATTGTATCTTGAATTTCTAAGCCATTTTTTTTAGGATATCCACAACCAATTTTTACGGAGAAAAGCACCTTTTGCAAATGAGTGATGTCTTCATTATCAGTCGGTGTAAAGATTTACAAATGATGAAGCAAGTTATGGAGTTCTGCTACATCGGAAAGTTGTCCTTTAGGTCAATATTCTATCGAATATAAAAAATAAGGGAAATTTACAAAAAAAAAAAAAAAAAAAAGAAACTCTAACTTTTTTGAATATTCAGAAATATCTAAAAAAACAAATATTTCTGAATTTTTTTTTTTTTTAAGAGAATATTTTTAGGTAAAATATATATCTTAAAAGCAGATTTTTTTTTAAAAATTTAAAATAGATTTGATAAAGAAAAATTTAAGATTTTTTAATTCAATATTTTTTTTAAAATTCAGAACTTTTTTAAGATTTTTTTAAAAATTGATTTGGTAAAAAATATTTTTCAGAAAATATTAGAATTTTTTTTAAGAATACTATTTTTGGAAATTTTTTTTACTACATAGACGAAATGAGAATTTCAAAAATATTAACTATCAATTGGATGGAGAGGGTTTTTTGAAAATGAAAAGTTCATAATAGAGATTTTCTAAAATATCCGAAAATATAACTTTTTTTGTAATATTCAGAAGGTTAAGGATTTTGTTGTAAATCTCCCCAAAAAGATAAAAATATGCACTGACTTGTTAAATCACATAGCAATATAAAATAGGGATTTTGTCTATTAAAATTTTCCTATTCCAAGTATCCCAAAAGTCAATGTCAATACAATTTCAAATAATAAAGTTAGAATGTGGAGCTTTTTGTATCGCATAAAAATGTCTGTTTACTCTCAAAGATGGGCTAAAGAGTGAATATCTTGAGGATTGTTTATTATGATTCTAATTGATTATGTCAGCAAATAGCACATTTAAATCAAACTTTATTACTTTCTGAGACGCAAGAAAACAACATACTTAATGTTGAGCACAATACCTCAACAATGTACTTATTTTTTTGCATATCGGCATGTTGAAAGGCTAAAGCACATTACCACACATTACCAACAAGACAATAGCTTGTTTGTGTCTCAACGGCATATTTATTTACATCAAATTCATCATTTTACCAAATTCAATTACATCGACCATTATTATTCATCAGTACTGGGCAAATGCCAATGTAATCTTGCAAAGTTTTGTGAGCTTCTCAGTCCAATCAGGCAGCTTTTCGATCTTCGATTGTTGATCATTTCCCATGCAACTCTCATCACAAGTTGAGGCATCAGTCATCACTTGAGAGATACATTTATCGAAATCAGCGCTCTTTTTTCCTTTCTTTCCATCCCATAGATCTCTAGCCTTTTCCAATTGTCTGATAGCATCTTGCATGGCACCCGAGCAATCTTCCAAACACTTTGTATATTCTGCAATGGAAGATTTGTTCTGATTGGAGGAAACCGCTTCCAAGGCCCATTGCGCAGAAACGGACGCAGCACTGATATATTGAACAAGTTTTATAACAATATAACTAAAATAATAGGAATTTTTTTATCGAATGGAGAAGATTTTCTTTATCCCAAATCCATTATTTCGTGCTAATAAATTTTGAGCACATGACATATAAGTTGTGCTTTACATTCAACCACTAGATCATAAGCCTATCAACTTAAAATAAAATGAATATTAAATATGTCTTGAAGAAAAGAAAAATACCCAATACTGTAGTAGGCCATAGCATTTACTGGTGCCGTGCCAATCTCTGGATAAGTTTGCAACTCATCGACACAAACTTCGGGTTCCGGGGTCTTTGCACATGCTTTAACTAATGACGCAGGTATAGAAGTTTCAGTTGCCCTGACCGAGATTGAGAGAGAAAGCAAGAGAATGAAAGAGATCATAGAGGCCATGATCAAGTTGATTTGTTTAGTTTTGGTTTGTAATTCTATAAAATGACGAGAAAATACAGTCTCATTAGGGTTTATATAGAGTTTTGACCAAGAGTAGTTTACACTGTTGTTGTGCCTGAAAGCCGATCGTAAGCTGATTGTACTGGATTATTTGCGTTGATTAACAAAACTAGCTTAAGGATGTTTTCTTCTAAAATCATTTTCTTGTTATAATATACTAAAAATAAATATGTTGGTGGGGTTGTTATTTGACTACCTTAGTAATTAAGTATTTATTTAACCGAACTCTAAATTAAATCTATTAATTGCCAGCTACTTCTTGTTAGCGACCTTTCTTAAATCGTTGAGTTAGCATTATTAATTAATAATAGTTTTACATCTTGGCCGGTTTTGAGCTCATCTGACCAGACAGCGTGTCTTTTAATTATGAGCCGTCCGATTGTGTTGAGGGGTTCATTTCTTTGGATCCATTTGAATCTGTGCCGTTTGATTGTTTCAATTTTCTAGCGTCCGATCTGATGGCAACGGTTAAGATTTTTTCCCCGTTTTGGTTTATCATTTATGCGTGGCATTTACTGCTGTCCACTGTTTTTACAGCTGTCCAATTTCTTTAACAGCTCTCCGTCTCTTCTTCCTTTCATTCTTCCTCTTTTCTTTTCGCCATTTTTCCCCTCTTTTCCGTTTTCAATCTGGTTTCAATCTCGCCTCATAAAATTCTTCAATTTGATTGCATGAGCAATTTTCTCTTCGAACTGGAATTTTCTCTTGCAACTGTATTGTTTTTAGCCTGGATTTATTTCGGTTTTCTTTGGTATTTGTTTCATTCGTTGTTATCAGAGATTGTTGCTGTTTCTGGATTTATTAGTTGTTGTCTATTATTATTAATTTGTTTTGGATTTGGATTTGGAACTGGATGGTAAAGATTGTTTGGTTGGCTGTTTTTTCTTTCTGCAGAAAATTATGCTGTTCGTGAATTTGCAGGTAATTGGGTTCCTTTATATTTTTCTTTTTATCAGAAATTGGGTATTGTTTTCCTTTTACTGTTTTCAGACATTCTTTCAATTTTCTTCTACTGTTTTCAGACATTTTTTTGATATTGGTAACTGTTGCATGCAGTTAATTGTAATTGGTTATTGTTAAGAAGTCACATTCTGTATGCAATTAATTACAAATTGTTTTGTTTCTGAATTATAATTTATTTTACTGTTATTTTTCTATTGATTTTTTTTTTTTGCAGTTACGGGAAGAATTAAAGATTTGGCACTGTTTGAACACTTATTGGATAGGTTAAATTGAAAATTTCTTAATTCTTCTGGTCATGAATTTTCAGGTAATTCAGTTTATATATGTTCCTGTCTATGTTTCTAATTGGGTTATGTTTTCAGAAATTCTTTTTCTTTTTTCCCCTTTTAAAAGTTAGGTAGTAATTTGTATTGTCAAGATTGAAAATAAGATTGGTTACTATTGCATCCAATTGCTTACTGCCATTTCTTCGTTTACCTAAATTTAGTATATTATTATTGTTTTTGGATTGAATTTACAGGTCAGTTATTAATATGCAATTGGTTATTAGTTTTGGAATTGAGATTACAAGTCATCTTCCATATGCAATTGATTTTAAATTGTTTTGTGTATCTAAATTGTGATTTATGTTGCTGTCTGTTTTTTTACTGACGTTTTCTTCTTTGCAGTTCTTGGAGGAATTAAAGCTTTTTAACTGTTCAAACAATTGAATTAGAGATTTTTAACTGTTCTAACAGTTATTGGATAGATCAAGATGACGATTCATGAATATTGTGATAACTATTCATTAAGTGTTAAATTGGTTTTCTGAAGAATTGGTTATATTTGGGATTTATTATTTATGTTTTGGGGTTTTCTATATCTCCTCATTATCTTATGGTATGTTTTTATTTTATTTTTATTTATTTTTTACCCGAACAAAAATTGATTTCTTTTCATATTCATGTTACAATTTAGGTTTGCCTCTTCTGGTTTTCGGTGGTTATTTAGTACGCTCTTTGTTGGTGTAGATTGTAATCAGGTTTGTAGTTTTTTCCGATTTGTTGAAAGTATTGTTTTTAAAAATTATTCAATATTTTGTTCACATTATTGTAATCATTAATTAGTGGAATAGTTTAATATGTATAAACTTAATTTTTCTCTGTATACTGACATTCCACTGCATACTAATATTCTGGTAAATACTTATGTTATTTGACAATTTATGGTATGTTTCCTGTATAATTAGAATTTTATAAAGTAATTGTATTCATATTTATGTTCAATGACAATTGTGGATAGTTGAATTTGTAAGGATTGCATTGTTTTTCATGTATTGATATAAATAAATATTAATGATGGAAACTGTTATTCTAACATTTAGGTCATGCATATGTACCATTGTTTCTATATACTCTTTATCTTAAGTCCTAAATCCTAAATCCTCAACTGTAAACCTTAAACTGTTGTTGGTATCATTGGAGCAGGCTTGATCCAAAAGGGAAAATAAAAAAACTACGGAAAATTACAATCACATAAAAAATATTTTTTAAAATTATGTATGATTAATGTACATTCTTAAGTAGGAAAAAATAGAAAGAAGGAAAAAAAAATCAGACAAGTTTAATACTTGTAAAATTAGAACTACATTTAACAAAGAAAGTTAAAAAAAAAAAATTTGGACTATATATTGCTTTTACTAATTTTCAGATTAATTTATTGTTGTGATTTTAATTTTTTTTACTTAAAATATAATTTTCGGATTAATAAATTGTTTTAATATTATTTTTTTTTATCTTCAATGGAAACTGTTATTCTAACATTTAGTTCATGCATATGTACCATTGTTTCTATATACTCTTTGTCTTAAGTCCTAAATCCTCAACTGTAAACCTTAAACTGTTGTTGGTACCATTGGAGTAGGCTTGATCCAAAAGGAAAATACAAAAACTATGGAAAATTACAACCACATAAAAAATATCTTTTTAAATTATGTATGATTAGTATACATTCTTAAGTAGAAAAAAATAGAAAGAAGGAAAAAAAAATCGAACAAGTTTAATACTTGTAAAATTAGGACTACATTTAACAAAGAAAGTAAAAAAAAAAATTTGGACTATATATTGCTTTTACTAATTTTCGATTAATTTATTGTTCGATTTTAATTCTTTTTACTTAAAATATAATTTTTGGATTAATAAATTGTTTTAATATTATTTTTCCTTATCTTCAATGATTTCAACATCATATTATATAGTCTGTTATTTTTAATTGCAATGTTTTAAAGTTCTTTTGGCCAAGTTAATGAATATGTTTTGCTACCAAATATTTTGTACTATGTTTGATTTAATAGATTTTAGGATTGTTGTTCTTTTCCATTTTTACGACCACATAAAAAATATATTTTTCAATTATGTATAATTAGTGTGCATTCTTAAGTAGAAAAAAATAGAAAGAGGAAAAAAAAAACAGACAAGTTTAATACTTGTAAAATTAGAACTACACTTAACAAGGAAAGTAAAAAACGAAATTGGACTATATATTGCTTTTAGTAATTTCCAGATTAATTTATTGCTCTGATTTTTATTTTTTTAACTTAAAATATAATTTTCCAATTAATAAATTGTTTTAATATTATTCTTTCTTATTTTCAAGTGATTTCAACATCATATTATATAATCTGTTATTTTTAATTGCAATGGTTTAAAGCTCAAGTTAACGAATATGTTTTGCTAACAAATATTTTGTACTCTTTTTGATTTAACAGATTTTAGGGTTGTTGTTCTTTTCCATTTGCTAGACTGCTAATCAAATTTCAAAATGGATGATCCAACATCAAATAGACGGAGAAGGTTATTGTTATCACGTAAGAAACGACCTAGACTCGAAAGAGGGGAACCCTCATCGGTTAATGTTCAAATGTCGATAGACAATTTGAAAGAATCTGGAGAAGGTATGTTTTTTGGTTGCTATATGCTTAATTTTTACAGTTTCATTTTTTCTTCAATTTCTAATGATCAATTTTGGCAGCAAATAACTTACCGGAATTATTGGATATCGGTGCACCTGAATACTATTGCCAAAAATGTGGTGCCTTTTTCTGGTATCATGAAAGATGTAAAAAATATTCAAAAACAAATAATCCAAAATATAATTTGTGTTGTCGGGATGGAAGAGTTTTGTTACCTATTTTGAAAGAACCACCAGAATTTCTTAACATATTGCTTAACCCTATTGCTGGATTACAATCACTGCATTTCAGAGATAATATCCGTATGTACCACTCAATGTTTGCGTTTACGTCAATGGGTGTAAAAGTGGATGAAAAAATTAATGATGGTAATGGACCATATGTATTCAAAGTTTCGGGTCAAATTTATCAAAGAATAGGATCTGTACTTCCTGTTGAAGGATCAGTTCCAATGTTCGCTCAATTGTATATGTATGATACTGCAAATGAAATTGTAAATAGAATAAATGCTTTTACTAATTCTTATAAAAAAAATAGTGAACCACAACATATAATTGTTGCTAATTTGAATACTATGTTAAATGAACATAATATTATAGTAAAAGAATTTAGGAATTATCAAGAATGTTTTTCTAACTGTAATATATCTGACTTAAAATTACGTATTATTAGTACCTATGACAATGAACAACGACAGTATACAACTCCAGTCGCAAGTGAAGTTGTTGGATTAGTTGTCGGTGATTTGACTCACGAAGAACAACAACGCGATATCATTGTTGAACACAGAACAACTGGATTACAACGTATTAAATTTGAACATTCATGTTACATGCCAATGCAATATCCTCTATTATTTCCTTACGGTGAAAGCGGTTTTCATTCTCATATAAAATATGATCAAACTCAAAATAGTGATACAAAAATTAAAAGGAAGTGTGTTACTATGAACGAATATTATTCTTATCGATTACATCAGCGTAATAAAGATGCACCTACAATATTCCGTTCTGGTCGGCTATTTCAACAGTATATTGTTGACGCTTATCTCTGTATTGAACAAAAAAGGTTAACATATTTACAGCATAATCAGGCGTCTTTACGGATTGACAAATACAAAAATATAAGAAATGCTGTTTTAGACGGTGATATGTTTGGAAAAAATATAGGAAAACGAGTTATTTTACCTGCTTCTCATGTAGGGAGTCCTCGGTATATGTTTCAAAATTATCAAGATGCTATAGCAATTTGTAAACATATAGGTCTTCCCGACCTTTTATTACATTTACTTGCAACCCTCAATGGCCCGAAATTCAAAGAATGCCTCTCGCTAATCAAGCAACCGGAAGATAGACCGGATATTGTAGCACGTGTTTTTAAAATGAAATTAGAGGAACTATTGGATGATATTAGCAAGAGAAATTTTTTTGGTCAAACTATGGCAAGTGAGTAATAATTTCCGTTAATTTGGTTTTAATATTTTCTACATTTATGTTCTTTAATTTATTATTAATTAATATTTTTTCCTTTTTGTAGCAATATATACTATTGAATTTCAAAAGAGAGGTTTGCCACATGTTCATCTTATTGTTTGGTTAAACCATGCTGACAAGTTGAATACTTCTGAACGTATTGACAAATTTATTTCTGCAGAAATTCCTAATCCTAAATTTGATAAAACTGGCTACGATATTGTTTCAAAATTCATGTTACATGGACCATGTGGTAATGTGTATCCTAAGGCAAGTTGTACAACAAAAAATATTTGTTCAAAACAATTTCCAAAATCATTTCAAAATAAAACTATAATAAATGAAGATGGCACCGTTATATATCAGCGATAGAATAATGGTATATCATTTTCTAGAAAGAATGTTCAATTAAATAATAGTCACGTTGTTCCGTATAACAAAAAATTGTTATTAAAATATCAAGCTCATATTAATGTTGAACGATGTCATACAGGTGAGCTAATAAAATATCTTTTTAAATACATTTGCAAAGGCAATGATCGAGCATATGCTTATATTGAAAAAGGTAAGTCTAATTTGTGTGAAAATGGTGAAATTGATGAAATCAAATCCTATTTAGATTGTTGATATATTACTCCTCATGAAGCTATATGGAGAACTTTCCAGTACGATATACATTATAGAAGTGTTAGTATTGAACGGTTACCAATTTATTTACCTTTAATGAATAATGTTGTTTTTAATGATGGTCAAAATATGCGTGATATATTCAATAATGAAAATGTTGAACGAACAATGTTTACAGAATGGATGGAATTAAATAAGAAAGACCCATCAAAGAAAATCATTAAAATATATAGAAATTCCTCAGCATTTTACATGGCATCAAGATAATAAAAATTGGTTACCTCGAAAAAGAGGAAAATCTCTTGGTCGTCTTTATTATGTACATCCAAGTTCAGGTGAACTATATTTTCTAAGGCTTTTGTTAAATTATGTGAAAGGATCAACATGTTTTCAAGATATATGTACAGTAAATGGTATATTATACAATTCTTTTAGAGATGCTTGCAATGCTCTTGGATTATTAAAAAATGATAATGAATGGTTATTTGCAATACAAGAATCTTCTCATTGGGCTACATCTCTACAATTACGTAAAATGTTTGTTAGTATGCTAATGTATTGTGAAATTACTGATCCGGTAAAATTTTTCAATGATTGTTGGCAATTTTTTGGTGATGATATCACTTACAATATGCATAAAATTTTCAGTTCACCTCACGTAAGATTAACAGATAACCAAATTAAAAATTACATTTTAAGTGATATTCAAAAAATGCTCATTAATAATGGATCTAATCTTGCATCATTTTCATTACCATCTCCAAATATTGATATTGTCCACAATCTTAAAAACAAATTAGTAATAGATGAATTGGCTTGCGACAGTTAGACTTTAATGATTGAAGCATCTAAGATGCATTCTTGCTTAAATATTGAACAAAAACGTATTTATGATGATGTTATGAAATCTATCACTTTTAATGAAGGTAAATGTTTTTTCATATACGGATATGGTGGTACTGGAAAAACATTTCTTGTGGCGTACAATTGTTACAATGCTCCGTTCACATCATAAAATTGTTTTACCTGTTGCATCATCAGCTTTAGCAGCATTACTTATTCCACGAGGTCGTACTGCACATTCAAGATTTAAAATACCACTTGAACTAACAAATGAATCAACATGTGATATCAAAAAAGGAACACAATTAGAAGAACTTTTACGTGAAACTTCATTAATTATTTGGGATGAAACACCAATGAATCATCGAAATTGTCCGGGAATCTTTTAAGCAAATAAGGAAATAAGAGAAATGCACGACATTCCCACCGTCTTTGATTGGTCGCCAATTCTATTTCGGTGTCATGTTCAATTCCGGTATTGAAAAGAAGATGCGTCCAAATTTTAACGTATCTGACATTGTTCCAGTACCAAATACGTTCCATTACTGGACGCTTCTTCAACAACTTCATCTGTACCAGTCATCGACAATTCTCGAACAAAAACACTCCAAATGAAACCTCCCAAACTGCTAACAAGATCGGCTCCAAACACACCCGCCAAACTCCTAGAAAACACAAAAAAAGGCAACAGGTTAATTTTGTAACAATTCATAAACACCGTAACAAATTATGAAACCTAATCAGCTCCATCCACGAAAAAATCAAGTATTTGTTCATTACAATAAATTTCCTATTAATAAGAAAAATCTGATTCTTTTTGTACAGTTCAAATTCTGCTAACAAAACAATCATCAAAGATCAAGCGGCAGGAAAAAAAGGTGAGTACAAATTAATCATCACTAAGAAGAGGTATGTACAATTTATTAGTCAGTCAATTTCTACCATACATTTACTATTATTTTATCAAAAACTTTTTTCATAAGTTCAGAATCTCAAGCATCTATTAACAATTAAATCATTTTAACAGGTCACACTCTGAAGACTAAAAAAGAGACAAAGCTGAATTAAAAACTTCCATGAAATATCAGATAGTAAAAGACACTTTTGTAACAGATAAATTATGTTTAGTCACTTTGTGTTTTGCTATTACAGCTAAAGTCCTCAAGAACTTTAGCGCCATGAGAGAGCAAATCTTACCTCTCCTTATGTTTAATATATCTGTTTCGTAATTTGTCTTAAAACGTATGCTAACTTAAGTGAAAGGAACTGGAAAAACTAATCAACTAACTGATGTTGTAATAGGTTAGTTTGATTTTATTAAATGGTCCATGTGTTAATGAAACAGAACTTATGTAGTATTCATTATGTGTTGAAATGATGGTATGTTTCTTAATCTTTACAATTGAAAAAATATATGTAATGAAAATCTCACATCCAAACAATACAAAGTTCTCCAAAAATGTACATTTGCCACTATACAAACACAATTGTTTATATTCATAAGTATAATTGTCACAGCCTAGGAAAAGAGGTCTTTTTGAATTAATTGAAAATTTACAATATTTTTTGTTACATAACATTTAAAATAATTCGCGCAACGCGCGAACCTTTGCTTGTAGGATTACATCTTGGCCGTTTTTGAGCTCAACCAAGTGAACACCGTGTCTCTAAAATAAGAGCCGTTCGATTTCTTTTTTTGTGGCTGAGATTTGGTCTATGTTTTGCTATTACAGCTGTGTCCTAAATTCATCCGATGTTTACACGATTGAGCATTTCTTTTACACCTGTTGACGCCATTTTGCATTTCTTCTACACACCTGTCGCTTCTTATCTCTTTTATCTATCTTTCCTCAGTGAAATTCTGGAAAGAACGGGCGGCGAGAGTCTGGAAAGAACGAGCGAAGGTCTGGAAAGAACGTCGTCAAAGTCATTATGTTAGATTTCCCTTGCTGTGATTCGTTCTGGATCTGAGCACTTTTCTTCGCCTGTCTGGGGGCGGAGGTGTTTGGTAAGAGGTATTTTTGCAGTCGTTATACACTTACCAAAAGAAATTTGTAACCCTATACTTAACTACAATAAAGTAGACAGTGGAAGTAGGGGTCGAACCACAGAGAGCTATTTAGACTAAACCAGGTGAAAAGATTACTTCTCTAATGAAAATGGACTCAACAAAAATAGAAAACTAAAATAAGGAGAAACCAAGACCGTAAATAAAACCAAACACAAGACCTAAAACAAGACACACAATTGGGGGGGTTGTTGATTGGTTGATTGCAACAAAATGAAAGTAACAAGTAAAGAGGAAACTTAGAATAAAAATCAAGAGATGTGGTGGTTTTGTGAAATGAGGCATAGTTTTGTGTAGTGAATTTGTGTGTAACTTTATCCTTGACTATAATAATGAATTTGGAATTAATCTCTTAAGTGCCGTAAGATGAGCTCTAACCGATAAATAACTCAAACAAAAAGATAGGGTTTTAGTTTAGATGAGCTCATAAATAAAAACACTAACCTACTTGAATGTCATAACCAATTCAATAGAAATCATTGGTTATTTAAACAAATCAAAACCTCCTAAACAATGAGCTTGTTCAGAACTGTTTAGATCGTTGTGAGTTATTTGCACTTGGCTATTATTCAAATTCTAATGGAAGCTATTGAGCAAAGCAACCATAGGAATTTTGTGGCCCTTGTTAATTACTATTGAACATAGAATTGACCGAAATAAACTTAAAACAATTCATTGAACATGAAAGATAATAAGTAAATAAAAACAGAATATAACCGTTCAAATGAAATTCATTATTAATGGTCTCAAAAGTTACAACACAAAAACATAAACACTAACTATGCCTCGAAGGGCTTACTCGAAATACATGGAAAATAAAGAAAATAAAATAATGATAGAACCCATTAATGAAGCGTGGATGGAAGGGTGAAGCTTGCTTGACTTGCCCAACTCCAAGAGAGAGAATTATGAAGTTTAAAAGGTGATTAGAATGGATGCCTTGCACCTGGTTATATAACCCTCTCAAAAGGTGATCATGAGGGATGAATGAAGCTCCATGCAAAGAGTGTGAAGGAAGCATGGCAAAGGCATGAAGAGTGCATGCAAAGTGCATGAAAGATCTGTCCAGAAGATGGTCAATTTGGGTCATGTAGACTTCGGAATTGGGCTCTGGTGATAAAGAATGAATTGTGGGCTTTGTTCTCTTCTTTCCAACGGTATATAGTATGCATCTAGAGGAGGCCCAGATTGTGAGTTATGGCCGAAATACTGCAACTGTGTCGGCAGGTCCGAGTCTTGATTATTATCTCTCTCTTGTGCTCCAACTTCTTTTCCCCAAGTTATGCTCCATCTAAATTGCACCTGAAATCATATAAACATCTCATTAGTAGTATCAACATTCGAGTTATGATTATTATCCATATAAATAGCATATTAACACTTATAATGGTGCAATATCATATATTTATAGGGTATAAAATGTGTATAATTAATGACTTATCAAATCACCCCACACTTAAATATTTGATCGTCCTCGAGCAAACATTGTAACTTGCATTGGTAAGATGGGTCCCATATTTTTGACTCGCTCTTCACTTATATACCAGCCAATAATGATCTTTGGTCCCTTGTGTAGGATTCCATGCACTTTGGTGAAACTCGCACTCACTCTCTTTTTGTATAGTGGACTATGAATGTGAAATATGTGGAGTGTCTCTCATAATATCTCTCAGTTCTCAGATGAATCATGATTTCCTACCTTGGTCGTGAGGGGAATTCTCAAGTTATGTTTGGTGGAATATGATGGAATTTTGTGGATAATACATATATGTATATACTACATAATTGGTTTGTTTGTCTACTTCGCCACTTTCAGTCAAATTGTCACTTGGTTTTCTAAACTCATGCCTCTACTCTCCGAAAAGATATCGCCTATACCTCTATCTTCTTGGAATAATGAACCTCCTAATGTGCATACCTCCTAGCACCTTCAGTCATCTGGCCCAAAATGTGTCAACCTAACTGCTGGCCTGAGATGTATGACTGGGATCCACTCTTTCTAACAAATCGGGTAAACTAAGGTTTAGGCCATGTACAAGGGGAACAAGTTTGAGTCATGCAATCTCCCTTTTTTTTTTATTTATTTATTTTGTTTTGTTTGTTTTTTTTTTTTTTTTTTTTTTTTTTTTTTTAAGATTGTGACTCAAATCTATTAGATTATAGGGGCCTAACTTGCCTTTGTCTCTAAGATGCATCTCCTCACGAATACACTCGGTGCACAAAGCTCATCTTCTACACATAAGCCCTCAACTTCTGACACTAACCTCTACTTCCCGTCCCCAATCTTCTTATATAATGCCTAACCCTCCTTCTCCAAAACCAAGCAACAAAGTGACTTTAGAAGCTAATAGACTTGGATATTATTTATATATATACGAGATGATATAGTGGGTTATTATGGATATTATACTATAAACAACTTGAGTTCCGGGTCACGGTCCAATGGTAAGTCCTCACATAATTTCTCGCGCAAATCTCTAAATTATTGGCACTCAACAACAAATCGAGTTCACCAGTGACAAAAGATCCCTAAACCAACGACCTCAATTCTTCTTGAACTGGTCTATATGATCCTTTTGAGTCTAAACAAGTTCCACCACATTATTCAATACAAGTTACAGTTCTCTCTCAATCTTTTTGATTTTTAATTGGGCATTTTTTTTTTTTAATTTGAGGCTTAAAAATGGGTTTTTATTATTTTTTTTTTTTTTTTTTTATTTATTTTATTATTTTTTTAAAATTTTTTTTTTTTTATACTACCTAACATGCAATAAAGACTCCACCCCACACTTAAACTTTTACTCGTCCCCGAGTAAAGCTAAGCACAAAGTAGTGATGCAATGCAAGAAAAAGAAAATAAACAAAGAAAAACACAACCTTTATTCGCAGGGTTGCCTCCCAGTAGCGCCTCTCTTTAACGTCGTTGGCCCGACGTTTCCATCTCCTCAAGCAGTGGATGCTGGCTCTCCAAGCTCGTGAATGTCAATCCAGCTCGCATCGAAACTCTCATGAAACCGCTTCAGCCGGTGCCCGTTGACCTTGAAGACTTTCCCGGAATCCAGACCCTGAATTTCTGCTGCACCATAATCGAACAATTTGGTCACAAGAAAGGGCCCTATCCACCTACTTTGTAGCTTGCCCGGGTGTAATTTGAGTCTTGAGTTAAACAGCAACACCTTGTCACCCACTTTGAAATCCTTGTGGGCAAGCTTCCTGTCATGATACATCTTGGTCTTCTCCTTGAAGATTCGGGAGTTCTCATACGCGTCATTTCGGATCTCCTCTAACTCTTGGATTTGCAACTTCCGGTTGAGTGCATCGTTTGGATAATCTAGATGGCACTTCTTGATGGCCCAATAGGCTTTGTGCTCGAGTTCAACCGGAAGATGGCAAGCCTTTCCATAGACTAGCCGATAAGGGGACATGCCTACGGGGGATTTGAACGCAGTCCCGTAAGCCCGAGTGCGTCATTTAGCCGAAGACTCCGGTCTTTCCCGGTGGGGTTCACCACTTTCTCCAAAACGCCCTTGATCTCCCTATTCGAAAGCTCTGCTTGGCCATTGGTTTGAGGGTGGTAAGCTGTCGAGGTTTTATGTGTGACATGGTATTGCTTCATTAATGCCTCGAAACTCCGGTTGCAGAAATGGGTTCCTCTATCACTGATGATGACTCTCGGGACCCCAAACCTACTAAAGATCTTGTCCTTGACAAAATCCACGACTGTTTTTGCATCTGCCCGTTTTGTGGCCTTGGCCTCAACCCACTTGGAGACATAATCGACTGCTAGGAGGATATACTCAAAGCCATATGAGGGAGGGAAAGGTCCCATAAAGTCGATACCCCACACTTCAAAAACCTCACATGCAAGAATATACTTCATCGGCATCTCGTCTCTCTTGGTTAGTCCTCCCGTTCTCTGGCATCGCTCACATGACTTCACGAAGAAGTAAGCATCCTTATGTAGAGTGGGCCAGAAGAAACCACACTTAAGGACCTTATGAGCTGTCCGCTTAGCGCCAAAGTGTCCTCCACACTCCAGAGAGTGACAAAACTCAAGAACGGATCTAACCTCATTATCGGGTATACATCTCCGAATAATCGATCCGCGCAAATCCGAAAGAGGTAAGGCTCATCCCAAATATAAAATCGGGAATCATACCGGATTCTATCGGCCCGTGCACGCGTAAGATCCTCTCGGTAGGTCTTTAGCCACCAAGTAATTCACTATATCAGCATACCATGGTGTATAGCCTTGCACGGCATAGAGATATTCCTCAGGGAAAAACTCCGATATTGGGGTACCCTCCTCAATACTCATAGGAAGGCGGCTAAGGTGATCTGCAACTAGATTCTCGAATCCTCGTTTATCTTTAATCTCCAAGTCGAACTCCTGGAGCAACAATATCCAACGAAGCAGTCTCGGCTTGGATTCCTTCTTCTTGAAAAGATGCCTCAACGCGGCATGGTCAGAGTATATAATCACCTTAACCCCTAAGAGATAGGACCTAAATTTCTCTAGTGCAAAAACAATGGCTAGCAGCTCTTTTTCTGTAGTTGTATAGTTGCACTGAGCATCGTCTAAGGTCCTGGAGGCGTAAGAGATAACATGGGGTTCTCGCCCATCCCGCTGCCCAAGAACAGCTCCAACTGCCCTATCACTCGCATCGCACATGATCTCGAAAGGCAGATTCCAATCGGGAGCTTTAATGATGGGGGCAGAACATAATTTCTCCTTGAGAAGGTCGAATGCCGCTTTGCATTTCTCATCAAACTCAAAAGAAGCCTCTTTTTGGAGAAGAAGACAAAGAGGTTGAGCGATTTTTGAGAAATCTTTGATGAAACGCCTATAAAATCCGGCATGACCAAGAAATGATCGAATGTCCTTCACACTGGTTGGGTATGGAAGGGATCTAATGACATCGATCTTGGCTTTATCCACTTCAAGACCCCGAGAGGAAACCACATGGCCTAAGACGATGCCCTGATCCACCATGAAATGACATTTCTCGTAATTCAGCACCAGGTCGGTCTCTACACACCTTTGAAGAATCATCTTTAGGTTTCCCAGACAGTCATCGAATGAATCACCATAGACGGTGAAATCATCCATGAAAACCTCAATAATTCGGGTGACATAATCAGAGAAGATGGACATCATACATCTCTGAAATGTACCGGGTGCGTTACACAACCCAAAGGGCATGCGCCTATAGGCAAAGGTGCCAAAAGGGCACGTGAAAGTGGTCTTTTCTTGATCCTCGGGGGTGATGGCTATTTGAAAGTAACCAGAGAAGCCATCTAAGAAGCAGTAATGGTGGCGCCCAACAAGGCGCTCGAGCATCTGGTCAATGAAAGGAAGGGGGAAATGGTCTTTCCGGGTGGCAGTGTTTAATTTGCGATAATCAATGCATACTCGCCATCCATTTTGTGCTCTCGTAGGAACTTTTTCACCATCCTGGTTCTCAATTATCGTAATACCAGTTTTCTTGGGTACCACATGGATTGGTGACACCCATTGTGAATCAGAGATAGGGTATATGATTCCTGCATCAAGGAGTTTGATGATTTCCTTCTTGACCACTTCCATCATTGGAGGATTTAGCCTACGCTGCGGCTCACGGGATGGTTTAGATCCATCCTCCAATAATATACGATGCATACACGTAGAAGGGCTGATTCCCTTAATATCAGCCAAAGTCCATCCAATCGCAGTCTTGTGGTCCCTCAAGACATTAACTAACTTCTCTTCCTGAGTAGCAGTGAGGCTACTAGAGATGATCACTGGAAGAGTGTCTCCTTTACCCAAGTATGCGTACTTGAGATGAGCTGGTAGAGGTTTTAGATCAAGAGAGGGGGATTCACAATGGAAGGTTTGGTGGGCTCAAGAGAGGGTTTCAAGTCTATCAAGGGAGGAGAAGAAGAAGAGGAAGAAGCCTCTCCAATGGCCAAGGCAGATAGACTTTGAAGAAGGTCCTGCTCATCTGGAGAGAGATCAAGAATGGTCTCGAGCAGATCTATGAACTCAAAAGAGGAGAAGTTGTCGACACACTCATCAACTGGGTCGATGGTGCAAATAGCGGATACATTCCCGTCAGAAGGATGCTTGAGAGCATCAAAGATGTTGAAAGAGATTTTCTCTCCGTCAAATTCCATAGAAAGAGTGCCATTGTGCACATCAATCTTGGTTCGGGCAGTTTTAAGGAAGGGTCTTCCCAGAAGAATGGGAGTCGAACTCGGTGAGCTATCAGACTCATCCATACGCAGAATATAGAAATCCGCGGGGAAGATAAGGCCATTGACCTTAACCAGGACATCCTCTATAACTCCCTCTGGCACAGTAGTAGAACGATCAGCTAGTTGAAGGATCACCCCGGTCTTTTTCAAAGGTCCTAAACCGAGGGAAGAATAGATAGAAAAGGGCATGACATTGATAGATGCCCCAAGATCAAGCATGCACCGAGCAAATTCAAGGTGCCCAATGCTTGCAAGGAATGGCAAACATGCCGGGGTCTTTTTGCTTCTCTCGGAAGCTTCTTGCGAATAACCGCAGAGACATTCTCACTCATTGTTACTCTCTCATGACCATTTAGCTTTCTCTTATTCGTACACAAGTCCTTGAGAAATTTCGCATGGCGAGGGAATCTACGAATGTAATCGAGTAGTGGAATGTTTATTTCCACTTTCTTGAAAACCTCTAGGATATCTCTCTCTCGCCTCATTCTTTTTAGTGTTAACCGCTAGACGGCTAGGAAAAGGGGCTCTAGGTTTATAAGGTGGTATTTCCTTGGGCTTTTCTTTCATCTTCTCGGATTCCGGCTTAATTACTTCAATCTCTCCTTCACCGTTCATGTTTCCCTTACTCCCTTCTATTTCTTTCCCACTTCTTAAGGTGATAGCACATGCATTCTCACGGGGGTTGAGAGTTTGAGAAGGAAGTTGTGAGGACCCCCGAGTTTTTAACTGGTTTAATTCGAGAGGATATTTGAGCAATTTGGGTGCCCCGGATGTGTTAGGGCACTTTTTGTATCCTTCGAAAAGAAGTAGTTGATGTGGCCAAGGAGGTCACAATGTCGAAAGACTTTTCAAAGCAGGGGTCAATTGGAGGTGAAGAAGAAGAAGAATTTTGATTATGGATTTGAGGAGGTTGTTGTGGGTTTCTCGGGTCACGCCATCCGAAGTTTGGGTGATCACGCCATCCAGGGTTGTACGTTTTGCAATAGGGATCATAATTACGGTTTTGACCCCCATTTGAATTTCCGTGTTGGTTTAGCTTGAAGATGCCGCAAGCTGTGGACGTGACTTTCTCCTCATCATGGAGTGTTGGGCACGCATCGGTGGTGTGTCCCGTCTCGAGTACAAGCACCGCATGCTTTTACTTCCATTTTGGTTCCCATGAATGACGCCATCATATTAGCCAAGCTATCTAATTTGGCGTCCATACCATTCACTCGCTTCTCCAAATCACGCCTCTAATCTCACTAACTCCCCTAAGTCGAGATTTGGTTCTACTAGATTGGGCATTTTTTGCCATGGTTTCTATCAAGGTTCGTGCTTGCCTAACAGTTTTATCTATGAAAGCACCCCCACTAGCAGAATCTACATTATCCCTAGTCTCTTGAAGCATCCCATCATACAAGTGTTGAATCAAGAGATTCTCTGGGACTTGATGGTTGGGACATTTTGCACACAACTTCTGGAAGCGATCGTAGTACTCGTAGAGGGTTTCCCCTACTTCTTGTTGAATACTACAAATCTGCTTCCTAATAGAAGCGGTAAGAGAGACAGGAAAATACTTGTCTAGAAACAACTTTTGAAGTTCTACCCAAGTTGTTGGAAAAGGTGTTAGATGGTAGTACCAGTCCTTTGCTGGTCCTCGAAGACTGTATGAAAACAGTCGCAGCTTGTAAGGACCTTCATCTTCGATCTCTGCCGGCATCATTGTTGCGGTGATATGGTTGAACTCCCGCATGTGAGAGTGCAGATCCTCTCCGGCGCTCCCATTGAAGGTCGGTAATAATTGAAGAAGACCCGTATGGATCTTAAAATTTGGGACCGGTGGTAATACAATACCATACTGGTTGGTAGCAAAATCAAAGGTAGATAAGTCCCTAAGTGTCCTATCCTCAAAATTAGCCATGACCGTAGTGTTACCTCTTGTAGCGTGAGGAGGAGCTGGTGGAGTAGGAGGTTCGCTTTCGCTGTCCAAGTTCTCCACCTTTTCGGTTTCTTCGGCTGCTTTCGGTGCTTCCGAATTGCTCTTCTTCGCTCCAGGTGTGTTCTCTCAATCTCAAGATCTAATGGTGCAAGTGGAAGATTAGAACTACGAGTAGCTTTCATGAACTGGAATCAAGTGTAAGAGAGAGAATTAGTGAATGCAAGTAATGCAGACTCAAAGTGAAAATAAATAGTATGACTGACTCTGACAAAAAGTGAAAAAGATAACAAAGGTAACGAAAGTGTGACTCTGACAAAAAGTAAAAAAAATGTGACTGACAAAAAGTAAAACGAATTTGGTTTACTCTGACACAAAAGCAGACTACCGTACTACACAAGAGAAGTGTGAATATTGACCTAGACTAGTCGCGTTGCTAGCTCCCCGGCAACGGCGCCATTTTGGTAAGAGGTATTTTTGCAGTCGTTATACACTTACCAAAAGAAATTTGTAACCCTATACTTAACTACAATAAAGTAGACAGTGGAAGTAGGGGTCGAACCACAGAGAGCTATTTAGACTAAACCAGGTGAAAAGATTACTTCTCTAATGAAAATGGACTCAACAAAAATAGAAAACTAAAATAAGGAGAAACCAAGACCGTAAATAAAACCAAACACAAGACCTAAAACAAGACACACAATTGGGGGGGTTGTTGATTGGTTGATTGCAACAAAATGAAAGTAACAAGTAAAGAGGAAACTTAGAATAAAAATCAAGAGATGTGGTGGTTTTGTGAAATGAGGCATAGTTTTGTGTAGTGAATTTGTGTGTAACTTTATCCTTGACTATAATAATGAATTTGGAATTAATCTCTTAAGTGCCGTAAGATGAGCTCTAACCGATAAATAACTCAAACAAAAAGATAGGGTTTTAGTTTAGATGAGCTCATAAATAAAAACACTAACCTACTTGAATATCATAACCAATTCAATAGAAATCATTGGTTATTTAAACAAATCAAAACCTCCTAAACAATGAGCTTGTTCAGAACTGTTTAGATCGTTGTGAGTTATTTGCACTTGGCTATTATTCAAATTCTAATGGAAGCTATTGAGCAAAGCAACCATAGGAATTTTGTGGCCCTTGTTAATTACTATTGAACATAGAATTGACCGAAATAAACTTAAAACAATTCATTGAACATGAAAGATAATAAGTAAATAAAAACAGAATATAACCGTTCAAATGAAATTCATTATTAATGGTCTCAAAAGTTACAACACAAAAACATAAACACTAACTATGCCTCGAAGGGCTTACTCGAAATACATGGAAAATAAAGAAAATAAAATAATGATAGAACCCATTAATGAAGCGTGGATGGAAGGGTGAAGCTTGCTTGACTTGCCCAACTCCAAGAGAGAGAATTATGAAGTTTAAAAGGTGATTAGAATGGATGCCTTGCACCTGGTTATATAACCCTCTCAAAAGGTGATCATGAGGGATGAATGAAGCTCCATGCAAAGAGTGTGAAGGAAGCATGGCAAAGGCATGAAGAGTGCATGCAAAGTGCATGAAAGATCTGTCCAGAAGATGGTCAATTTGGGTCATGTAGACTTCGGAATTGGGCTCTGGTGATAAAGAATGAATTGTGGGCTTTGTTCTCTTCTTTCCAACGGTATATAGTATGCATTTAGAGGAGGCCCAGATTGTGAGTTATGGCCGAAATACTGCAACTGTGTCGGCAGGTCCGAGTCTTGATTATTATCTCTCTCTTGTGCTCCAACTTCTTTTCCCCAAGTTATGCTCCATCTAAATTGCACCTGAAATCATATAAACATCTCATTAGTAGTATCAACATTCGAGTTATGATTATTATCCATATAAATAGCATATTAACACTTATAATGGTGCAATATCATATATTTATAGGGTATAAAATGTGTATAATTAATGACTTATCAGTGTTCTACTTTCCTGTCAGGTATTTCTGATGTTCAATTAGATTTTGTTTGGTTCAATTTAGATGTTTAGGTTTAGTTTTTACTGTAGGTTCGGTTTGTATATTCCTGATTTCTAATTGATGATTACAAAATTGATGCCTGTTTTTTTATGTAGAGAAATACTGTCAGTTTGTTCTTTGTTGTATGTATGTTCTTGATTTCTAATTGATACTTGGTTTCAGTGTTTCTGTTATTTTCTGAGCTGACAGTGTCTTTGTTTTTTAATGGCTTGACAGAATTTGTTCTTTCTGATTGATAATTGGTTTCAGTGTCTTTGTGATTTTTCGGAGCTGACAGTATCTTTGTTTTTTAATTGCTTGGCAGAATTTGTTCTTTATGGTGTGTCTGTGTCTGTTCCTGATTTCTGATTGAATATTCGAAAATTGATGCCTGTTCTGAATTGAGTTTTCTTTTTCTTCAGTTGAATTTGTTTCGAGTGTTTCCTTTATTTTTCGACCGATAATTTACATTTGCATGCATGTTCGTGATTTCTAATTGATGTCTGTTTTTTATTGCAATTTTTTTTTTTTTTAATTGAATTGGTTTCAAGTACTTCGTTATTTTTATGTTGTTTGATTTCTTTGATTTTATGTGTGGATTGCTGGAATGGTTGTACTATTGTCATGCATGCCAGAAGAACCGGCTGAACCATAATGAGTGTTACAAGTCATCTTCTATATGCAATTGATTTTAAATTGTTTTGTGTATCTAAATTTTTTTCCTCAGTTCTTTGTGTATCTAAATTGTGATTTATGTTGTTGTCTTTTTTTTTCCTTTGCAGTCCTTGGAGGAATTAATGGTTTTTAACTGTTCAAACAGTTGAATTAAAGATTTTTAACTGTTCTAATGGTTATTAGATAGATCAAGATGAGGATTCATTAATATTGTGATAACTATTCATTAAGTGTTAAATTGGTTTTCTGAAGAATTGGTTATATTTGGGATTTATTATTTATGTTTTGGGGTTTTCTATTGCTCCTCATTCTCTTATGGTATGTTTTTATTTTTTTTTTACCCCAACAAAAATTGATTTCTTTTTTTACCCGAACAAATTTTTTTTTGTTACAATTTAGTTTTGCCTCTTTGTTGGTTTAGATTGTAATCAGGTTTGTAGTTTTTTCCGATTTGTTGAAAGTATTGTTTTTAAAAATTATTCAATATTTTGTTCAGATTATTGTAATCATTAATTAGTGGAATAGTTTAATATGTATAAACTTAATTTTTCTCTGTATACTGATATTCCACTGTATACTAATATTCTGGGAAATACTTCTGTTGTTTGACAATTTATGGTATGTTTCTCGTATAATTAGAATTTTATAAAGTAATTGCATTCATATTTATGTTCGATGACAATTGTGGATAGTTGAATTTGTAAAGATTGCATTGTTTTTCATGTATTGATATAAATAAATATCAATGATGGAAACTGTTATTCTAACATTTAGTTCATGCATATGTACCATTGTTTCTATATACTCTTTGTCTTAAGTCTTAAATCCTCAACTGTAAATCTTAACCCGTTGTTGGTACCATTGGAGTAGGCTTGATCCAAAAGGAAAAAAAAAACTATGGAAAATTACAAGCACATAAAAAATATCTTTTTAAATTATGTATGATAAGTGTACATTCTTAAGTAGAAAAAAATAGAAAGAAGGAAAAAAAATCGAGACAAGTTTAATACTTGTAAAATTAGGACTACATTTAACAAAGAAAGTAAAAAAAAAAATTTGGACTATATATTGCTTTTACTAATTTTCAGATTAATTTATTGTTCGATTTTAATTCTTTTTACTTAAAATATAATTTTTGGATTAATAAATTGTTTTAATATTATTTTTCCTTATCTTCAGTGATTTCAACATCATATTATATAGTATGTTATTTTTAATTGCAATGTTTTAAAGTTCTTTTGTCCAAGTTAATGAATATGTTTTCCTACCAAAAATTTTGCACTATGTTTGATTTAACAGATTTTAGAATTGTTGTTCTTTTCCATTTTTACAATCACATAAAAAATATATTTTTCAATTATGTATGATAAGTGTGCATTCTTAAGTAGAAAAAAATAGAAAGAGGGAAAAAAAAATAGACAAGTTTAATACTTGTAAAATTAGGACTACACTTAACAAGGAAAGTAAAAAACAAAATTGGACAATATATTGCTTTTAGTAATATCCAGATTAATTTATTGCTCTTATTTTTATTTTTTTAACTTAAAATGTAATTTTCCAATTAATAAATCATTTTAATATTATTCTTTCTTATTTTCAGTGATTTTAACATCATATTATATAATCTGTTATTTTTAATTGCAATGGTTTAAAGCTCAAGTTGACGAATATGTTTTGCTAACAAATATTTTGTACTCTTTTTGATTTAACAGATTTTAGGGTTGTTATTCTTTTCCATTTACTAGACTGCTAATTAAATTTTGAAATGGATGATCCAACATCAAATAGACGGAGAAGGTTATTGTTATCACGTAACAAACGACCTAGACTCGAAAGAGGGGAACCCTCATCGGTTAATGTTCAAATGTCAATAGACAATTTAAAAGAATCTGGAGAAAGTATGTTTTTTGGTTCCTATATGCTTAATTTTTACAGTTTCATTTTTTCCTTCAATTTCTAATGATCAATTTTGGTAGCAAATAACTTACCGGAATTATTGGATATCGGTGCACCCGAATACTGTTGCCAAAAATGTGGTGCCTTTTTCTGGTATCGTGAAAGATGTAAAAAATATTCAAAAACAAATAATCCAAAATATAATTTGTGTTGTTGGGATGGAAGAGTTTTGTTACCTATTTTGAAAGAACCACCAGAATTTCTTAACATGTTGCTTAATCCTATTGCTGGATTACAATCACTGTATTTCAGAGATAATATCCGTATGTACAACTCAATGTTTGCGTTTACGTCAATGGGTGTAAAAGTGGATGAAAAAATTAATGATGGTAACGGACCATATGTATTCAAAGTTTCGGGTCAAATTTATCATAGAATAGGATCTGTACTTCCTGTTGAAGGATCAGTTCCAATGTTCGCTCAATTGTATATGTATGATACTGCAAATGAAATTGTAAATAGAATAAATGCTTTTACTAATTCTTATAAAAAAAATAGTGAACCACAACATATAATTGTTGCTAATTTGATTACTATGTTAAATGAACATAATATTATAGTAAAAGGATTTGGGAATTATCAAGAACGTTTTTCTAACTGTGATATATCTGACTTAAAACTACGTATTATTGGTACCTATGACAATGAACAACGATAGTGCACAACTCCAGTCGCAAGTGAAGTTGTTGGATTAGTTGTCGGTGATTTGACTCACGAAGAACAACAACGCGATATCATTGTTGAACATAGAACAACTGGATTACAACGTATTAAATTTGAACATTCATGTTACATGCCAATGCAATATCCTCTATTATTTCCTTACGGTGAAAGCGGTTTTCATTCTCATATAAAATATGATCAAACTCAAAATAGTGATACAAAAATTAAAAGGAAGTGTGTTACTATGAACGAATATTATTCTTATCGATTACATCAGCGTTATAAAGATGCACCTACAATATTCCGTTCTGGTCGGCTATTTCAACAGTATATTGTTGACGCTTATCTCTGTATTGAACAAAAAAGGTTAACATATTTACGCATAATCAGGCGTCTTTGCGGATTGACAAATACAAAAATATAAGAAATGCTATTTTAGACGGTGATATGTTTGGAAAAAATATAGGAAAACGAATTATTTTACCTGCTTCTCATGTAGGGAGTCCTCGATATATGTTTCAAAATTATCAAGATGCTATAGCAATTTGTAAACATATAGGTCTTCCTGACCTTTTTATTACATTTACTTACAACCCTCAATGGCCTGAAGTTCAAAGAATGCTTCTCGCTAATCAGCAACCACAAGATAGACCGGATATTGTAGCACGTGTTTTTAAAATGAAATTAGAGGAACTATTGGATGATATTAGCAAAAGAAATTGTTTTGGTCAAACTATGGCAAGTGAGTAATAATCTCCATCAATTTGCTTTTAATATTATTTACATTTATGTTCTTTAATTTATTATTAATTAATATTTTTTCCTTTTTGTAGCAATATAGACTATTGAATTTCAAAAGATAGGTTTGCCACATGTTCATCTTATTGTTTGGTTAAACCATGTTGACAAGTTGAATACTTTTGAATGTATTGACAAATTTATTTCTGCAGAAATTCCTAATCCTAAATTTGATAAAACTGGCTACGATATTGTTACAAAATTCATGTTACATGGACCATGTGGTAATGTGTATCCTAAGGCAAGTTGTACAACAAAAATATTTGTTCAAAACAATTTCCAAAATCATTTCAAAATAAAACTATAATAAATGAAGATGGCACCGTTATATATCAGCGATGGAATAACGGTATATCATTTTCTAGAAAGAATATTCAATTAAATAATAGTCATGTTGTTCCGTATAACAAAAAATTGTTATTAAAATATCAAGCTCAAGCTCATATTAATGTTGAACAATGTCATATAGGTGAGCTAATAAAATATCTTTTTAATACATTTGCAAAGGCAATGATCGAGCATATGCTTGTATTGAAAAAGGTAAATCTAATTTGTGTGAAAATGGTGAAATTGATGAAATCAAATCCTATTTAGATTGTAGATATATTACTCCTCATGAAGCTATATGGAGAACTTTCCAGTACGATATACATTATAGAACTGTTAGTATTGAACGGTTACCAATTCATTTACCTTTAATGAATAATGTTGTTTTTAATGATGGTCAAAATATGCGTGATATATTCAATAATGAAAATGTTGAACGAACAATGTTTACAGAATGGATGGAATTAAATAAGAAAGACCCATCAACAAAATCATTAAAATATATAGAAATTCCTCAGCATTTTACATGGCATCAAGATAATAAAAATTGGTTACCTCGAAAAAGAGGAAAATCTCTTGGTCGTCTTTATTATGTACATCCAAGTTCGGGTGAACTATATTTTCTAAGGCTTTTGTTAAATTATGTGAAAGGATCAACATGTTTTCAAGATATATGTACAGTAAATGGTAAATTATACAATTCTTTTAGAGATGCTTGCAATGCTCTTGGATTATTAAAAAATGATAATGAATGGTTATTTGCAATACAAGAATCTTCTCATTGGGCTACATCTCTACAATTACGTAAAATGTTTGTTAGTATGCTAATATATTGTGAAATTACTGATCCGGTAAAAATTTTCAATGATTGTTGGCAATTTTTTGGTGATGATATCACTTACAATATGCAAAAAAATTTGAATTCACCTCTCATAAGATTAACAGATAACCAAATTCAAAATTATATTTTAAGTGATATTCAGAAAATGCTCATTAATAATGGATCTAATCCTGCATCATTTTCATTACCATCTCCAAATATTGATATTGTCCACAATCTTAAAAACAAATTAGTAATAGATGAATTGGCTTGCGACAGTCAAACTTTAATGATTGAAGCATCTGAGATGCATTCTTGCTTAAATATTGAACAAAAACGTATTTATGATGATGTTATGAAATCTATCACTTTTAATGAAGGTAAATGTTTTTTCATATACGGATATGGTGGTACTGGAAAAATATTTCTGTGGCGTACAATTGTTACAATGCTCCGTTCACATCATAAAATTGTTTTACCTGTTGCATCATCTGCTTTAGCAGCATTACTTATTCCCCGAGGTCGTACTGCACATTCAAGATTTAAAATACCACTTGAACTGACAAATGAATCAACATGTGATATTAAAAAAGGAACACAATTAGAGGAACTTTTACGTGAAACTTCATTAATTATTTGGGATGAAGCACCAATGAATCATCGAAATTGTTTCGAAGCACTTGACAGAACATTAAGAGATTTATTAGGTACTCATAACAAATATAGTAGACAAAAACCTTTTGGAGGTAAAACAATTCTTTTGGGCGGAGATTTTAGACAAACTTTACCAGTTATTAAAGGAGGTTCACAATATGATACACTAAGTGCATCAATAACAAGATCAAGTATATGGCACTATTTTACACTACTAGAATTAACTATTAACATGAGATTATCTCATTCAGCTCTATCAGAAAACCAAAATAAATCAGCACAAGAATTTAACAAATGGTTACTTTCAGTTGGAAATGGTCAGGTTAAGGGAAAATCATTATTTCAATCAGATGAACCTAACTGGATATAGATACCAGATGACTTACTCCTGACCTTTCAAGGAAATGGAAAAGATGCAATTATTCATGCAATTTATGACAATTTACCCACAATGTATAATAATACGTTTTATTTACAAGAGCGAGCAATAGTGACTCCTAAAAATGATTATGTCGATGAATTGAATAAAATTACATTAAATTTAGTTCCTGGTATTTCTAGATATTATCTTAGTTGTGATGAAATGTGCAATTCAGCACTGTCTAATCATGAACTTGAAGCTCTTTGAAATTAAACGGTATTCCTGCTCATGAATTACAGATAAAAGTAGGATGTCCAATAATGCTTATGCGTAATATAGATCAATCAAACGGTTTATGTAATGGTATTAGACTTATAGTTACACGCTTATCGGATCACGTTATTGAAGCTCAAATCATAACAGGAAACAATACAGGTACATCCGTATGCATACCACGTATTATATTTAATGTAAAAGATAATAAATTACCATTTACCTTAAAGCGTAAACAATTTCCTGTTCGCTTATGTTATGCAATGACAATAAATAAAATTAGGGCCAAACAATAAATAAAATTGGTATATATCTACCACAATCCGTATTTTCACACGGTCAACTCTATGTTGCTTTATCAAGATCATCATCACGTGAGGGTGTAAACATTTTAATTGAGAATCCTGATAATCGATTTCCTGATTACACTCAAAATATTGTATTCAGCGAAGTCTACACTGATCTTAGTACGTTTTTTATTTTTCTATTCTTTTACATATATAAGATTATTAATTACTAATACTATTTTTATTTTGCAGATATTTCCCTCAATAATGTAAAAAACCAAACTGTGAATCTATAAAAAAGTTTGGAACCATATATTTCTAATATATAAACAATAACCGTTTATTGAAAGATAAAAAATACATAAAATGGCAAAAACATTGCTCTATTTACTGTACATATTTTTTTACAAAAAAAATGACAAGTAATCTAAAAATGTCAATGCCAATAAATTTCCAAAATTGAAACTCTATTTTGTAGTAAGAAATTGAACCAAATTCTGGTATTAAAAAAATCAGGAAAACCAATCTAAATCAAAGAAACAAAATACTGGTTATTAACAAAACTCACCAAACTCAGTATTACAAATCCTACTCCACACATTATCTCTTTCATTTCATTTATTCTATAAATACAAAAATGCATGTAACAAATCAAACACGTGGCAAAGTTTTCCACTTCAGTACCATTGATAACTACAGGGATGTCTTTCTCCGACAAATACTCAAAAAGATTTCACTTTTCAGTGAAATGATAGCAGCTTATATTCTTCACTATTGTCTTCATTCGTTCAACACTTTTCTGCTTTCAATTTCTCATGATCAGATTCCTGTAATATTTACAGAATTCACTATCGCCATCTGTCAATGACTTTCCTTCATTATATCGATCAGTTTTAATTGTCCATATATACTTCCATTCAGTTGAACAAACTGTTTCAGTTCAGTTCACGAAACTCACCAACAAATAGAGTTTGGAAGAAAAGAGCTACACCGAGAGGTAAATAGAATCCGTCACTACTTATTGTGACATCTTATTTAAATCAAAATTCGTAATTCCTGCCTTACTCATAAAATCAACATTTCCAATGTATTGATTTGATAATTTTAATCAATTTGATTCAATTCACCATATATTTTTAGAAAATTATGTTATTTCTACTTTACATAGTTTCCAAATCCAACAAATATTAATTCAATCCATATTTGTGCCAGTGCACAATTTGGGTTGAATTGATAATTTCTAATTACAGCAACTTATTTCAGTCAAAGCTAATAATTTCTACTTTATTCTTAATTACATTGTTTTAACTCTGTTAATTTCACAATTTTAATAAATTTCATTTAATTCACGAAATTTTTGTAGCAGATCATCTAATGGCATTTTTCACAATTTGATTTAATTGCATGTTTGTACCAGTGTACAGTTCCAATTTTTTCTGAAAAAAACCTAAACCTATTTACTTTCTCATAAAATATTTGTGCCAGTGCACAATCTGGATTGAATTGGCAATTTTCGATTACAGCACCTTATTTCGTTCAAAATTAATAATTTCTACTTTATTCTTAATTACAACACTTCAACTCTATTAATTTAACAATTTTAATCAATTTGATTCAATTGACCAAATTTTGGTAACAAATCATCTAATGGCCTTTCTGATAATTTGATTTACTTGCATGTTTGTAACAATACATAATTTCATTTTTTTTTCCTGAAAAAGACCTAAACCTATTTGCATTGTCATAAACCCCTAAAATCTGAAACTTCATTCACATAAAATTCCAATTGTTTTCAAAAATATACCTACACCAATTTCCATTTTTATGGACACCTAAAACATAAAACAGTCTTCTATACTTTTTCAGATCATGAAATTGTGAAATTTCCTACAATGTACTGTTTTGTATTTATAAACAATTTTGGTAAAGGATTCCATTTACAGAAGACATTTCCTTTTACTTTGAAATTGCAAAATTGTTATTTTTATACTGAATTTAATGACTGACCAATATCTTAAAAAACAAAATTTAGTTCAATTTTTTTTATACTGCTAAATTATTAACTGACTCAAATTTCATTCCAAAACAACAATACAGATTACTAAACATATTTATTAAGACAAATTCATTGTCTCTGCATGATTTTCATATCACAGTCCTGAAATATATTTAACAATTTTTTCATATTTCAAATTCTTCTAGAGATGGCTCTAAAATTAACTCCAATAGCTCTCTCAAACATTAGCAAAATGGTTCGTCGACCAATTATTACAGCAAGGGTTTTCAAAATTTGGGAAGCATCAGATCCTCGCGAAGGCACTGTATTCAGTGTTGATTTTGTTTTGGTTGATATAGAGGTAAATTTCAATGAAAAACAGATAAATTGATTAAGTTTTCTGAACACAGTATTCAAGTTGATTATTATTAATAAAAATTCTTTACAACTCTGTTTTCTATAATAATAAATAAGTTCCAGAAAAAAATCTCATTCAATGTACACTTTTTATCAATTTCAGGGAACTGCAATTGAAGGCCAGATTGACGTAGACGACTCTGAAAAAATCTTTCCCAAATGATTGAGGGTAGAATATATGAATTTAGCAGATTGACGTAGACGACTCTGAACAAATTCTTATCGATCTGTGAACCACGATTACATGCTGAAGTTTATCGACTCAACTATTATAACAGTTAAAGATGAAACTGTTCCAATACCAACAGTTTACTTCAATTTCCAAATGTTCGAAAATATTGGGACAACAATTAAAGAACCTGACAGTATAGTTGGTACATTTTCATTTATGTTACCCTCATTTTATTTTCATAAAATTTAAATTGTCAATAATGCAGCTATATTTGGGAAAAAAAAAACTTTTTTATGCAGATGTCATTGGACAGCTAAACATTTTGAACAATGTACAAACCTATGAGAAACCACATGGAACAATTCGTTTACGCGAAATTGAACTGAAAAATGAAAGGTATACATTAACAGAACAACAAAAAAAAAATCAAATGAACCTAACTAACCATTACCAAAATACTAATACATCATAAATTCTATTTATTTCCAGAGGAAAATGTATAAAGGTTACCTTATGGGGCAGCAATATTCAACTTTTCAATGAAGACCGAGTCCTCCCTTCAACTGCTAATGGACTAGTCGTAATTGCATTCAGTTCACTTCAGGTTCACAAATACAATGGTATGCATAATTACAATTACCCGCCTTTATAAAATTGACCTAAAAAATAATTACTAGAACATAATAAAAACAATTAACAACTTTTACCAGATGCTTTCAGCCTCAAGACTTATTCAGGGACAAAGATTTTCTTTGATGAAAATATCCCACAAATAGCTGAGTTCAAATCAAAGTAATCTACTTCAATAACAATTTATAATCTCATAAATGTTACAAACCCTAACTTCAATTTATAAAAAAAAATATGCAGTTGTCAACCATGTCCCCTCATGCTGACACCAACAAAACAAGAGAAAAGAGCGAGAAGCAGCAATAAACAACTTGAAATTGTGAACTTAAGCGAACTTCTCAACAAATATGGCTTTGGCGGGTTTTGATGATCCTGAAGGCTGGTACTACATTGGATGCAGAACTCATTTAACTAAACTGAAAGTTACTGTAAATGGATACCGTTGCGAGAAATGCAATTCAATTGTAGATGAGCCTACACTTTGGTACTTATTTCAAGTTAAATACTGTAAAAAAATTTAACAACTAAAAACAATAATACACTGGTCTTAAAAATCCAATTCTACACATTTTCTCAAAATCTAATATGGTCAACAAAAGCTAAACCCTTGACAAAAAAAGAAATATTAATCCTGAAAAAATAAAAAATTAGTCCAAACCCTAAAACATAGACCCTACGTTTTCCGAAATCCAATACAACAGACAACATCGAAACACTATACTCAGAAAGAAAATCTCCCAAACCCACAAACCTTAAAAAATTAGTGTAAACCCTAAAACCTAGACTCCAAATTTTAAATACCAATTCCTTAATCCTTATCACTGAAAATTAATCCAAATCCTAAAATCCACACCCTAAACTATATAAACTAATCCTTTAATCTTAATCATTATGTAAAACCTAAAGAAAACATCACACCTTATCTAATTCTTTTTTTTTCCCCAGTTTCAGGTTATGTGCTTTCGTGACTGATGAAACTGGTACTGAAGTTGATTTTACATTGTTCGACCGACAACTCATATCAGGATGTACAACAACCCAACTATCAACACAGCCCAGTATAAAAAAAACGGTTATCCCAAGTGCTTTTCAAACTTTGATTGGTCACCAATTCTATTTCGATGTCATGTTCAATTCCGGTATTGAAAAGAAGAGGCGTCCAAATTTTAATGTGTCTGACATTGTTCCAGTACCAAATAATGTTCCATTACTGGACCCTTCTTCAACAACTTCATCTGTACCAGTCATCGACAATTCACCAACGAAAACACTCCAAATGAACCCTCCCGAACTGCTAACAAGATCGGCTCCAAACACACCCGCCAAACTCCCAGAAAACACAAAAAAAGGCAACAGGTTAATTTTATAACAATTCATAAACACCGTAACAAATTATGAAACCTAATCAGCTCCATCCATAAAAAAACTCAAGTATTTGTTCATTACAATAAATTTCCTATTAATAACAAAAATCTGATTCATTTTTTACAGTTCATATTCTGCTAACAAAACAATCATCAAAGATCAAGCGACAGGGAAAAAAGGTGAGTACAAATTAACCATCACTAAGAAGAGGTTTGTACAATTTATTAGTCAGTCAATTTCTACCATATATTTACTATTATTTTATCAAAAACTTTTTTCATAAATTCAGAATCTCAAACATCTATTAACAATTAAATCATTTTAACAGGTCACACTCTGAAGAATAAAAAAGAGACAAAGCTGAATTAAAAACTTCCATGAAATATCCGATAGTAAAAGACACTTTTGTAACAGATAAATTATGTTTAGTCACTTTGTGTTTTTCTATTACAGCTAAAGTCCTCAAGAAGAGCAAATCTTACCTCTCCTTATGTTTAATATATCTGTTTCGTAATTTGTCTTAAAACGTATGGTAACTTAATTGAAAGGAACTGGTAAAACTAATCAACTAACTTATGTTGTAATAGGTTAGTTTGATTTTATTAAATTGTCCATGTGTTAATGAAACAGAACTTATGTAGTATTCATTATCTGTTGAAATAATGGTATGTTTGTTAATCTTTACAACTGAAAAAATATATGTAGTGAAAATCTCACATCCAAACAATAAAAAATTCTCCAAAAATGTACATTGCCCACTATACAAACACAATTGTTTATATTCATAACTACAATTGTCACAGCCTAGGAAAAGAAGTCTTTTTGAATTAATTGAAAATTTACAATATTTTTTGTTACATAACATTTGAAATAATTCGCGCAACGCGCGTGCCTTTGCTTGTTTTATAACAAAGAAAGATAAAATACTCCTATTCCATTTATTTAACTAGTACAACCCTCGTCCCGCTTCGAGAATAAATTTTTGTATTAACGATAAAGCTGATAATTTTAAAGCCAAAAAATTTGATATTAAAAATTTTGGAGGGATAATTTGAAATTATTTTTAAAATATCATTAATTAATACCTTTGTGAGATACAATTTAGTTTATTGAGGATAAAATTGATAATTTTAAATAAACAAAACTGATATTAAACTTTTTGGAGAGATAATTCAAAATTATTTTCGAAAAAAATATTAATCAATACTTGTCGGAGGTACAATTTGATCTACATAACAAATCACATATACAATTGTTAATTTGGGTATACATAACAAAACTCCTGTACAATTGACCAAAAATATGATCCTTAATGTTACCCAAAAAAAAAATACCATTCTTTTTTAATGCACAATACTCAATGGCATGTATAGTAATAATTTTGAAGTTTAAGGGTATTATTATATACGAATTTGATGCCAAAATAAATCAGAAAAAAACTTATCATGTATGAAATTGTATACACTACAACAAAATCCTACATCAGTCACAGGCTAAAACGGTGACTGATGCCCCAAAAACTGTTACTGATAGCAATAGCCAGAGGTCCCGTGACTATTTCTCCGTGACTAAAACCCCCATTGCTATTGCTATCAATAGTCACGGTACCGTAACTATTGGTGGGCAATAGTCACCATTTGGTCAGACCCGTGACTATTGCTCATCAGTAGCCACGGTGGGCAATAGTCATGGTCCCGTGGCTATTGCTACAGTACCCGTGACTACTGCCCAGATTTTTTTTATGCAGGGGCTGCTTTTTCATTTTTTCCATTTTAATTCAAAACAAATCACAAATTTTCAAACAAACATCCAAATATTCAAAACAAATCTCCATTTTAAATTAATTAGTTCGCATATAATATTCATATTCAATTTATACAAATTTTACAACACACACACAAGTTTAAAATGACTAATATGTTCATCTGCATTTACACGTAATAATCCTCTTCTTGGGAAATCTATAGCCATGTACGTTACATGCATAGTGGAAACTATAGATTTAATCCGCCCTAGGATCATCGTTAAGAGAATAAAAGTACGAGATTAACTACTAAATTTATACCTCAAATCTTCCTGATCCGCGAGATGAAGGACGGATGTAGGTCTGAACTTTTCTGACGTGCAACCTTCTCCTTCTTGAAACTTGACTCGAAGGAACTTCTTGCTTCTCCTAGGGTAAAGAAAATGATCGCTCGCTAGTCTTCAAACCAGAAGACCTCTACTCGTATCCACGTCGATCGTCAGACTACGGAATAACCAGACTCGGGTAGACGAGTCCGAAAATACTTTCCGAAAATAACTCAAAACTCTCGCTTCTGAATTGTGTGTCAAATAGAGAGACTCTGCCCTTCTATTTATACTCGAGAGGGAGACGAACGATTACTCAGTTACCATAACTAAAAACTCTAATCCGCGCCTATTCCGTTGCCAACGGAATATGTATTTCCATAACGGAATACTTGGCAGCTAAGGTTATTACAGTTTCCATATCTATTTCGTTGGGAACGGAACTATTCCGTTGCCAACGGAATGATACTGTTTTGTTCAATCAATTATCCAATAACTGATTATTTCGTCCACCAATTTATACATCATATGTATAACTGTTTTGAGGCATATTCATCCCGTATGAATGGAGTTCATTGTGTGACTGTGTAGGTTCCATTTAATGCTGGCAACGATCTTCTAAAGATCGTAAGTCATGAGTAACCTCTAGACTAATGTCATGATTACCCATGTTAAATGAAATCATCAGCCATCATACACATATCTGAATAGATGTTTGCTTATTCCTTTTGTTCTATGATATATGTCTTGATCACAAGGCACGGTAATATGTCATCCTTGAGTTTGATCAAAGTCTCTTTCCTGATCGACAATTAGACTGAGTAAATACAAAATGATATTAACAACACATGTTAATCCATTTTGAGCATGGCCATGCATTTCCTTCAGTCCTAGTTCATCAGGGGGCCCAGAGATATCTCCCTCTTGACGAGAGGAACAAATCCCATCTTGGTCACTCACATTTCTCGTCATGATTTAGTACATACCTAATGACGACCCTAATGATCATCCCATTACGGATGACGTAGGATCATATTAAAGTATACAGTTCCACATACATGAATTCATGGTGACCTCAGGCCGTAGGAACAAGCACACTATTCATATGAGAATCACTAACGACATATACCATGCATATTCTCATAGTATGATCAGTCCAGCATGTATTCTTTAATATGTACCTATATTACATACTTGACATCCCTATGTCCATGATCAACAGAACATGATCATTGAGTCTGCGAATATACTAGTGTACCCGAAGTATGTTTATCTTTATAAATATCCTACATATCACTAGGGATGGTTTAGAATGTCATTCGTTGGTTCACAATTCTACTATCAGAATCACGTATTCTGATGACGTGAACCGGAAGTGTCGTTCTTGGTTGATATAAGATTTATATTCACAACCCATACACACAGATATATAAGAAACAACCTTTATTGAATAAATAATAATGTCTTAATACATAATCCATTTCCTAGCACAAATACATTTGGCCTAGGGCACTTATCCTACAGTCTCCCTCTTGCACTATGCCAACTCTAAGCATCTTATACCCAAAGACCTAACAAGACAGTCATACTTCGCTTGCGAGAATGGTTTAGTTAATGGATCGGCGACATTGTCTTTCGATGGCACTCTACACATTTTAACATCACTTCTTTGTATGATCTGTCTGATTAGATGGAAGTGTCACAGTATGTGCTTGGACTTTTAGTGAGATCTCGGTTCCTTTGCTTGTGCGATCGCTCCATTTTTGTCACAATATAGATCCACTGGTTCCGAGATGCTCGGAACTACTCTTAGCTCCTCCAAAAAATTCTTTATCCAAACAGCTTCTTTACCTGCTTCTACAGCGGCTATATACTCTACTTCCGTTGAAGAATCTACTACAGTACATTGCTTGGAACTCTTCCATGTCACTGTGCCTCCATTTAGGCAAAATAAATAACTTGATTGCGATCTAAAGTCGTCTGAGTCTGTCTGGAAGCTTGCGTCGGTGTAACCCATTACAACGAGCTCGTCTTCCATACCTCCATAGACTAGGAACGGGTCCTTAGTTCTTCGTAAGTACTTAAGGATTCTTTTAACAACTATCCAGTGACTTTCACCTGGATTAGACTGAAACCTACTTGTTGCGCTCAATGAGTATGACACATCTGGTATAGTACATATCATGGCATACATGATAGATCCTATAGCCGAAACATATGAGATCTTATTCATGCGTCTTTTTTCCTGCTCACTTGTAGGACACTGTGCCTTACTGAGAGAAATGCCATGTGACAACGGCAAAAATCATTTCTTAAATTCTTGCTTTCTGAACCATTTCATAACCTTGTCTACGTATGTACTATTGAGAAACCCGTAGTCATGTACGTTACATGCGTTATGATATTAAAATTTATACCTCGGATCTTCCTGATCCGGGAGAGAGAAGCGGATGTAGGTCTGAATGAACTTCCGTCTTGCTTCCTTCTCCTTCCTGGCTTCTGAAGCTCGACTCTGAGAACCTTCTTGCTCTTCCTAGGGATGAAGAACTTGATCACTCACTAGTCTTCAAAACAGAAGACCTCTACTCGTATCCACGTCAAACTTTGAATCGTCGGAATAACCGGACTCGGGTAGACGAGTCCAGAAATACATTCAGGAGGCTCTCTCTCTCTTTCTCTCTGTATTACGGCAGCTGGAGGCTCTATAATGTGTTCCAAATAGAGAGACTCTTCCCTTCTATTTATACTAGAGAGAGAGGCGAACGATTGCTCAGTTACCATAACTAAAACCCTAATCTGCGCATATTCCGTTGCCAACAGAACTATTCCGTTGCCAATGGAATAAGTATTTCCATAGCGGAATACTTGGCAGCTAATGTTATTACAGTTTCCATATATATTCCGTTGGGAACGGAACTATTCCATTTCCAACGGAATGACACTGTTTTGTTCAATCAATTATCCAATAATTGATTATTTCGTTCACTAATTTATACATCATATGTATAACTATTTTGAGGCATATTCATCCCGTATGAATGGAGTTCATTATGTGACCGTGTAGGATCCATTTAATGCTTGCAACGATCTTCTAAAGATCGTAAGTCATGAGTAACCTCTAGACTGATGTCATGACTACCCATGTTAAATGAAATGATCAACAATCATAAACCTATCTGAATAGACATTTTCTTATTCCTTTTGTTGTACGATATACGTCTTGATCACAAGGCACGGTAATATGTCATCCTTGAGTTTGATCAAAGTCTCTTTCCTGATCGAGAATTAGACTGAATAAATACAAAATGATATTAACAACACATGTTAATCCATTTTGAGCATCGCCATGCATTTCTTTTAGTCCTAGTATATCAGGGTCCCAGAGATATCTCTCTCTTAACGAGCGGAGCAAATCCCATCTTGGTCACTCACATTCCTCGTCAAGATTCAGTGCATACCTAATGATGACCCTAATGATCATCCCGTTATGGATGACGTAAGATCATATTAAAGTATGTAGTTCCTCATACAGGAATCCATGGTGATCTTAGGTCGTAGGAACAAGCACACTATTCATATGAGAATCACTAATGACATATACCATGCATATTCTCATAGTGTGGTCAGTCCAGTTCGTGTTCTCTAGCACGTGCCTATATTCCAGACTTGACATCTCTATGTCCATGATCAGCAGAATATGATCATCCAGTCTGCGAATATACTCGTATGGATATGTAGCTTCTTACCTGAAGTATGTTTATCTCTATAAACATCCCACATATCACTAAGGACGGCTTATAATGTCATTCATTGGTTCACAGTTCTACTATCAGAATCACATACTTTGATGACATGAACCCGAAGTGTCATTCATGGTCGATCTAATGCATGTACACCTATTAGTCACCCATACACTCATTCATATACGAACTGAATAAACGTGTTTCTCATAATCTAATCTCTAGTCCAACACTTTGGCCTACGGCATAATTCCTACAGTCACCCACTTGCACTAGGCCAATCTTAAGCATCCAATGCTCATTAGGCAACATGACCTCCATGTTCTACTAGCGGGAAACATATGCCTATCAGATTATAGAAATTTACATTGCAAACTTGTAATGACTACTGTTGATCTCTATGATTAGTCGAGAACTTCTAACATAGATCGTCAGGTCTTAAGAGCAATCGGGACTATTCCAAGTTCCAAGATCAAGGCATACATATTGTCCACTTCTAAAGCGACAATATGGTATTGTTTCAGTTACAGTACCTTATTTGGAACTGTTTCCAAATTAGTGTATTCGAAATAAATAAATTGCGATAATGATCCATGTTAGGAAGGTGTAATAACTTACCACTACCGAGCTCCTCTGGATATCTTAGTTCTTCATGTTAGTAGTATGCCCTAGGCCAATATATTTGAGACCAAGATGTATGGATTGTGTTAAACAAACATTGTGTTTATTTAGAGATATTTTATATAATAAATGCGTATTGGTTATTTTATTCTTATTACTAAAATGAACCTTGAATATGATATTCAGCTTTATATCATCAAAGTATGTGACTTTGATAGTAAAACTATAAAGTATTATGAATGATATTCTAAACCGTCCCTGATCATTCATAGAATGTTTGTGAGACAAACATACTTTATGATAAGCTATAAATGTACATCAGTATGTTAGTTGACTGATGGTCATGTTTTACTGATCATGAATAAGAGTTATTAAGTCATTAATATAAGTATATGTTGGAGACCATATACTGGATTGACCCACTGGGAGAATACTACATGGTTCTGCGCCTGTTTCAGTTTGTTCTTTGTGTGTGACCCTGTAGCTTCACTTAATGTTGGCAATACACTTGACAGTCTATAAATCATGAGCGGACTCTAGCAAGCCATCATGACTACCCAATTTAAGTGAATATCGGTGACCCAATTTACCTAATAAACAATCACGTATTTAGTCCCTTTGTCACACGATATCTATATCGATCATAAGGCATGTAATATGCCATCCTTATATTAATCAATTAATATTTCTTGATCCCAAATTAAACTGAACAAGAACAAATGACATTAATAACTCTTATTAATTCATTTGAGTATGGCCATATATATTTCTTCAGTTCAATTCATCAAGAGGCCTAAACATATCTCTCTCATTTATGAGAGGAACAAATCCCGTCTTGATTGCACTCATCCCTCTACATGATTCATTGAATACCTAATCATAACCGTTATGACCACCCGGTTAAAGGCAGTGTTAGATTATATTAAAATATAAAATTACTCATGTTGGAAACCGAGACAATCTCAGGTCAAAGGACTATAAATACTTTATGTTACAAGAATCGCTAATGACATAAAACATGTAGCATTCTTATGGCGGGTCAGTCCAGTATATGGTCTCTAACATATACCTATGTTAATGACTTGATAACTATTTATCCATGATCAGTAAAACATAATCATCAGTCAACTAATATACTGGTGTACATTTATAGCTTGTATATATAAATATATATTTATATGTATCTGCAAGTATATTTGTCTCCACAAATATCCTATAAATGACCAGGGACGATTTAGAACAGCATTCATTACACTTTATAGTTTTACTATCAAAGTCACGCACTTTGATGAAATAAAGCTGAATTTCATATTCATGGTCTATTTTAATTATATTAGAATAACCTATACGCACATATTATATGAAATATCTTAGAATAAATATTATGTTTGTTATTACAATCCATCATCTAGGTCACAAATACTTTGGCCTAGGGTATAACACCATCACATATATCGTTCTTTATCCGTTCAAAGGGGTTGTTCGTGTGGATACCGGTAAAGGACGAAGCGAAGTGCGGCGTCTTTGTGATTTGGGTTGAAACCGTGGTTTTTGTTTGGAGAATCAGTTTATTTGGAGAATCGGTTTGTTAGGAGAATCGGTTTGCTTGGAGAATCGGTTCGTTTGGAGATTGCTTGGAGATCGGGAAACATTCAAAGGATCGGTTTGGAAACCGGATTGGATCGGGCAAAGAAAACCGTCAACCAAATTCATTTTTGATCATCACGGATTAAGCGTAATCCGAAGGTACAAAGTTATGAACTTTTCTTTGATTTAATTGTAATTCACGGATCCTTCTTTTGGGTTTCGAATTCGATTTTGTTTCGTTTTTGTTTTTCCGATGCGTTATGAATGGTAGAAACCCAACAGTGGTATCAGAGCCAAGTGAATTCCAATTAAATTAAGACGGATAAACCATTTTCGAAATATTTCTTTTGATTTTGAGGCGGTGTTTTTCAATTTTTGAATTTTGGTCATGAACGGTTGCAATTTCATGAAAGGGGACGACTTCATGAAAGGGTGCATGTGATGTATCTTGATCATGAATGGTTGCGATTTCATGAAAGGATACGACTTCATGAAAGGGTGCATGTGATGTATCTTGATCATGAACGGATGCGACTTCATGAAAGGATGCGACTTCATGAAAGGGTGCATGTGATGTATCTTAATCATGAACGGTTGCGATTTCATGAAAGGATGTGACTTCATGAAAAGGTGCATGTGATGTATCTTGATCATGAAAGGTTGCGATTTCATGAAAGGATGCAACTTCATGAAAGGGTGCATGTGATGTATCATAACCTTCTGATGGGTGTCTGAATTTTATGAAAATGTGTGAAACTACGTATATGATACACTAAATAAATTTCGAAAAGATGTATTCAACACATCAAGTTTTTTTAGAGAAATTTTGAGTTTCGGCACTGTATAAAATAAAATTTCTTCAGGGGCCCTGCCCCTTGAAACCCTGCAGGGGTTCTGCCCCTTGACCCCTTGACCCTGCGGGATCCCCTTTTTCGGGGCCATGCCCCGAACCCCGCTGTCATGCATAGATTAATCGTAGACCCCGAATTTCATATTCGTAATGCCTTATACATATTTCGTAAAATAGTTTAAAGTACAACATAATGCATATAACATGGCCTATTAGATATGTGATGAATGATTGTGATTTGTGTGTGATGATGTGATGTGTGTAATATATGTATGTATGTAATAACGGGCATGGTTCCGTTCTTGGTTGATGTGATGTAATTTATTTTGATGGTTAATTGTGACGGGCATGGTTCTGTTCATTTTATATATAATATAACTACCACGATCATACACATCATGGAGATGAAGAAGTTCACCATCCACCTCATACGCATCGTGGAGATGAAAGAGTTCACCGTCCACCTCATACACATCATGGAGATGAAGGAGTTCACCGTCCACCTCATACACATCATGGAGATGAAGGAGTTCATCAATGCCTTGTGGTTGAATGTATCTTAGGAAATGATCTTAATGATTGGCTCATTTAGATCATCAAGGCCATGTTATATCATATCATATCATATCATATCATATTTATTTTATCTGTGCATGTGATGTTCTGTGATGAAATACATGATAAAATAAAACAACTAAAACAAAAAGATTAAACATAACAATCCCTCATATAATATTGAATCATAGAAATGTCTCTCATGCATATATACTTATTATCCCTTCGATCATGCAAAATTTAGGTATGCCAAAGCATAGTGAATTAGCATAATCTTAGGGTGATAAGAAGCGAGAAATGATGATTCTCGATATTTAGACATGGTTAGATTCAACTGAACTATCAAGTCAGACTTGGGTTCGGGGAATATGATAGGATGCATACGCCGAGCATATGATGCTCATCCTATGGATTAAACGAGAGTTGTATGAGATACAATTGGAAATGTTCCTACCTAAATAATTAGGTTCTAGGCGATGAGCCAAAGCTCACTTGGAACTTGATGAAATATGGATCTTGGCCCACTATGAAATTTAAAGTTAAAATTTCCGAATCAATACATTTGAGGGTTATTGATTTGAATAAAATAGTGGGAGTTAAAATTATATTAAAATATCTCAAATCACATATTAATATAAACCTGCATTTAATTCTGTGTAGAAAATGGCAACAAACAACATATCAACTTTAACATTGCGATTCGTCCTTGAGAAGGACAATCTCAATGGGAAAAACTTCCTTGACTGGCATCGGAATTTGAGAATTGTTCTCAAACAAGAAAGGAAGAACTATGTCCTTGAAAGGCCCATTCCTAACCAGCCCGCTGATGATGTTGATCAAGAAGTGATAAACACTTATGCCAAGCATACAAGCGACTCTAATGATGTGACATGTCTCATGTTAGCCACCATTGATGCCGATCTTCAAAAGCAGTTTGAAAATTTAGAGGCATTTCCAATGTTGGCACAGATCAAGGAAATGTTCTAAGAGTAAGCTAGAAATGAGAGGTATAATGCACATTGTGCATTAGCAAGTTGTAAGATGGTTCCCAACTCCTCGGTGAGTGCTCATATTCTGAAAATGAAAGGGTACCTTGATCAACTTGAGAAACTAGGGGCAAAACTTGGCAATGAGATGGTTACCGATTTGATCCTTAGGTCTCTTCCTCCGAATTTCAAGCCATTTATAATGAACTATAATATGCATAACATGGACAAGAGTATCATGGAGTTGCACGGGATGCTGAAGAACTTCGAGGGGACTATGAAGACAAATGTTGTCAACGATGTTCTCTTGGTTCAGAAAGGCAAGGGTCAAAAGAGAAAATTCAAGGGCAAAGTCAAAGGAAAAGGTAAGGGCAAGGTGTTGTCCGAACCTAAGAACAAGAAACCCAAGGAGGGTGTTTGTTTCTTCTGCAACAAACCAGGCCATTGGAAAAGAAATTGCCAGGCATACTTGGAGGATCTAAAGAAGAAGAAGAAGAGTAGTGAGACTACTACTTCAGGTATTAATGTTATTGAAATTAATTTATCTACTTCTTCGTCTTGGGTATTAGATACCGGATGCGGTACTCACATTTGTAATAATATGCAGGGGCTGCAAAGGAGTAGAAGATTTGCGAAAGGTGAAGTGGACCTGCGGGTGGGAAATGGAGCAAGAGTTGCTGCATTAGCCGTGGGCATTTATTTATTATCTTTACCTTCTAGACTTGTAATAAATTTAAATAATTGCTACTATGTACCTGCTGTGAACAGGAATATTGTATCTGTGTCGAGATTGGTTATGGATGCTTTTAAGTTTGTTATTGAGAATAAGAACTTTACCATAATTAAAGAAAATATTTTCTATGCGAATGGTCAATTAGAAAATGGTATTTATGTTTTAAATCTTGATCATGAACATTACAAGACTATCTATAGCATTAATACAAAGAGATTTAAATCTAATGATTTGAATCCGACATATTTCTGGTATTGTCGTTTAGGACACATAAATGAGAAACACATTTCTAAACTCCACCAATATGGACTTTTAGACTCATTTGATTTAGAATCATTTGAGACGTGCGAATCTTGTTTATTAGGTAGATGACAAATACTTCTTTCACAAAGAGAGGTGAGAGAGCAAGTGAGTTATTGGATCTCATACATACAGATGTATGCGGACCAATGAGCACACCAGCTAGAGATGGTTTTTGATACTTCATTACTTTTATTGATGACTTAAGTAGATATGGATATGTTTACTTAATGAAACAAAAATCCGAATCTTTTGAATTGTTCAAAATTTTCAAGAGTGAAGTAGAAAACCGGCTAGGTAAGAAAATAAAAGCACTTCGATCAGATCGAGGTGGCGAATGTTTAAGCCTAGAGTTTGACAATCATCTTAAAGATTGTGAAATAGTTTCACAACTTACTCCTCCTAGAATACCTCAATGGAATGATGTCTCGGAAAGGAGAAACCGAACTTTACTGGATATGGTTCGGTCTATGATGAGTCAAACAGGTCTTTCGATATCCTTTTGGGGTTATTCCATTGAGACTGCCGCGTTCATACTAAACAGAATTCTATCAAAAGCTGTTCAAAAGACTCCATATGAGATATGGACTGGGAGGAGTCCCACATTGTCTTTTCTAAAGATTTGGGGTTGTTAAGCTTATGTGAAACGTCAAATTTCTGACAAGTTAACACCGAAATCTGATAAATGCTTATTTGTGGGATATCCTAAAGAAACTAAAGGATATTACTTTTATAACCCATCCGAGAACAAAGTGTTTGTTGCTCGAAATGGTATCTTTTTGGAAAGAGAATTTATTTCTAAAGGAACTAGTGGGAATAAAGTACACCTTGAAGAAATTCAAGATCCACTAATTAGCAATAAACAACCATTGGAAGATCCACAAGTCTCTTCAAGAGTTGACGAGTCCGGTCTTGAAACACAAGATACTCCTCGTAGATCTGGTAGAGTTCGTCATGAGCCCGAGAGATATGGATTTCTTGTGACTGATGATAGAAATGTGGCGCTCATAGATGATGAACCCACATCTTACCAAGAAGCTATAAAGGATCCTGATTCTCTTAAATGGTTAGAAGCCATGAAAACTGAGATGCAGTCCATGTACGATAATCAAGTTTGGAACCTAATTGATTCACCTGAAGGTTCTAAGACCATTGGGTATAAATGGGTTTTCAAAAGGAAAACTGACATGGACGGAAATGTGCATACCTATAAAGCGAGACTTGTTGCGAAAGGTTTTCGACAAACTCATGGTATAGACTATGACGAAACTTTCTCACCAGTTGTCATGCTTAAATCGATTAGAATTCTGCTTGCAATAGCCGCATATTATGACTATGAGATATGGCAAATGGATGTCAAAACAGCTTTTCTTAATGGAAATTTACTCGAGGATGTGTATATGACACAACCCGAGGGTTTTGTTGATCCTAAGAATTCTGGTAAGGTTTGCAAATTGTAACGATCCATTTACGGATTAAAGCAAGCATCTCGGAGTTGGAATTTTCGTTTTGATGAAGTAATCACAGGTTTTGGTTTTATCAAAAATGAAGATGAACCTTGTGTTTACAAGAGGGTTAGTTGGAGCGCAATAGTTTTTTAGTACTTTATGTAGATGATATATTACTCATTGGAAATGACATTCCGACTTTAACAAATGTTAAGACATTTTTAGGAAAGTCTTTTGCAATGAAGGACCTAGGAGATGCCGCTTATATACTCGGCATTAAGATCTATAGAGATAGATCTAAAAGGCTCATAGGTCTAAGTCAAAGTATCTATATCGACAAAGTGTTGACAAGATTTCGAATGGAAGATTCTAAAAAAGGTTTCATACCAATGTCACATGGCATAAAATTGAGTAAGACTCAGCGTCCTGCTAATCAGGAAGAACGAAATCGCATGAATAAGATTCCGTATGCTTCGGCTATTGGATCGATCATGTATGCCGTGCTTTGTACTAGACCGGATGTATCATATGCATTAAGTGCAACTAGCAGATATCAATCTGATCCCGGTGAAAGTCACTGGACAGCGGTCAAGAATATTCTGAAGTACTTGAGAAGAACTAAAGATTCATTCTTGATTTATGGAGGATTTGAAAGTGAGCTAGTTGTAACAGGTTACACAGACTCAAGCTTTCAAACCGACAATGATGATTTTAGATCGCAATCTTGTTATGTGTTTTGTTTGAATGGAGGTGCAATAAGTTGGAAAAGTTCCAAACAGGACACTGTAGCGGATTCTACGACAGAAGCGGAGTACATAGCAGCTTTGGAAGCAGCTAAGGAAGCAGTTTGGATGAATAAGTTCATTGAAGAACTCGGTGTGGTTCCTAGTATCGCAAATCCTGTGGATCTTTATTGTGACAACAATGGGGCAATCGCGCAGGCAAAGGAACCAAGATCGCATCAGAAAACCAAACACATACTTCGACGTTTCCATTTGATCAGGGAGATCATTGCGAGAGGAGATATTAAAATATGCAGAGTTGATAGTGATGATAATGTTGCCGATCCGTTGACTAAACCACTTTCTCAAGCAAAGCATGAGGGTCATGCTAGGTCGATGGATATTAGATACTTGTTAGATTCGGCCTAGTGCAAGTGGGAGATTGTTAGTAGTATGCCCTAGGCCAATATATTTGAGACCTAGATGTATGGATTGTGTTAAACAAACACTATGTTTATTTAGAGATATTTTATATAATAAATGCGTATTGGTTATTTTATTCTTATTACTAAAATGAACCTTGAATATGATATTCAGCTTTATATCATCAAAGTATGTGACTTTGATAGTAAAACTATAAAGTATTATGAATGATATTCTAAACCGTCCCTGATCATTCATAGAATGTTTGTGAGACAAACATACTTTATGATAAGCTATAAATGTACATCAGTATGTTAGTTGACTGATGGTCACGTTTTACTGATCATGAATAAGAGTTATTAAGTCATTAACATAAGTATATGTTGGAGACCATATACTGGATTGACCCACTATGAGAATACTACATGGTTCGTGTCATTAGTTATTGTCAGTAAAGAATGGACGATATAGATATCGTGTAACAAAGGGATACAATGCATGACATAAATTAGGTTTGATCGAATCATCTATACTTGATTAATTTGGGTAATCATGATGTCTTGCTAGAGGCCGCTCATGATTTATAATCCATTGTGATTATTGCCAACATTAAGTAAACCTATAGGGTCACACACAAAGAACAACTAATGAGACGTACACAGAAAAATCATAACTTATGTGATAAGTTGTATGGAGAGCTACATAGTCAAATGACACATCCAATCCTACATCTTATATGATAAGGTGTGTTGCATATATGGTTACATAGTTACCATGCACATAGGATATGAAACTTATGGACTATATAGGCACAAGAGACACTCCAAAATTAGATTAAGGGAATAATATTTTTCGTCCATTTTTTGTGAGACAAAGAGGAGAGAAAAATCCGAAAATTATTCTCTTGTTATTTTCTGTGAGAGAAATGAAGAATGAATACTAGCATATATCGTTCTTTATCCGTTCAAAGGGGTTGTTCGTGTGGATACCGGTAGAGGACGAAGCGAAGTGCGGCGTCTTTGTGATTTGGGTTGAAACCGTGGTTTTTGTTTGGAGAATCGGTTTATTTGGAGAATCGGTTTGTTAGGAGAATCGGTTTGCTTGGAGAATCGGTTCGTTTGGAGATTGCTTGGAGATCGGTTTGTGAGACCGATTAGGCGAAACATTCAAAGGATCGGTTTGGAAACCAGATTGGATCGGGCAAAGAAAACCGTCAACCAAATTCGTTTTTGATCATCACGGATTAAGCGTAATCCGAAGGTACAAAGCTATGAACTTTTCTTTGATTTAATTGTAATTCACGGATCCTTCTTTTGGGTTTCGAATTCGATTTTGTTTCGTTTTTGTTTTTCCGCTGCGTTATGAATGGTAGAAACCCAACACTTCATAAGTACTTAGATATTTATTATAGTCATCAAACGACTGTCATTTGCTCTCTTATACTCTAAGCATATTGCACAGTATATTGTATGGCTTGAAAAATCTTATTCATCCCGTTATCAGGAACTGTTTCTTGTATATTGAACCTTTCAATAAACGAATGATAAACGTATGTCCTCATTATATGAACGTCGTAGGCAGGAATTCTTTCTTTCATATTGAACTCTTTCAATACATATTGTTGAAAGCATAGAATCCAATTCATGTACCTTTCATTGTTCATATTAGTGCCACAAACATGAACTCTTTCTTGTATATTGAATATTCAATATATGGTTGAAGGCATAAAATCTAATTCTTATACCCTTTTATTGTTCATGTGAATGTCATAAGCAAGAATGCTTTCTTGCATGTTGAACATTTCAACATATGGCTGAAAGTATAGAATCTCATTCATTTATGTTTACATCATTCATATGAACACCATGAGCAAGAACATTTCTTGCACATCGAATTCTTTCAATATTTTACTAATGTGCTTTATCTTATAACCAGAAGTATGTATAGACTTCAACTCCTAACTATTAGGATGTGTAAGTTGTTGTAATGCAGGAAGATTGCTATGCTATACTTCCACTGAATTTCTTGAAATCAAGGTGGTTGCATCTATTTTGATTAAGTCAAATTCTTCAATTTACTTTGTCAAATAGATCCATCCTGAGATGCTTGCTTTATTCCATGAATTTACCTTTCAGAATTTTTACGATCATAAAACTCTTGCCATGTATCAAAGATACATCCACATTAAAGTTCCTATAAAGGAATATGAGTTTTATATCCTTGTTCCATCATTCACAATCACATTGTGCTATGGAAGTTAGAATTCGTAATAGCAACAAGTGATAAAGTCCTTTTACTATAGTGATGGTGTTATGCCCTAGGCCAAAGTGTTTGTGACCTAGATGATGGATTGTAATAACAAACATAATATTTATTCTAAGATATTTCATATAATATGTGCGTATAGGTTATTTTAATATAATTAAAATAGACCATGAATATGCAATTCATCTTTATGTCATCAAAGTGCGTGACTTTGATAGTAAAACTATAAAGTGTTATGAATACTATTCTAAATCGTCCCTGGTCATTTATAGGATATTTGTGGAGACAAATATCCTTGCAGATACATATAAATATATATATTTATATATACAAGCTATAAATGTACACCAGTATATTAGTTGACTGATGATTATGTTTTACTGATCATGGATAAATAGTTATCAAGTCATTAACATAGGTATATGTTAAAGACCATATACTGGACTGACCCGCCATAAGAATGCTACATGTTTTACGTCATTAACGATTCTTGTAACATAAAGTATTTATAGTCCTTTGACCTGAGATTTTCTCGGTTCCCAATATGAGTAATTTTATACTTTAATATAATCTAACACTGCCTTTAACTGGGTGGTCATAACGGTTATGATTAGGTATACAATGAATCATGTAGAGGGATGAGTGCAATCAAGACGGGATCTGTTCCTCTCATAAATGAGAGAGATATCTTTAGGCCTCTTGATGAATTGAACTGAAGAAATGTATGGCCATACTCAAATGAATTAATAAGAGTTATTAATGTCATTTGTTCTTGTTCAGTTTAATTTGGGATCAAGAAATATTAATCGATTTATATAAGGATGACGTATTACATGCCTTATGATCGATATAGATATCGCGTGACAAAGGAACTAAATACGTGATTGTTGATTAGGTAAATCGGATCACTGATATTCACTTAAATTGGGTAGTCATGATGGCTTGCTAGAGTCCGCACATGATTTATAGACTGTCAAGTCTATTGCCAACATTAAGTGAACCTACAGGGTCACACACAAAGAACAAACTGAAACGGGCGCAGAAAATCCTAGCGACTTATATGATGAGTTGCATAAGAATGTCACAAAATATATTGTCATCTTATGTGATAAGATGTGATATATATGTATATAAAGACTATGAGCACAAAAGATCATGTAATCTAGAAGAGTCTAGATGATGGCATATGGATAATGATGAGTGATGTCATAAACATATTTTAGTGTGAATAGACATGACTCTTCACCTCTATATAAGGACATAGAGGGCTCCAAATTCACAACACAACACATCATTCTCTCTCTCATTATTTCTCATTCTCTTTTGTGAGACAAAAGAGAGAAAATATACTTTCTAATTTGTATGACAAAATTATGAAAGGGTGCTTTCCTTTTTGTATGACAAAAATGAAAGAGTGCGATTATATGAGAGGAATTATATACATCTTTTGTGAGATAAAATAAGAAGAGTTTTCTTATACAACAGGAGAACAAGTTACTAGCATATATATTGTTCTTCTTCCTGTTTTAAGAAGTTTGTTCGTGTGGATACCGGTAGAGGCGTTTGTACTTTCGGCGCTTGTGATCTATTCGACCTAAGAAGATGAGAACGGTTTGTTGAGAGTTTTGGTGGAGACCGATTGTGTGTGCGGTAGATGACTTCCGCACGATGCGACCTAGACGGCCTAGACGGACGTAAAATCGGTTAGGACGGTAACCGGTTTAGAGGCGCATGGACAATATGCATGGTTTGAGCGTCACGGATTAAGCGTAATCGGAAAGGTATTATTAAGATTTATTTCTTTGATTTAACCGATACGCACGGATCCTCGGATTGGTTTTGGACGAAATTTTTGTTTTCCGCTGCGTTATGCACGTCTGAAACCCAACATATAGCCCATACTATAGCTACTTTCTTTGCTATTTTAGGTTATCCATGTACTGTATGCAATGGTCATCAAGCCATTGGATACTCCAATCAAGTTCCAAATATGATTGCTTGTATATGCGCTACATCTCAGTTCTCATGGTCCAACCATTTTGAGAACATTGTCTCTTCACAGTCTCCTCGGTAGAAAGTCAACTCATCATCTTTGAGCATCTTTTATGAGAGATCATATCTCTCACCTTAATATCTACCAGGTCTGTGAGGAGGACCTTATGTTTCATGTACAACCTTATCAACTACTTGATAGACTCATTAATGGTTCATCGTTAGTATGTGGATCTCGAACCTTTCGAGATGTATTATACTCCCACCACTTCTTTAGGAGATGAGATCTCTTTTAAAGAAGTCTGAATTATGAGTAGCAAACAATTTGAACTCATAATGGATGTAAAACAATATCAAATTGATATTCCACAAATATTTATGAGATTGTTGTGTTGACATCGTCAAACCTTTTGACACGAGTCGTACTTTTAAAGACAATTTGGGACTATTCCAAACCCATATCACATATGGTGTCCTTTTGAACCTTATGATATTCAGTGTTTAGTATATGCAAGAGTATAAACCTATAAAAGTCTCGGAGGCATAGACTGAATCTTATCCAATAAGTTTCATTTTCTTCTTTATGTGCATATCGAGAGATGCTGCATATAGAATTAATTGTGAAACCTTTTCTACAATTTCTAAGATAATTGTTAAACTATTGACTCAAATACTTGCCACTTTGATTTGATCGAAGTTCTCTTATTATTTTGTCAAGGCAATATCAAATTTCAATCTTAAATGCTTTGAACATTTCAAATACTTTGTGTTTCATTAAGTAAACCTTTTACTTAAAACACTTTTAATATGAAATTATGATATTCCTTATTTCTAGCTGGCTTGCTTTTGTCTCTCATGCATCTACATGCATGAGACTCAACAAACTAACCCATCAACTTCGTGATGGTTGCCCATTCTTGTCACCCTGTTCGATAAATAAAATTCGCACGTCTCAATTGATCCTAGATCCAGTGAGTCAAACTTTTCACATAGGGTGGAGTTTTAAAAATGCGATTCTTATGTTGTGACTTAGATGACATTGCTAGAAGTATGAAATCAATGGACTTATTATTTAGCATATAAAGGTTATTTTCTAAATGAACATTTCAAATAGACAAATCTAGAAAAATTTTATTATTCCAAATAATAAATTTTACAACCATTTTAACGCTAATGTCGAAATAACATTTATTTCATTAAAAAAGTCCACAATGGCTAAGTCAATAAAATCCTAGAGTTAATGTAGCAACTCTTGCTTCATTCCCCACTTGTAGGTTGATTTCTCCTCAAGCTAATCTTCTACTTCTGAGTAATATCCTGCACATTCAAAATGTGAGAATTACAGTGGATATCCAATATCCAAGTAGAGATTTAGAAAGAGGAATACCTGAAACAGTAGCCATTGATTCTTCTTCTTGACATATCTTACATCCTCTTCTCTAGTGATTACGCATAGAACATGCAATCACTTCTTCAGATTTCTCAGGTTTAGGCAACTCGTTGCCTTTACTCTTGATCCAGCTCTCCCATGCGGCTTGTCTATTCAACTCCCTTTCCTTTTCAGTCCTGAGGGTATCAATGATAACTTTTGCCTCTATGTCTTTCTCTGCCTGTTTAAGCATCTTATGCAATTCCGTGATCGTCATCTCCATCCGACGCTTATGAAATTCAGTAATGAACAAATCAAAGCTCAGAGGAAGCGATCCAAGAATCATGTCAACCGTGAATTCTCTTGGAATAGGCGAACCAAGTCTCTCTAAGTAATCAATGTGGCTTCTCTACCGGTATCTACACGAACAAACTTCTTAAAATGGGAAGAAGAAAAATATATATGCTAGTAGCTTGTTCTCCTCTTACATAAGAAAACTATTTTTCTTCTTTTTATTTTGTCTCACAAAAGATATATAATTTCTCTCATATAATCACACTCTTTTGTTTTTGTCATACAAAAAGAAAGCACCCTTTCATAATTTTGTCATACAAATTAGAAAGTATATTTTCTCTCTTTTGTCTCACAAAAGAGAATGAGAAATAATGAGAGAGAGAATAATGTGGTGTTCTGAATTTTGGAGCCCTCTATATCCTTATATAGAGGTGAATAGTATGTCTCTTCACACTAAAAGATGTGTATGACATCACTCATCGTTATCCACATGTCAATCTAGACTCTTCTAGATTACTGGATCTTTTGTGCTCATGGTCTTTATATACATATATATCACATCTTATCATATAAGATGACAATATCTTTTGTGACAACTCTATGCAACTCATCACATAAGTTGTTAGGATTTTCTGCGCTCGTTTCAGTTTGTTCTTTGTGTGTGACCCTGTAGGTTCATTTAATGTTGGCAATATACTTGACAGTCTATAAATCATGAGCGGACTCTAGCAAGCCGTCATGACTACCCAATTTAAGTGAATATCGGTGATCCGATTTACCTAATCAACAATCACATATTTAGTCCCTTTGTCACACGATATCTATATCGATCATAAGGCATGTAATATGCCATCTTTATATAAATCGATTAATATTTTCTGATCCCAAATTGAACTGAACAAGAACAAATGACATTAATAACTCTTATTAATTCATTTGAGTATGACCATACATTTCTTCAGTTCAATTCATCAAGAGACCTAAAGATATCTCTCTCATTTATGAGAAGAACAAATCCCCTCTTGATTGCACTCATCCCTCTACATGATTCATTATATACCTAATCATAACCGTTATGACTACCTGGTTAAAGGCAGTATTATATTATGTTAAAGTATAAAATTACTCATGTTGGGAACCGACACAATCTCAGGTCAAAGGACTATAAAACATGTAGCATTCTTATGGCGGGTTAGTCCAGTATATGGTCTCTAATATATACCAACGTTAATGACTTGATAACTCTTTATCCATGATCAGTAAAACATGACCATCAATCGACTAACATACTGACATATATTTATAGCTTGTCTACAAATATATATTTATTTATCTTCGCAATTATATTTGTCTTTACAAATATCATATAAATGATCAGGGACGATTTAGATAGCATTCATAATACTTTATAGTTTTACTATCAAAGTCACGTACTTTGATTACATAAAGCTGAATTGCATATTAATGATCTATTTTAATTATATTAACCTATACGCACATATTATATAAAATATCTTATAATAATTATAATGTTTGTTAATTCAATCTGTCAACCTAGGTCAGAAATACTTTGGTCTATGACATAACACCATCATAAGATCCTTGTAGAAATTGAATGCAGCCTTGTTTATATCCATGATCATGGTATCATTAACCATGAGTGTGTGAATGAAATTAGTTCTCTTTCTAGTGGATGCCATCAATTGAAAGAGTTTGATATTTCAATCCCTGTCTTTGATCCATTTAGCTTTGGATCGTTGCTGCCATTTAATACTTTAAACTTCACACAATTCGTTGAATTTGGTTTTGATCCATTTAGCTTTGGATCGTTGTTGCCATTTAACACTTTAAACTTCACACAATTCATTGAATTTGGTTTTGATCCACCTCCTAAGGATCTGCTCAAATTATCTTCTAAATAAGGAATTTCTTTGAATACCCTACTCTTTAATTTTGGCAGCCTGGTGATTGAATTTGTTGTTCAATTCTTGAGGATTAGTCGATAGTGTGGAGGTCCACTCATTAGTAATCAGTGTCCTCAGTGTCTTATCCTTCAACCATCAGTTTTCAAATCGGAACCTTCTCATGCGCACAAAGTTAGATTTAATTTTGAGAATGATAGGAGTAGTAACTCGAGTCGCTGCTTGTTGAGAAAAATTAGGATAAGATTGTAAGCATGAGTCGGAGACTAAGAATCAATCCAATCTAGAAGGCTCGAGAAGTCAAGGGAAGCTCCAGATCAAATCCAGAGACCTCTTGGAAGGGAGTCGTCATCTCGGTTTGGTTTGATTCTCGTTTAAACTCTTTCTCGTCCCTGATTTTTCAGATCTGAATTTTTGTGTAAAAATAATGAAATATAGATCAAATCTTGTTTTTCATGTCATAAGTGACTGAATTTAGGATAGGGTTAGACATTTGTATGATGTGTGATTGAATTCTTGCATTTATTAGATTCAATCTTGTCTATTTGTGAAGTTATGTTCAAAACACCAATTTATTGAATATTTATCTAAATCTGTTTAGAAGAAGAGTGTTAGATCAAATTGAGACTTACAAATCTATATTTAGGGATTTATTGATCATTAGAACACTTGGAAAAAGTTCTTGTTTGATTGATTTTGGTTTTGGGTCGAATTTAAATACGAAAACTGAAAGTAGAAGTTTTTAGTTAAACTTTACGTCTTGATTCATTTATTAAGTGTTTTTGGAAGAAAATACTCAAACCTTGATTCTAGATCTGTTAAGATTATTTCTTGAATGATTAATGATATCCATATTATACAAATTGTCAAATTAACCCTATGTTTATCCATAAAAGTTAAGATCTGTCCTACTGCAGTAATTTTTTCAGTTTTTCAGTTTTTTTACTTCCATTTTGAGTCCAAAACAAATCTGAAAATTTAAAAATATATTTTTATTTTAAGCTACTCATTTAGTAGATAATTCTCAAATCAAATTTTGCCCAATTCCTGTTTATAATCTGTGAGATATTAATTTTGCAAATTTCTTATTTTCCTGTTTCTGTTTTTCTTTTTTCAATTCTCTGTTCAGTTTCTTTCTAATTTTTAAAAATTAAAAAAATAATAATAAAAATTAAAAAATAGTGATATCTGAAAGATTCTGAAGTTTAAATTTCATTTCTAAAATTTAAAATAATATTTGTTAAGACAAATTTTGAGATATTAGACTAATTTCAACTGTTGGTCTATCTGCTGAAATTTCTGAGCTTCTGTCTGTATTTTAATTATTTCTCTTAATCTGTCACGCACAATTATATTAAATTATAATGGTAGTTTCTTGAGTCTGTGATTGACTTAATATAGAAATTTGGTGATTTTTGAAATTGTGCTTATTTTTCTGAAATTTACTAAAATTTACTAAAATTGACTAATGCTGAAAATGCAAATCTAATAAATTTCTGCACTAAACTGCGTAATTCTGGAAATTCTTGAATAAAACCTAAATTCCAGTAAGATACCACTGTGAAGATCCCTCTTTCTAGTTTCCAACAATAACTCATTTACTAAATTTGAAGTTCGTTTGGTCTAGTTATGAGTCAAAATACAAAAGTGTGTCGAGCTGAAAATTTTGAATAAAACTTGAATTACGGTTAAAACCTTGGAATTTTATAAATAAGACCCTAAAACCTTCAGAATTAATTATGAATATGTTTTACTTAAGGCCAGTCTCTTTGTGTTTGACCCCTAAAACCCAATACCACATATACACTAAATATTGACATTAGGGAAAATATAAATTATTTTGTGAACACGTGATTACACCACGACACGTTTTCGCGTAGTTACAAGACTGCCTAAATCAGCGATTACGTGTCATACACGTGTCAATTCCGTCAATAAATAGATCAAATATTAACCCAGTGACCTAATTTGGACAAATCAAAAGTTGAATGATCTATTAGGAACAATTAAAAATTGTGTAACCTATTTGGTCATTTTATGAAAGTTGAGGGATCTACCGTGAAATTTTCCCTAATAAAAAACCATAGAATTAGCAAGTTATGAGTTAGGTAGTTGCTTTGTTGATTTCATCTTTTCCTTTTTCTCTAATTCAATGGTCTCTTGAATTTATTTTGTTGCTTATTTGGTCAAATTTACTTATACTTCAGATCAAAACATACCCATCAAAACAATATCATATAATACAGAACCACTAATAATATTATGAAAAATACCCCATACAACCAATATCATTGATACTATACCACTAAACGTATTATGAAAATGTCGCACAAAGCACGAGAAATCAACTTGTAATAAGATATAATTAACATATTTATTAATTATTAATAGGTTATAATTCAAAATATTTTGGTGCAATAAAAGAGTTCCATATCACTCCTTTTATTTCTACCATTAGATCTAAATATTGATCACATCACCTCTTTTATTTTCACCATTGGATCTAAATTAATATTAATATTAATAATTAATAATTAATATTAATATTAATATTAATATTAATATTAATATTAATTTTAATATTAATAATTAATAATTAATAATTAATAATTAATAATTAATAATTAATAATTAATAATTAATAATTAATAATTAATAATTAATAATTAATAATTAATAATTAATAATTAATAATTAATAATTAATAATTAATATTAATATTAATATTAATAATAATAATAGTATATAATGCTAAAAAGTTTTCTTTCATCTCTATATACTAAAAAGTTTTCTTTCATCTCATGAAGCCACGTTGCCTTTTAATGTTAACCAATTGATTAACTTATTCAATGATCAAGATTTTGCCACATAATGCTAAAAAGTTCTCTTCCATCTCATGAAGCCACATGGCCTTTTAATGTTAATTAAACTTATCTAATGATCAAGATCTTTTCCATACAAACTTTTAATATTGATCATTATATTAAAAAAACCAAAGGCCATGATCATTATGAGGGACCTGATATATCATGACACACTGTAGCAAGCTCAAACCATGACGACGGTATGTATATCAAATAAACAATGTAAATTGAAAAAATAGTATATATAATTCATTTTCGTAAATAGTGAAAACAATATATAGAAAATAAAAATAGTGTATTAAAAAATGGTAATACGGTATACACAAATTCCAAAAGTAAATAATACATAAAAATAAGAATTTGTCTAGAAAAGTGAAAGCAAGATATAGAAGAAAAGAAGTATATTGAAAAGAAAAAAAAACAGTATATATATAGCCTGTCGTGATTTGGATGTGCTATAGTGCGTCATTGCACCACTCAAACAGAGGAGATATCTCAAGTTCGTGCCCGGCTTAGACCGTGGTTTTTTCTTGAGAGACATACAAATAGGGGCATAAACGGTTTAGATAATGGTAATACCATATACGTATCTGTATTATTTTCTCAAATACATATACGAATACGGATAGTTCCACATATATATATATATATATATATATATATATATATATATATATATATATATATATATATTACGAATACGGTTTGGATAATTTTCTTCAATATTTTAATGGATTGTTGGTAGTTTTTTTGTCTTTCAACCTTACCAAAAAAAGAAATATTGCTGAGAAGAAGACAAGAAATAGATGAGACCATCCTGTTGTCTTACAAAACAAGTTTCCTATATCAACCTAAAAATTATTTGAGAAAAATTTGCAATGCTCTTGCATTATCCCTCTCCTGTAATAAAAGTCTTAAATTGTGATATTCATCTTAAATTACCTGACAAAACTTGCAGTATTGCTGAAGAGGTATTAAAACTTAATTTAAATATGCTTTCTTGAATACTGTATTATTTTGGTTAGTGTTTAATACATAATTGATTAAAGGCTAACATGTATTTAATGAGGCTGTTTCTAAGTTAAGATAGCTTGGTAAAAAAATTTACAAGGATAACACTTCTAGCTATATACTCTACGAGACATTTTGGTTCTGTGTACTTTTGATACCAAAATAATTTATTATCATTAAATAAAATAGTTAATAATTGTATTTGTTAATTTAGCTCTTTTATTTTGTGAACAACATTTAGTGTTATACATGATGGAGAAGAGGAAATCAACAAATGCCTAAAGCGGGAAAAGTGGAAGTGTGATAAGAAAAAAAGAAATTAGCTTAAGAAATGAATACAAATCGTAGTTATGGGCTTCAATTTAGCATGGCCAGATGATTGGAGTTGCATCAAGTTAGCATGAAAAATCTGAATAGTTATTTGTCTAGAGGATATTCGGCTTAAGTATGTAAAAATATTTTAGGACCGAAAAGTGTGTGAATTTCTACCATAAATATTATCTTGATGTTAAACCAACAGAATGGGATATAACATGAACTTTCATGTCATGTTGAAATGAAAATGTAAATATTATTATAGTGTAAATTATAGTTGAAGATATGTAAACATTTGACAGAGAATACCGAATGCTTATCTGTAACATCTCGCGCAAAGCACGAATTATTTGCTAGTATAGTATAATTCTAAACACTTTGGTAAAATAAGAGAGTTCCACATCGCATATTTTATCTTCATCATTGGATCTAAATATTGGCCATATTACCCATTTTATCTCTCCCATTGGATCTAAATATTGATCTCAATGAGTGTCTAACGATCATTAATTAACATTACATTAAATCTTCTCCATTTATAATTCTATGTTTCTCGCCAATACTTCATTTATTTCCTTAGAAGTTCTATTTAATGGTCCATATTATTTCTATTAAATAGAAAATTTAAAGATATAATATACATGATAACTTTGCCAAATTCATATTCCATATTTTTTAATATACATGTCGATGATTTAATTATATATACAAATAAATAATAGTAGAATATTAAAATATGTTAATTTATATTAGATTTGTATAGATATACATATATGCATGCTTATCCGTACGTAGCAAGCCTTTGGTGAAACAAGAGAGTTCCACTCACCCCTTTATCTCCATCATTGAATGTAAATATCGATCACATTACCCCTTTTATCTCAACCATCAGATCTAAATATTGATCTCAACAAATGTCTAATGGTCATTAATTAACATTATATTAAATCCTCTTCATTTGTAATTCTGTGTTTATATCTATAACTTCATTTATTTCCGTTTCCTCTAATGGTCCATATTATGTCTATTAAATATAAAATTTAAAGATATAATATACATGATAACTTAACCAAATTCATATTCCATATTTTTAATAGACATGTTGGTGAATAAATAATAGTAGAATATCTTAATATGTTAATTTATATTACATTTATATACATATACATATACATATACATATAAAATCACGTATTAAAAAAATATATCGTTTAATCTACCCCCTCCGTATCGCGTACCGAGAAATATTACGTACCGAATTTTCACTTTTTCGGGTTCATCAAATTATTGATCATTTTCAACATATAAAGCAGGGACGAAGCTTAATAGAGACTGGAAGGGGCCATGACCCCCCAAGATTTTGAAAACGTAATATATGTTAGTAGTGTTTTACTGAAGAATTTTTTTTGAAATATATGTATTTCTATATATTTGGCCCCCTCAAAATTTTTGCTAAGTGTTAATCAATGAAAAAAATTCTTTTTGGCCTCCCCAAATAATACCATCAAGCTCCATCCCTGATATGAAGATAGTCTTAATCACCGCTTGAGAATTGAGCATGCTCAATAAAATTAATATATTACTTCTAAATTGACAATCAAACATAATATGGATTTTACAATAATCTGAGAGTTATTATGTAATTATTATTTTTTTATATTCAAAACCCTTAGGTATTCATATATATTTATAAAAAAAAATAGTATAAATGTTCCATACACCACTCAAACCCAACAAGAAAAGAAAAAACCTACAGAAAATATATTACAAACCAAAACAAAAACAAGTAAAAAGGGTCTGATCAGGCAGGGCAAGGAAATAGCCTCGATAGAATGCAACCTTTTGAGATGAAAAGTCCTTAAAAATCTTGGATAGGTTGTATCTTCATAGACATAGTGCAAGGTTCTAGCTAAATTTGCCAAATTATGAGCCTCTTTATTATTATTTCGCCCACAAAAAAAAAAGTTGGATATTTAACCCGCTTTTTCCACAAAACAGATTCCATGGCGTCCTGGATTGCAGTCCAATTTGAAGGATGAATCTGATTTGGGTCTGTTTGCTCTCTCATTAATTGTACCAATTCCAAGCTATCCATAAAGAAGGTACAAGAAACCCACCCAACTCCAAACACAAATATTCCAGTGCCGATTTGAGAGCGAGGCATTCAACCTGAAGAGCAGGCTAAGCCAAAACACTTTTCATGATCACCCATCTTAATTTTCCATCTTTACCCTTAATAATTACCCTAATGCCACTCAACCCTAGATTTTGTGAATTTTGTGTAATGTATGCAATGGCTGTGTATTTCCCATTTGTAAAAATTACATTGTTTCTTGTAATCCAAATTTCCTAAATTGAGCAAGCAACCAAGCAACAGAAAAGATTGGATTTTGCCCTTATCACTTTTCTTAGATTAATCAGAAATTTATCCACCTCTCGAGCTTCTGAGAGATTAATGCCTAGATTCATCCAGATAAATTATGCATGGGGGCAAAGGAAAAAAAAATATCACATTCAGTCTCCTTGTTGTAATCACAGATTACACAAGTAGGTGGGATACCCGCTATCCGAGTGTGTAACCTCTCTCTTGTAGGTATTGTATGAGAACACACTTTCCAGAAATAATTTAATTTTAGGTAGAACCTGTTTGAGCCCCAACATTTAGAGTAGGAATTTTTGAGTTTCATCCGGATGAGAAAGCTCCAGTAATCTTTTAATACCCACTTCATAAGCTTCTTTCATTGAAATTTCCCCGCTCTAGAATCTCTCCAAATCAATCTATCTTGTATGGTTGCATTTCTTATTGGATTGTAAAACATCCCTCGAAAGAAATTCCTAGGGACACTATCCATAATACTCTCTACCATTTCCCAATTCCACTCCTGATCTTTCATTAAATATAAGTCTTTGACCTTGGTATGCTTTTGTTGTAGGTTTAAATATAAGTCTTTGACCTTGGTTATGCTCGGTGATGCCGTGTCCCGTACATTTTTCACATAACCTCACGAATCGCTTGTAGTATTCGCTAAGAGTCTCGTCAGATGCTTGGCCGATTCTGATAATCTCTTTCCTTAGCTTCGAAATAAGACTGGGGTTATGATATCTTTGCATGAATTTAGTGCATAGGTCCTCCCAATTGTCGACCGGGTCCTGAAAGGAAGCACGCAATCACAGATGACACATCGGAATAAAATTTTACCCGTTTCCTAACTAAGAATCCGTGTATTATCAATCAAATCATAAAAATAAATCTTATTTATACCTTAGATTCGGCTAATTCGGTTTGTAAGGCTTCACGATTCGTCTCCAAACGATCTCCCAGCGTCTCTTGCGGATTTGAACACGAAAGGCGCCATGACTCCGGCACCGCCCTCTACACGTATCCACACGCGACTGACTCGTTGGCGGAGAAACCGAGATTACTAGATCTGGTTTCTCTTTCTCTCTCTCTCAATAGGCGGCTAGGTGTGGTATGGATCTTCTGACCTAATCAGACGAACCATTCATCTATTTATAACATCTAATGCTTACACCTCTTCACCCTCCTTTTAATTTTCTGTATCAACCAAGTTAGTTATGTTTGTGTGCGGCCATGTAGGTTTATTTAATATTGGTAATAAACTTCAAGTTTATAAATCATAAGTAACCTCTAGTACGACGTTATGATTACCTAAATTAAATGAATTATACGTGATCATAACCTATATATTAATTATGTATTTAGTCCCTTTGTTAAATGATATTTATATTGATCATAAGACATGGTTTTATGTCATCCTTATTATGATCAATTCTCTTTCCTGAATTATAATTAGATTGAATAAATTAAAAGATATTAACAACACATGCAAATTTTTATTAGGGGGCCTTAAGATATCTCTCTCGTATCCGAGAGTAACAAATTCTATCTTGATCATTCACATTCGAACTCATGGTTTACTAAATACCTGATCATAACTTTTATAATTATCCAGTTAAAGACAACGTTTGATTATGTCAAAGTATGAAGATGTACGTGTAGGAATCTATGATAACCTCAAAGCAAATGACTACTCACACATTAGATGATTGGAAAATACTAATGACATATACCATGTATATTCTCAAAGTGGGTCGATCAAATATATATTCTCCAACATATATTTGTGTTAATGAATTGATATCCAATATTCATGATCAGTAAAACGTGATCATCATCCAAATAACATACTAGTAACTATATATATGATTTGAGATTTTCAAATATGTTTGTCTTACAAACATCTCATATATGACTAGGGATAATTTAGAATTGTATTCACTTTGCTTTACGGTTTTACAATCAGAATCACATATTCTGATGGCGTATAACGAACATACATATTCGTGGTTCATTAATAATCTAACAACCTTTACGAAAAATTATTATATGAAAAACTTTATGAGATAAAATATCAAATACAAAAATATAATGTCTGATAAATAATCCATTTCCTACACGGCTAAATAGTTCGGCCTAAGGTCCCCCTTCAAATGTCGCAACCAATCCTTAGGTCCCTTATTTAGACAATGAGAGAAAGCTAATAATGCTATTTTGTCCTTACTTTCATTATCATAGTTACTAGTGAAAGTAACTATATTGAATTTCAATTCTGTGATAAATTTTCTAGTATTTTCGGTTGGTCTACCATCAGATCTAGGTAGGTGACTCAAGAAGTTATGTGTTAATTTAAAATCGGGCACTTGAGGTAAAACTATTTTAAACGGAGTTTCACCTAAGACTGGTGTCATGTACTCACCTAATATTTCTCCCAAGTTTGATTTTATTGATTTTGCAAACCCTGTAACATTTGTGATAATAGAGTCTGCATTTGAGGATTTGCTAACATTTCATTCAACATATTTGGATTTGGATTATTGTTAATATTATCAAGATTATTAGATATATTTGATTTAGGGCTTGTTTGATGATGTGATATTATATTTGAATTCCAAGTTGAGTTTATCATAGAAATGTAGTCTATAATAGATTCATCAACACCATAAAAAGTAAGTAAAAAACTGCATGGTGCATAGAGTTGATTGGCTAAGATAGGAATTATTAATTGTTGTAAATATTATTGTTGTTACTTAATTTATTTCTGATTTTAATTTTATTTGCTGGAATTTTGTTGTCTTTATAAGATAATACTGCACTGATTGTAGCTTGAATGATTCATTTAAAGACGGAACTTCTCAATGGTATATGTTAAGTGTTCCGTTTTCTTTATCTCTCTTTCCGTAGACTTTAGCCGTTTCAATTTTAGAATTAATTGTTCACCTAAATTTCCTTAATTTCATATTTAATTATATCAAAAATTATATTGCTAGAATATTTAGAAAGTTTATTTTCTTAAATTTGAATAACTTGTAGTAATTTATATTTTCTTGAGATAATATTGACTTCAATATTTGTTATATCCATTTTTAGACATGCATATCTAACTGCAACGTTCAAATATATTGTGTCATGATGGCATTTTTCTTGATAAATTGATACACAATACCATATTAGTAGTAATACTATATTTTTTCATGTGAGTGTGATCTAAGATGTAAATTGATTTAATAATGATTTTGTAGGATTAAATATGAATTATTTATACAAAATGAGATAGCAATTATAACTAGTGATATTTTGAATTTTCATTACAGTAAAATTATCCATAATAATATTTGACGGTTATAATTTATTTGCATAAATGGAAGAGAAATAATATAATTTCCATTTTATAGGGGTGTGTTATATTTTGAAAATTTGAAGGTGTCGTCCAAGTAAATTCATGTATTAAAATTTGAGATTTTGCAGGGGTTACCCATGAAAATTTCCTTGCAAAACTCCCCAAGCTTTGGCACGTGTCAAATGGAGAAAACACATCCAAAAATGAAAGATAGTTATAATAACTAGGTGGAACCCTCATTCTGCTTCGGAATAAAAATATGTAACTTCTAATTTTCAAAGGCACGCTTGAAATTCTTATGTTCTGTAAGAGAATAAAGGAAATTCCCCGAGATGAATATAAGCTAAGGTTTCATTTTACGTTAAGTTATTTAATTTCATATTTTGTTGGATTACAGGAATTTATATAAATTTCCTAATTTTATGGAGGTATATGATTATATCTAGTTTTTCAATATTTTTGAAAGGCTATATACATGAAATTGCTCATTTACAAAAGATAGAGAAATAACATGATGTTCATTTTTCTACCAACATTGTGAAATAATGAAGTTGCTTTCACTGGCAGGATTATATGTTCTAGTTTGAGATTTAATTTTTCTCTTTTAAGGATAACTTTGCTTTTTAGGGATCTATAGAATGATAAAAGGGCTAGTGTTCATAGTTGAATCATGAATGTTGATATTATAAGCATGTCCAGTGTAGCCCAACTTTAATCCCAGAATTTTTTTTGTCTTTATGATGTATGACTTTATTTTAAAAAGTATATTCTAATTATTGTTATATGTTATATTCTAAAATAAATTATTCTCTATAAATATTTTAATTAGAATATATGCTATAAGTATTTTTTAATATATTAAATATAATTACTTCATATGGTGAAATTCACAAATTTAAATACTTGGAAAAAATATTTTTTATCTTTTGTACATAGGAAGCCATTTATTGAACTTTAGAAGAGTAATAATTATAAAGTGACTCGAAATTTATTTTATTTAACTCATGACACCGTAGAAGATTTATGTAAGGCTCTTTTAAGACATATACTCATGTGTGTTTTTGTCCCGATTTATACCATGTTATCATTTAATCCCACAACAATAGTTCTTGGGCTTGTAGAACAAATATGATATGGTTTGAGCTATGGGAATGGGCTGAGGTGTTGCTTCAAACTTGGGTTATTAATGCCGGCCTTTTACTGCCACGTGTCAAGCATATGCGAGAGGAATATTTTTTATAGCTATAGTATAAAAAATTATAGCATAAATTATTAATTGGGTTGTATATTCATTTAAAAATGACTCGTTTCATATACATGTGTATCAGACTTTCCACATAAGATCATGATAAATTGTGAATTGGGTTGTATATTTATTTGAAAATGATTCATTTCATATACATGGGTATCCGACTTGTCACATAAGATCTCAAAAGAGGACACGTGTTGCATGGAGGGTGAAAGGAATTGACTCATGTCATATCCATGTATAGACTTGCCACATAAGATCCCAAAAGAGGACACGTTTCACATGGAGGTGAAATGAATATTTTTTATACTTATAGTATAAATTGTGATTTGGGTTGTATATTTATTTAAAAATGATTTGTTTCATATATATGTGTATCCGACTTGCCACATAAGATCCCAAAAAAGGACACGTGTTGCATGGAGGATGAAAGAAATATTTTTCATACTATACAAATTGTGAATTGAGTTGTATATTTATTTGAAAATGACTCGTTTCATATACATGTGTATCCGACTTGCCACATAAAATCTCAAAGACGGCGCGTGTCGCATGGAGGGTGAAAGGATTTTTTATTAATACTTATAGTATAATAAATTGTGAATTGGGTTGTAAATTTATTTGAAAATGACTCATTTCATACATATGTGTATCCGACTTGCCACATAAGATCCCAAAAGAGGACACATGTCACATGGCGGGTGAAAAAAAAAATTTTATACTTGTATGTATAACAAATTATGAATTGGGTTGGATATTTATTTAAAAATGACTTGTTTCATATACATATGTATCTGATTTGTCAACAAAAATTCCAAAAATGGACACGTGTCGCATGGGGGGTGATAGTAATATTTTTTATAGTTACATTATAATTTTGGTACTTCATCACCAATAAAAAAAAAGTTCGAAAAATTATCAAATATGAAACATCATAATTTAAATTATCCATGGTTGTTTAACATTTAAGATGTATAGAATAAACATCATTTAAGATGTATAGAATAAACATTTTGATTTGTTTTATGTGTGTGCATGAAGGGAGTTTACATTTGAAAATGTTGTCTTTGCTATCTTAAGGTGTATATATTTTTTTAAATCTGTCTTGTTTGCGAAAATATATTTGTTAAATATCAAAAGACATAAAAAAAAGGGTGGAGGCAAATAAACTTGAACAACACAAAATATCATCCAAACATGACTCATTTTGTCACGTAAAATATTAGTAATATAAGTGTTTCTTACTCATAATCATATCTCCGAATGTCCGTGTCAAGAACTGTCTGGCGTAATTAATATACTTAATATAATATGACAATTAAAATTAATGTGGCTAGTTAGTAACAAATAATAATAATAATAATAGTATGTCAACCATTTCAAATTGCTCAAAGTTTGTGGCTATTTAATCCAATCTAAACTAATTGTATAATATATTATTTAGTCTAATTTGAATTTGAGGGTTGCAATGTAGCATGCATGTACTGTTTGGGTAGGAATTTTGTATTTGAAAAAATAGAGGTGAGAGGAAGCCACGTGTCATCTTTGGTGAAATGTCTAAAATTGTAGTATAGTATAAGTATAAATATAAATATAAATATAGTATAAATATAAATATAAATATAGTGCCCGACTCCTATTTAAGTTTCTATGATGGATTTAATCTTGGCCCTTTAAATTGAAAAGGGCACTTTCGGTGCTTGCCAATTTATTTCACAATTAATTATACCAGCTCATTTCCATTTTAATTGTGTTCTCTCACCTCTCCATTTCCTTGATTTCTTTGGGTCCCTTCATTATTTCTCTTCATTTCCTCAAATATCTTCTACTTTTATCTAAAAATAATATATCGGCACATAAAACTATATATATATATATATACGTATGCACAACATGAGTGTGACTAAAAAACATACGTATGCACAACATACATTTTTTAGCCACACCCAAAATACGTATTAGAAAAATAAAAATAAAAATTTTCAATCGTACGGATGTAATATATATGTTATGAATATATTGTGGATTAATTTTCACAGGAATCAGAATAATATATCATTTCCATCATGTATCATCAAAAATATGCAGCACTATTCAAAACATATATCGGAATAATAGTTTGATGATACATGATGGTAACGATATATTATTCTGATTCCTGTGAAAATTAATCCACAACATATTAATAACATATATATCACATCCATACGGTTGAAATTTGAATTTTTACTTTTTATAATCACTTTACGGGTATTTTAAAAAAATGTATGTTCGAACATACGTATGTTTTTTAGCATCTTCCTATATGTGTGTGTGTGTGTGTGTATATATATATATATATATATATATATATATATATATATATATATATATATATATATATATACACACACACACACACACATATAGGGAGATGCTAAAAAACATACGTATTATAAAAAGTAAAAATTTAAATTCCGACCATATGGATGTAATATATATGTTATGAATATGTTGTGGATTAATTTTCACAGGAATCAAAATTATATATCATTGTCATCATGTATCATCAAACTATTATTCCGATATATGTTTTGAATAGTGCTGCATATTTTTGATGATATATGATGGCAATGATATAATATTCCGATTTTTGTGAAAATTAATCTCCAACATATTCATAACATATATATTACATCTGTACGATTGAAATTTTTATTTTTATTTTTTTAATACGTATTTTGGGTGTAGCAAGAAAACGTATCTTGTGCATACGTATGTTTTTTAGCCACACCCATATATATATATATATATATATATATATATATATATATATGGAAATTCTTCAAAAACCCCCCTTTCGGGTTAAGTCAAACTTTTCCATCCATTATATTTTTTTATTGACCAAAATACCCTCTATTAATTATTTTTATATTATATTTAATTCAATTAAAAATATAATAATAAATATTTATATTTATATTTATCAACATAATATAAATATTATATTATATTATATTATTTTATGATGCATTAATTAATTTTATTATATTATGTAATTTTTTTTATAAAAATATTTTAGAATTTTTTTCTAAAATAATATTTTTCAAATTTTTTATTAAAATAAATTTTTAAAAATTCTAAATTTTTTTAAAATTCTAAATTTTTACTGAATTTAGTTTTCAGAAACTAATTTTTAAAAATCATAAAAATAATAATGAAAAAAAATATTTTACTAAGAATAAAATTATAATATACAAATAAATAAGAGAAAATATTTCATGTAATATAATGCATAAAATAAATTAATGAAACATAAAATTATACAATATATGAAAATTAATTAATGCAGCATAAGATAATATAATATGATACTTACATTATGTTGAAAAATATTAAATTATTTATTATATTTTTTAATTGAATTAAATATAATATAAAAATAATTTATAGAGTGTATTTTGGTATATAAAAAAATTGAGTAGATAGAAAGATTTAACTTAACCCCATAGGGGGTAAAACAAATTCAAGTTGCTTTATAGCGAGTTTTTGAAGAAATTAAAAAGATAGGAGATTTTTGAAGAATTTCCCATATATATATATATATATATATATATATATATATATATATATATATATATATATATATATATATAAACTTGTACAAGCATAGCCCGATTTTTGCTTGTGATTTTTCTTGTGACCAAAATTCTTCAAAAATTCAAATTTCAACCATACGGATGGAATATATATGTTTTGAATATAATGTAGATTAATTTTCACAAAAATCAGAATATTATATCATTGCCATCATATATTATCAAAATTCTTCAAAATATATATAATACATATTATATATATTTTCATGAATTTTGATGATATATGATGATAATGATATCATACTCCGATTCTTGTGAAAATTAATCTACATCATATTCAAAATATATATATTCCATCCGTACGGTTGAAATTTAATTTTTTAATGAATTTTGATGAAGGTCACAAGTAAAATTCGGGGTTTGCTTGTATATATATATATATATAATCTTATTCACAATAAAAACAATATGTTGGCACATAAAATAATGTATTGAAAAAAAATAAAATGATCTATTTACATTAAAAGAGTATATTGACACAAATATGACACTTGCACAAAAACAGTCAATTATCACTGGAAATGATATATATTAGCATGGTAGATGATTATATTGATGGTGAAAAATAATGTTTACATTTTGATGACAATATATTTACACATAAATGATATAAGCACATAAAAATATATATTAGCACTTCAAATTCTATATTGAAACTACAAAATAGTATATTAGAGCTACAAAATTATATTATAACTTGAAAATATATATTGCTAATAGAGAGAGGAAGTCTACTGGAGAGATGAATACATTAGAAAAAGAAAGAATGTAAGACTATTCTACTGAGATTACTATTTTACCCTTCTAAAATCTTTTACATTATTTTGACACACGTTTGAAATGGAAAGTGAATTAAGGGCTAATCTGATTTTTCTGCTTTAGAACCGTCCAATTAGAAAAAGATAATTTAATTTTAACCGTCTGATACTGGATGCATCCTTTTGCCTTTCTACTGGAGAGGATAGCACATGTATATCATTTCATAATTGCAAAATCATCTTAGCTATCCTTCCTGATTCCTCTCTGATTTCTATCCGTGTAATTTGTTAGTGATTGATTTGATTTAGGGATGATTAACTACAATTAAAGGATTGATTAGTGATTTGATTAGTTATAATTAAGGGCTTGATTAGGATAGCTGTTTGGTAGAGATCTCTATAAATAAAGCTTGTCTCTGCACTGTAAAACACAATTCAACAAAATCAAATAACAAATAATTTCCTCTTATCATTCATATTTTGTCATGGCATCAGAGCCAAAGAAAGAGCACACGCTCATCTGATCCTCCTTTTTTTGTTTCCTTTTTTTTTCTCTATTATGAAATTCCAAGTCAATCTCTCTTACCCACCTCTGTTACTTCTCTACTCCCCAATTCCAACATACAAATCTTATTTGGCCGCCATTTTCCATTACGCAAAATGGTTTCGCAAACCTCAAATAACACCGCTTCTGAAAATCTCGAGCAAATCCCGACCTTCAAATTAGTTACCTTTTCCCATCAAGTTCCAATCAAATTGGATAATACAAATTACCTAATATGGCGCTCACAGATTATGCCTACCTTACGTGGTCACAATCTCCTCCAATACCTCAAACCATTCAAAGCGGACGAATCCTCAACCAGTCTCGAAAACTGGCAAGCTCAAGATGCATTACTTCTTGTTTGGCTATTATCCTCTCTGTCTCCTGAGATTATTGGGCAAGTTACACAGTGTGACACCACTGCCGAGATATGGAACATTCTTCAGAAAACGTACTCCTCCGTTTCTCTAGCCGGCATCATGCAATTACGCAAACAATTGCAAAGTATATCTAAAGATAATATGTCGTGTAGTGAATACTTTCAAAAGCTGAAATCTGTGGCGGATCAAATGAGTTTTGTCGGGGCTCCTGTCTCTGAGCAAGAGATGGTTTTGATTACATTGGATGGACTCGGAAGTGACTTTGAGTCTTCCATTATGATCCTGGCTTTCATGCTTTGGTGAGTCGTCCGAGATCCTTTCAATCACCTATGTTGTGTTCAAGGGATATCTATATGATCCGATCGATCAACTGCTGCGCCTCAACGCATTTCGGGGAGAACCAGCTAGCTCTGGGTTCGAACACTGATTTTATATCTCTTGCTGATCTTCATGGCATTTTACTGAGCCATGAACAACGAATTAAAAATGCTCTGTCACAACCACAAGCCCTGATCACATCAACCTCCAATAGCCAATATCCAATTCCATATGCCACCAATAATCCTCGACCTTCTCTTCTTCCCACTCCTCACAATCAACATACGCATCAACAAAAGAATTTCACCAACAACTGTCGCCCGAAAGGAAAAGGTAGAAACAACTACAACTACAACAACAACAATTATCAGTTTGCGGGTGTTGAATGTCAAATCTGTCATCGCCGAAATCACACGGCTGATAAATGTTGGTACCGAGTTCCCACTTCGCCAAATCAGAATCAACCTCCAGTGCCTCAGCCACCACATCCAGCCACCTACCTGACACAACACTTCTCCTCTCCCTCCTCTGAATGGTTTTTGGACTCGGGTTCTACGCATCACCTCACTCCTGATATCAACAACTTGAGCTCTCATGCACATTACACCGGGAATGATCAAGTACATGTCGGGAATGGTGCCGGATTACACATCCAGCACACAGGTTCATCTACAATCCCTTCTCTTTTAAAACATTTACAACTTAATAATGTTTTGCATGTACCTGAAATAACACAGAAATTACTAAGTATATATCAACTCACACTTGATAATAATATTATTGTGGAATTCTCACGTTTTGGTTGTTTTATTAAGGATCTTCGCACCAAGGATATCCTCATCAAGGCCAATCTAACTAATGGATTCTATTCTATACCATCTACTCGCACAACGAATCAGTTTTCTTCACCCCCTTTTGCATTTCTTAGTGAAAGACAATCTCCTACTCTTTGGCATCGAAGACTTGGACACTCTTCTACCGATTTTGTTTTTGCCTTAGCTAGAAATAATAAAATTTCAATTTCTTCCAATAAATTTGTTCCTTGCATTGATTGTTGTAAAGGAAAAAGCCATAAATTGCCTTTTAAATTAAATAATTTTAGAGCTTCCAAACCTCTTGAACTTATTCATTGTGATGTGTGGGGACCATCCCCGGTTAAATCAATCAATGGTTATAATTATTATGTTAGTTTTGTTGATGATTTCTCACGTTTTATATGGATATTTTTCTTGCATAAAAAGTCAGATGTACGCCATATTTTCTCTCTTTTTAAAGCTCAAACTGAAAACTTGCTCTCCACTACAATCAAGCGCATGCAAACGGATGGTGGTTCTGAGTCTTCTTTTTGTCGAAAAACTATCCAGAAATTTTGCATCAAACTTCTTGTCCTTACTCACCCGAACAAAATAGTGTGGTAGGACGCAAGTATTGGGCCTAAATCTTGGTCTCTCCATCATCTCTCAAGCTACAATACCTTTGAAATATTGGGCCTAAATCTTTCAAAGCACGGTTTTATAATAAATAGACTTCCTCTTCTTAACAATCATTCTATTTCTCCATTTGAATTATTATTTCATAAATCTCCTGATTACAAGTTTCTAAAATCAATTGGTTGTTTATGTTTTCCTAAATTGAGACCGTACAATACTAACAAACTTCAATTTAGATCTGCTCCTTGTGTATTTTTAGGTTATTGTCATAATCAAAAGGGCTACCGATGTCTCGATTTAGCTACGGATCGAATGTACACAAGTCATCACGTGGTGTTTCATGAAGATGTTTTTCCGTTTAAAACTTTGATGCAACGCGAGTCGTCTCTCACCAGCTTATCTTCTCATTCAACTTGTCCACTCTCTGTGTTGCTTCCATCTGAGCCGATTCATCATGCACCTCAACCACAACACTATTCCTCTTCTCCTCGTGCCTCCTCCTCTTCTGTTGACTCAATGCCTTCCACTCAGTCTTCACCGACAACTATTGAAAATTCAGCCACCGCCTCATCCTCTTCTGACCAAACCTCTAGCCCGCCAACCACTCTTCCTACCTATGGTATGGTAACTCGGAGTAAAACAAACTCTTGCAAACCTAAGATCTTCAACGAGTATACTACATTCATTGCTTCTAAACATCCACTACAATCCACTTGTGAAGAGTTTGAACCAACATGTTATTCCACCGCTCAGAAAGATCCCAATTGGCGAGAGGCTATGGCTTCTGAAATTAATGCTCTCATGGATAACGGAACTTGGACTTTGGTTCCTCGCTCTTCAAGACTCAATATCATCAAATATAAATGGGTTTATCGCTTGAAAAGGAAACCTGATACAAGGCTAGACTTGTTGCGAAAGGATACACTCAACAAGAAGGCATCGATTATGACGAAACCTTCTCTTTGGTTGTCAAGCCTACCACAATCAGATTAATCATCTCCATAGCTGTGTCCATGAATTAGTCAATACGCCAATTGGATGTCAATAATGCCTTTTTGCATGGTGATCTCCATGAAATAGTTTATATGGAACAACCGCAAGGTTTCATCAACAATAATTTCCCCAATCATGTTTGCTTACTCAAAAAGGCATTATATGGACTAAAACAAGACCCAAGAGCTTGGTTTTCCAAACTTAGTTCATCCTGTTGGGTTTCGGACGTGCATAACGCAGCGGAAAACAAAAATTTCGTCCAAAACTAATCCGAGGTTCCGTGCGTATCGGTTAGATCAAAGAAATAAATCTTAAAGATACCTTTCGGATTACGCTTAATCCGTGACGCTCAAACCATGCGTGTTGTCCATGCGTCTCTAAACCGGTTACCGTCCTAACCGATTTTACATCCGTCTAGGCCGTCTAGGTCGGATCATGCGGAAGTCATCTACCGCACACACAATCGGTCTCCACCAAAACTCTCAACAAACCATTCTCATCTTCTTAGGCCGAATAGATCACAAGCGCCGAAAGTACGAATGCCTCTACCGATGTCCACACGAACAAACTTCTTAAAACGGGAAGAAGAATAATATATATGCTAGTAGATTGTTCTCCTCTTGCATAAGAAAACTCTTCTTATTTTATCTCACAAAAGATGTATATAATTCCTCTCATATAATCGCACTCTTTCATTTTTGTCATACAAAAAGAAAGCACCCTTTCATTATTTTGTCATACAAATTAGAAAGTATATTTTCTCTCTTTTGTCTCACAAAAGAGAATGAGAAATAATGAGAGAGAGAATGATATGTTGTCTATAATGAATTTGGAGTCCTATATGTCCTTATATAGAGGTGAAGAGTTATGTCTCTTCACACTAAAAGCTGTGTATGACATCACTCATTATTATCCATATACCATCATCTAGACTCTTCTAGATTACATGATCTTTTGTGCTCATAGTCTTTATATATATATATATATATATATATATATATATATATATATATATATATATATATATATATATATATATACACATCTTATCACATAAGATGACAATATATTTTGTGACATTCTTATGCAACTCATCATATAAGTCGCTAGGATTTTCTGCGCCCGTTTCAGTTTGTTTTTTGTGTGTGACCCTGTAGGTTCACTTAATATTGGCAATAGACTTGACAGTCTATAATCATGAGCGGACTCTAGCAAGCCATCATGACTACCCAATTTAAGTGAATATCGGTGATCCGATTTACCTAATCAACAATCATGTATTTAGTCCCTTTGTCACGCGATATCTATATCGATCATAAGGCATGTAATATGTCATCCTTATATTAATCGATTAATATTTCTTGATCCCAAATTAAACTGAACAAAAACAAATGACATTAATAACTCTTATTAATTCATTTGAGTATGGTCATACATTTCTTCAGTTCAATTCATCAAGAGGCCTAAAGATATCTCTCTCATTTATGAGAGGAACAAATCCCGTCTTGATTGCACTCATCCCTCTACATGATTCATTGTATACCTAATCATAACCGTTATGACCACCCGTTTAAAGGCAATGTTAGATTATATTAAAGTATAAAATTACTCATGTTGAGAACCGAGACAATCTCAGGTCAAAGGACTATAAATACTTTATGTTACAAGAATCGCTAATGACGTAAAACATGTAGCATTCTTATGGCGGGTCAGTCCAGTATATGGTCTCTAACATATACCTATGTTAATGACTTTATAACTATTTATCCATGATCAGTAAGACATAACCATCAATCAACTAATATACTGGTGTACATTTATAGCTTGTATATAAATAAATATTTATATGTATCTTCAAGTATATTTGTCTCCACAAATATCCTATAAATGACCAGGGACGATTTAGAATAGCATTCATAACACTTTATAGTTTTGCTATCAAAGTCACGCACTTTGATGACATAAAGATGAATTGCATATTCATGGTCTATTTTAATTATATTAAAATAACTTATACGCACATATTATATAAAATATTTTAGAATAAATATTATGTTTGTTACTACAATCCATCATATAGGTCACAAACACTTTGGCCTAGGGCATAACACCATCACATCCTTACATCAATTAGGTTTTATTGGCTCTCTATCTGACACATCTCTTTTTATTCGTAAAAACTCTCAATCCATTACTATTATGCTCATTTATGTTGATGATATTATAATTACAGGAGATAATCCCACACTCATTCAACAAACAATTAATCAGTTAAATTCTCAATTTGCTCTTAAAGATTTAGGTCCTCTTCACTATTTTCTTGACGCAATCACAATACATTCATTCTCTTCTCCTCAAATCGAAAATGGACAGGGCCAAGGCGTGCACGACACCTATAGCTGCTGGAGATCAAATATCCAAGCATCATGGTCCCTTTATAGAAGCATCGTAGGTCGTTTACAATATGTCACCCTCAGTCGCCCGACATTGCTTACGCCGTCAACAAAGAAAGCCAATTTCTTCATGCTCCAACTGAAACTCATTGGTCCTTAGTTAAAAGGATCTTACGTTATCTCAAAGGAATGATAAACCATGGCCTCACCATTCAAAGATCTTCTAATATGTCCCTTCACCTATATTCCGATGAAGATTGGGCTGGATGTCCGGATGGTCGCCGCTCCACAACCGGCTATTGTGTTTATTTAGGACCAAATTTAATCTCTTGGTCCTCAAAGAAACAACCCACCGTATCCCGTTCAAGTACAGAAGCTGAATACAAAGCCATGGCTATGGCTGCCGTGGAACTCATGTTCCTGAATTATATACTCTCCGAGCTATCCATAAAACCGTCTTCTCCTCCTACTCTATATTGTGATAATATCGGCGCAACTTATCTCGCTTCAAACCCGGTTTTTCACGCACGAACTAAACATATCGAAATCGACTATCATTTCGTTTGTGAACAAGTTCAACAACGGCAACTCATTGTGCATTTCTTATGCTCACAAGGCCAATTAGCGGATATCTTTACGAAAGGATTATCTGTCAAACGGTTTCACTTGCTCAAAAACAAGCTCACGGTGCTGGACACCCCCGTTCCGCTTGCGGGGGGCTGATACTGGATGCATCCTTTTACCTTTCTACTGGAGAGGATAGCACCTGTATATCATTTCATAATTGTAAAATCATCTAGCTATCCTTCCTGATTCCTCTCTGATTTCTATCCGTGTAATTTGTTAGTGATTGATTTGATTTAGAGATAATTAGCTATAATTAAAGGATTGATTGTGATTTGATTAGCTATAATTAAGGGCTTGATTAGGGTAGCTGTTTGGTAGAGATCTCTATAAATAAAGCTTGTCTCTGTAATGTAAAACATAATTCAACAAAATCAAATAACAAATAATTTCCTCTTATCATTCATATTTTGTCCAATATTGAGTCAGACAACATATAAAAACTCTAAATATAAATATAAATATAAATTGACTCAAATAAGTCAAGTGTGTAGGTGGAGATTATGCAACTTATTAGTCTATTTTGCAGGCTGGACTGTCTAGCATGTGGCTTTATATCTATAATCTCAAATTATATGCAACCAATTATAAATTGAGTCAATTCCTGAAAATATTTGATGTTTATTTTAAATAATAAAGGGAAATTCTTCAAAAATCCCCTAACTTTTTTTGGATATTATCAAAAACCCCCTAACTTTTTAGATTCCTTCAAATACCCCCTAAAAGTGGGTTGAATTTTTTTTTGCCCCCTATGGTGTTATGTTTAACTTTTCCATCCAAAATATTTCTTAATTGGCCAAAATGCCCTTACATTATTATTTTCAAATTTTATTTTATCCAATTAAAAATAATAAATGAATGAAAAATAATATTTTTTAATATAATATTTCATGATGTTATTTTAAAGATATTTTATAATATCAGTTTTTGATGCATTAATTCATTTTATGATATTATATTACATAATATATTTTATTATTATATAATTTATAATTTTATATTGCATAAAATATTATTTTCTTCTCTACTATTTATATAAGTTTATTCATATTTTAGTTCTCATTTAATATTAATAGTTGATGTAAAATATATTTATTGAATAAAATTAAATATGAAAATAATTATATAAGGGCATTTTGGCATTTTGGTCCATTAAAAAGTTTAATGGATGGAAAAGTTAAAGTTAACCCCATAGGGGGTTAAAAAAAAATTCAACTCACTTTATAGGGGGTTTTTGAAGAATTTGAAAAGATAGGGGTTTTTGATAAATTCTAAAAAAGTTAGGGGGTTTTTGAAGAATTTCCCAATAATAAATATTAAAAAAAATGAAAATCTTATAAGTTTTTCATTACAAATATGATTGACTGAATAAACAAGACATATTAATCAAAAACACACAAATATCTAGTTGTCATTGAATGATAAAGGCATGCTCATTTATACACATATTATATCTTGATAGTCTTCTTCATCTCACTTATTATTTAATTTTCCTTTCTACTTCATCTGTATATAAGAAATAAAAGTTTAAAATTTAAACTACCACTTCAACTCCATCATATCATTTTTCTCATCTCCCAATCACACTAGGGTTGTGATGGGGACGTTCTGTAAGACAACCGTCTCCACTGTCAAGCCCGGTCCGAAACCAAAAAGAACTCCTCATTCAAGACCTTCGCCGGTGGTACCCTTGCCTTCTTTTGCTGAACGCCTTCTCATCTCATCTAGGATGAACAAGACACATGCACTAGACATGTTCCCATACTCATTCAATATGTGTCTTGTTACATTCATCTTCTCCTTTTGAAGCTCAAGTTTCGTCTCCACCTGGTCTAGGATTGCAGGACCTCCAGGGTGTGCAACCCAAAAGATAGAGTTCCAATCGTTAATACCTGCCAACAGAAATATTGTTTTTCAGTACAACTCATATATAATTATAATTAATATATAAAAGTAGTAATGAACAATTAATTTTTTTTATGTACCAAGAGGTGCGAAAGCTTCAACAAGACTATTTTCAATGTTCTTCGAGATAAGCCCAGGAACATCCTTCAAGAGATGGAAGGTGAGCCCCACCTCACGAAGGTGACCATCTATGGCGCCTTCTGAGTCAGGCAGGATGGTTTGTCCAGCGGACACCAATTGAAACAATGGCCGCTCAATAGCTGTGTCGGGGTCAGAACCAACAATAAGAGCAACCGCACCATCTCCAAAAAGTGCTTGCCCGACTAAGGAGTCAAGGTGTGATTCTGAGGGCCCTCGGAAGGTGACAGCAGTGATCTCTGAGCAGATCACCAACACTCTGGCCCCACGGTTGTTCTCCGCAAGATCCTTAGCCATCCGAAGGACGGTGCCTCCTGCAAAGCATCCTTGTTGGTACATCATGAAGCGTTTAACAGATGGACGTAAACCAAGGAGCTTAGTGACTTGATAGTCAGCACCAGGCATGTCAACACCACTTGTGGTGCAGAAGATAAGATGAGTAATCTTCGATTTGGGTTGGCCCCATTCTTTGATGGCTTTGACAGCAGCGTCTTTCCCAACTTCGGAACCTCTACTACAACAATGTCCTGACGTGCATCTAGTGACGGCTCCATATAAGCACAAATATTTGGGTTTTCGGCCAGGATCTCTTCAGACAAATGCATGTACCTCTTTTTAATCATTGATTTATCGCCTGAAAGTTGAAAGTACAATGAAGAAACATTAGTGTTTAGTTATAATGTATTGTAATGGTATTGTAATTAGTTTCTATTTCAACCGTTATACTGTGTACAATAACAATATGAGGAGATAATAGAGCTGACTAAAGCCGTGTCACTTACACATGCGCTTGAACTTCTCCTTCAATTCAGTTAGATGCTCACTCTTTGTGATACGAAAATAATAGTCCGGGTAGTCAGCTTGTTGCACACAGTTAGCAGGTGTAGCGGTACCAATCGTTAGTATGGTTGCCAGACCTTGAGCACGTTGCGCTTGTCTTATCTCTTCCACTGTGGCCATGACTAAGCTCTTGTTGAATTAGAGGGTTGCAAAAGTTTTTCTTGCCAATTAATTGAAGGATGGAGTGGTGATGTTGAGTGGAGAGGGAAGTGAAGAAGGGGGATTTATACTACTAGAGAGAAGGGTAGGTGAAGATCGTTGGAGTATGGCAAACTTGAATAGACTTGGTAGTATTCAAACTTGGACTAATTTATCTCAGTAAATACCAAAAAATGTTTGAATGTCTCAAATATTGTTAGAATAATATGTTATGAACATGTTAGTACCTACTTCATGATTACAATAAAAAATTGTTGGAGCACGATAAACTTGAAGAGACTTTTATTCAATGTTATCAGAACCGAACCAGACGTTAACTCAGAGGAGTTTCGGATCATTGGTTCACCGGTCGAATCAGTGGGTCAATCAATTTAATCGCTAATATTTTAGAATATAATTTATAAATAAATAAAATAATTTTGTATGCATCATATAAATTTCAAACAAAATTTTATATATCAATCACTTCTTTATTAATACCAACACAAAATTCAAAGATAATTAAAAAAAATGATATAAACACCACATAAGACATACAATTGAATAATAAAATACTAATAATAAATAAATTGAGGTCAACAAATAAATCAAAATTTAATTAATCAAAACTACAATGATGACATGTGAAAATATTTTTGCGTGTATCATGTCCATCTTTAAGCCCAAATGTTTGTCCATATTGAGAAAGAAGAAAAGGCAGAATGATTGATTAAATATTAAAACTTTGATTCAGGAAAAAAAAAAACGGGTTCAACATCCGGTTTAATTTTCGGTTTTCTCATAAAACCTGCCGGTTCAACTCAGAAAACCTGGTTTTCATGCATATCTAGTCTAATGCAAACCGAATCGAAAAACCTACTGGGTCCGGTTTTTCCGGTTCAACCAGTGAACCAGGCTTGCTTTTATAACACTATTTTTAATACAAACTTGGACTAATTTCATTCAGTTAGCAAAAGTGTTCGAATATCTAAGAAATTGTTACAAAAATATATTAAAAACATAAAATTGTTACGAAAATATATTAAAAACATATTTTAGCTTCCTTAAGGAAACATATTAGCTAGCACCTAGCTACCTCGTGACTATAAAAAATTGAAAATAGAGGTTGCATATAATTTGAATATAAAAAATTGAAAAACATGCTTTTATTTATTTTTTATTATTTTTTTCTGTACTCCTCACGTGAGAAGGTTTATTTGTAAAAAATCATTTTTGACGAGTATCGAACCTACAACTTCTCTGAAGAATATTCTTCAGTCCCTTCAATATAGATGTCACTAGTTATATACTCTTGTAACGAAAGTGATCAGACCAACACTAAAAGAAAATTTCAGGAATTTAATGAGTAAGAATATTAGTGTTGTTTTGTATTGTTCTGACCAAAACATTCAAAACCATGATTGCATGACTTTACGACAACTTGTGGATAATAATCTCTCTAAGCCAATACCGTGCGTGTTTCATGATAAAGTAATAAAGCTATTACATATGGAGTTGAGCCCAAGTCAATATGTTATGAACTTTTTGACTTCCAGTGACTCTTAAGTCAGTCTTGTTGACCTCAAGTCATTCTTTCTTTGCTAATGCTTACGGCTTACTATTGTCCTAATGATTTTAGTTGGTATTCTAATGTGGTATTTTTTTTTTTTTTTTATATATTTGAAGTTATAATAAATTAGTCGATATAAACTCACTAAATAATATTTAGTAACATTTTAGTACAAGAAATATAAATTATTTGAGATCAATACAAAAGTAGATAAAAGAGTTAATGAATTATTTAGTCAGCCTGTGAGTATATTTGATAATAAAATGAGTTTTATGATTATTTCTACCCAGTATTTTTTTGAAATCCTCGAATGAGAAATATTTGTAAGAAAGAGAGAAATTTCCCAATTTATGCATATGTTATAGAGTATTAAGAGAAGAATGGTAGAATTATATTGATTAAGTAACTTGATTACATAAAGAGAAGAGGGAGTTATTTATAGATACATAGCTCCTAAATGTGTGGTTAAAAGAGATCCACATAAACAACCCCATTCTACACATTCATTGAATCCTAATGACTAGTTACAACAACTCAATTCTAGTGTAATCTATTTCTAACTACTTAAGATATGTATCTTATATTTGTTAATTTATTTATGTATCTTAGTCACTAATAGCCTCTCTCAAGTGAGACATCGGATAGACGATGAGCTTGTCCCTTAAGAATTGAAACCGAGCGGTGGAAAGAGCTTTTGTGAGGCCATCCGCAAATTGATCCTTGGAGCAAATAAAGCGTACAAAAAGTTATTTTAGTTGAACTCGTTCGCGTACAAAATGATAGTCGATCTCAATATGTTTAGTGCGAGCATGAAACACATGATTTGATGCGAGAAAGGTGGCTCCCAAATTGTGGCACCAAAGAACGGGAAGACAGAATTGCGGAATGGCTAGTTCAAGAAGAAGAAATTGAAGCCAGATCTCTTTCAATCAATACATACACTTATGCTTTTGGCCCCACGATCAACAACCGGTGCCAACAATCATTACAAATACAAGGGTTTCTGCCATTATGAGAGATGTGCATCAAGTCATCAGAATATTCGATATCTTTGCAACCCATCCAGAGGAAAATCGAGAAGACATTCTCTTTTGGGAATACAATTGGTTAGGACGCAGACTGAAATTACTATTTCCAAACTTGTACTCATCCATTACTGACAGGACGAACATCTCTATCCAAGAGGCTTGTGAGATAGACGAATGGAGTACCTTGTTTCACCTACCTCTATCTCAGAGTGCACATCTTGAGCTCAATCAGCAAATTCACATGTGGAAAATATAGTTGCAAACCCAAAACCCTAGCCAACCTAAACCGATCACATGGCCGCTGAACCAAAAGGGAGAATCACTACTAGCTCTCTCTATCACTTCTTGGCCTCTGTTACAAAACGCTCAATATACAACTGTCACATTTGGAACCTCAAGATACCACCTAAACTGAAATTGTTCATTTGGAGGGTGATCAGAAATATATTACCTACTTAGATCAATGGAACAAGAGAATGTATTTTGCCTAACATTTGTGTGATGTGTATGTGCAATGCTGAGAGTATCACACATCTATTCTAGGAATGTTGTTTTTCTGTCTCAATCATGTGGCAACTGGAATTGGACCCATCAGAAGGATTCAATCTGCTCATATCTCAGGGAGATAATCAATTGAGAATTAGGGATGCTATAGTCATGTTCAACATATGGATTGAGAAATGTGCTAGAACTTTCTCTGATAAAATTGGTTCCCAAAGAACGGTTCTAAATGCAATCAGTGCGGACCTCAACAGCTGGAGAAATTTGTAATCAAAGAGAAGGAGTCTACAGTCACCAGTCACAAAGAGTGTTGCTTAGTGTTTGGGATTCGAGATTTAGAGTTTATTTTATTTTATTATTGTTGTTTTTTTCATTTCTTTTATTGATTTTAGAATTTATTTTATTTTCTTTGATTTTCATTTAATTTTTCTCATTCATGCCAATTCTCTTGGCATTTGAACAAAGTATGTAATTTGTACTACTATATTAATTAAATTGTTGGATACTAGGACTGACCTGGATCCTTTTATCAAAAAAAAATAATAATACCTTTCCCACATATTTTTTCCAGAAGAGAGTGTCTAAAATACCCTTTTTATTACTTATTCATTTAAAATAATATAGCAATAAATTTTTTTGGTGGAGGAAGCAGTCAGTTAAGTAAATAAGTCTCAGCTTTGTTTGTACTTTGTGTCTGGGGAGAGTGGTGTAGGCGAGCTCTACTTGATCAGCAGAAAACAAAAATCCAATTAATGAAAGAGATTGAAGGAGAAATCAGAGATTTTAGGAGAGATTTTAGGAGAGCAGTAGAGTATGTGTACGTCGGAGAGGAAGAAGAAAGACAAGTTTGAAACAGGTTATAGAAAGAGAAATTGAAACGTCAGAGCTTTACATCAGGGAAATCGTATGTTAAGCTGCAATCCCTCTTCATTGCAAATTCATAGAATTAAGATTGCTTTATTCCTTCGTTTGGGCCGTTTTGTTTGGGCTGAAAAATAGGTTTTATACATTTGTTAGAAGGGCTGTTTTATTTCTAATTTTTATTATAAAAATATATATAGAAAAATATATATAGGATGTAAAAAATTATTAACAAAATAGAAAAGATAGTTTGGTGTTTGAAGGGACTTAGAGTCCTTTCCAAATTTTCTCAAAACAAAATAATAGAGTAACAAACATAGACAATTTCTGGAGTCTAGACAAAGGTTGCAACCTGTTGGGAGCCATGAAAAGAACAAAATGAACATATATTCGAAGGAACAAGTCACAACATAAGCAAAATTTTCAACTATATATACTAATAGAACATTAGAGAATGGATCAAAGTACCTTCCAAAAAGGGGAAACTAGGTCGAAAAATATGAAGCTTTGAATTAGTGTAGTCAAGAAAGGGAGGACTGCAGAGTAGATGGATTAATAGACGTGATGAGGAACTTCAAGAAAAGATATGAAACATTTATAGTACTTTTTAATTTTTTTAATAAAATTTTTAAGTATTCTTTTTGGCTACATTAAAAAAACGTAGACAATTTGGAATCTTTTAGTTACTTTGTTTATTTTATCCATAGTTGCATAAAAATAGAAATGTCAAGCATTACAATATATAATCAAATGAGTAAAAAAAATTCTATTTCCATGAATTTGTTTGAGATTGAATTCATAATTTATGTGTTGATAGATTTTTGCTAACTATGTGCTACATAAGATTTTTGTTTGCCGGGGTTTGAAATTAGGAGCTCTTCTAAAGTTTTAAGGTGTTTTTCCGCTTGAGTTAGCAAGCCTTTGACCTATTTTCTTGAAATTTTATATGAGAAATATTGCTACTTATGCAAATAGTTTCGATTAAAGTTGCAAATAATTCAAATTTATACTTCTCTTTACTGCTATTACTTCTCTCAAATGCTGACACGTGGCTTAGTAGATGCTCGGCACGTTGCTCTATAGGTGTTCAACATGTAGCATGCCTTTTTTCTCCCTAAGAAAGAGGCAGTGCAATTCCAATTCTCTCATTCTCTCATTTACCCTACATTGTCATAAACGGCCCAATACATCAAGCACGTTGCTCTGTAGGTGTTCAGCATGTAGCATTCCTCTTTTTTCCCCTAAGAAAGAGGCAGTGCAAGTCCCATTCTCTCATTTACCTCCCTACATTGTCATAAACGGGCCATACATCAAATCCACTTCTCTTGAATGCAATGTTATAATATATAAAATATTTCTTCCTTTGGAGTAAAATCAAAAGAGAATCGGAAAACTAAAATGCAAATGAGAGTGTACTTTTTATCTTCTATTGTTTCTTTTATCCACAATATTATACTCACAAAATTCTCAAATACAAGAAAAAATGTAACAAATCCATGAAAATATTTGTTACATTTTCTTTATTTTAAGAATACGCCATTTACATTCATATCCCTCCAAATTATTTTAAGAATACGCCATTTTCATTATTATCCCTTCGAAATGGAAAAATATCATAAATATATTATTACAAGTAGTAAATATTATTTTATGCTCTATTTTTAGTGAAAGAAGCAATATCATATACCCCTAAAAAATCTAGAAAAATCCAATACAAATTGAGATAAGCATCTCTAAAAAATTCATGACATGTCATGTATATATTCCCCCCTATATACAATTCTTCAATTTTCCTAACTTGATGACACGTGTGTTTTAATCTTTTTTTGATATCTATTCTGTGTAGTGAGTCAGTTAAAAGCTAAGTTTTGTTTAAATGGAACTATAGATTTTTTTTATATCATGAATCTGCCATAAAGAATCAAAAAGAAAACTAATTTGATAAAAAAAACGATGCTCACATCTTTGTGATATGTAGTATAATGGGTCAAGATTAGTTCTTATAGAAACCCATTTGAATTTCTTTCTAAAGAGAAAGCCATAAATAATCACAGAAAAAAAATCTGCCTCATAAAATATGTTAGTCAAATATGTGTGGTATATAATGTGGTGGGTCATTTTTAAATTTTATTTACACCAAATATGTGTGGTATATATGTTAGTCAAATTTTATTTACACTAACAAATAAAATATCCTTCCATAGCTTTTTCCGACAAAACCTGAAAACTGTGATGCATTTGTCTGCTCCGAACATTAAATAGATAGGGTTTATGTACACCCAAGTTGATGTAAAATAAGGTTCACATGAACCAGGCATACTTAAAACATATACAAGCTTCATCACGTGAGTGTGTAGTATGACTTTCATACATATCTAAAGCTATCATGTACCTATATAATTAGTATTTTTCTTTAATAACAGCAAACTTTGCATCTATCATGTAATATCTATAACTATCATACACATCCCTAAAAAATGTTAATTGCTTATTATGTTGGACCTGTAAGTTACACCCCAATTTTCTTGGGTTCTTTTGTCTAAAAATTGTTTCTACTCTTAAATTTTTTTTTTTTTTTTTCAAAAATGTCATTGCATATCAACTTTTGTCATGCTTTATATTACTATTTACAGATGATTAGTAGAAATATGAATTTTATACTTTTATATTCTTATTCTTTATTTACAAACACATATAAATTATATATTTTACTATTTATTTATATAAATACATATAAATATTTCAATCTTTATTTATATTTATATTTACAAATACATATGAATTATGTATTTAACTATTTATTTATATAAATACATATATACAATTTTATTCTTTATTTATATTTATAAATACATATGTTAGTTATGTATTTTAATATTTATAAACACATATAAATTATGTATTTTACTTTTTATTTATACTAATAATTTTAATCTTTATTTATATTTATAAATATGTATAATAAATATGTATTTTAATATTTGTAAATACATACACTTTATAAATACATATAAATAGGAGGAATTTTTTTAAATATTTCATTAAAAAGAAAAATCGGTTATTTGGTCCAATTGTTGATTTAATGAGTACATGTTGTTTACTTATAAAATAAATTTAAACAATTAACCATTTTGTTAAATAATCAGATGGGTTTATAAAATAAAAGATTTTAAACTATACATAAAGATCATACAAAAAATAAAGTGAAATTATATTTTATTTAGATAAAATAGTATTTTTATAAAATAAAAAAACATTATTTTAAGTAATATAGAATGATATAATAAAATTGTGCAAAAATGGTATCAAAAAATTAAATTACCAAGGATGTGCATCAAAATCATTAATTTAAAACTATTTGTTAATACATTAATTCATATATATCCCTACTATTAAAAAAAATCTAAAAGTATCATAATATTATCTACATCTTTATAAAATTAATAGTTAGTTGAATCTATGTAGGAAAAATGCTACGGAAAAAATCTACATAAAATATTAAAATTAGAAGTATGAGTTTTCCGAAGTGAAGCGAGAACACTCTCTTGTTATACCTAAAGTTAAATATATTCTACCAGGAGTCAGAAAAGCATCAAATTTTCAGTTGCACTCCTGTGAAATCAAATAATAAAATGTTATCTTCCATATAAGTTTGTCTGGAAGCCATAACTATTTTCCCGCTGCAAAGAATAAGTTATGAGTTGCATCCTCATAAATTTCAAATTTGAATTTAAATTGAATAAATTATTTTCTTGATCAGTTGATAAAAATATATTAGTAACTCTGAAGCCGAGCGTGGGTGCACTCTAGTCATATCTATGTTTTATGGAAATTTATTCTGTACTGTTCTATGAAATATATTATATTTTCTTTGTTTGTTGTTTCAGTGGTATTTCTGGGTGGAAATTTATTCTGTACTGTTCTATGAAATATATTATATTTTCTTTGTTTGTTGTTTCAGTGGTATTTCTGCTATCCAAAGGCCAATTGAGATTTTGAATCTAATCAGCCATATAATATTAACTTGTTTCTCTTGTATTTACACTTGTATAATTCTACTCAGATGTACTAATATATGTCAAATCATATGAAAAAGTGAATGAAAGATGGATAGATATTTTCATAGCAAACTTTCTATTTTCTGAATTTGCATGTTCTAATTTTTTGTTCGTTGATTTATCATTAAACACATTAGTAATTATAGAGTATAACATGAAAAAAATTAGATAATTTGCAGTATTTTTTTTTGTCTTTGAGTGATATATACCTAATACTGCATGTACAGTAAAAATTATTTCAATAGAGGATTTGTTTTCTTATTTAATTTCCATAGTAAAGAGAGTTTGGTTCTTTGTTTGTATTGCACACCATATCATACTTCTGCATATAATTTTTTCTCTTTTTTCATTTCACATAACATACTTGTTGTCATATCCTAAATGATAATATCTTTTGAATTTTGGTTATGCATGTGAATTACATAATAAATCAAAATATAAAATAATAACTAAAAATATAATACAAAATTTTAATGTGTATTTTCTAGCTATATTTTATCAGATTCATCTGGTATGAATAAATTTTATCAGATTCATCAGATATTCACTATCTTTATTACATGTCAAAATATTACTATCTTATATATAATTATATTATGCAAATAACTCATAGCCTAATGATTAGAGCATATTGAATATGTAGGGAAGATCATAGATTCAAGTCTTAATAAATATAATTTTATTTAGTACATATTTGATAAAATAGTCAACCCATTAAACATGAGTTGAATCTAAAAAATTACATAATTATATTACTAAACAGGCGATCTGAACAAAAAAAAAAATATTACTCGACAGAAGTAGGAAGCAGTAGAAGTTATGATGTGAAAGAATGCATAATGAGTGACCTAGCGAGCTGGAGAGAAAAAGATAAATGCCACTGCATGCGGGCCCCACGCATGTGTACTCTGCTATAAGGTTCACTGGAGCGCGCCCACGTAGACTAGTATTCTCTGTTATGTTTACAGTTGCAAAGATATGCAATTGTAAATAATTTTTTAAAGCTCTTCAAATTAATATTTTGTTTTTTTAATCAAACCCACAATTAATGGGTTGATAAACATTGCTAAATATATGCTATATACAATTATTTTTGTCTCGGACAAGTTATGACAAATACTAATATTTTATAAATAAAGAGAGAAACTATCTACACTCCAACATGCACTTTTGTGATTAAACATTCAATCTCTTATATTTTAATTAAAATAATCAGCCATTATTTTAGGAAATTATTTGCAAAATAAATTGCAGGGATGAAACTTGAACTCACACAACTCTGTATTAGTTCAATTTCAAATGCCTAACCACTTATACTATAAAGCAGTGTCGTATGAATCTAGAAAAAATAGTCCTGCAAATTTAAATAGTTTTTTTTTTTAAGCTTGAGTAGGCGATTGCCTACTTGAGATTTCATTATATTAAATAAAATATAAAAAGAGTTTTTAATACATGATAATTGCCTGACATGTTGCAACTTTGGACTAAAAGAGTGAAAAAGTATAATTTTCCTTTCTATCTAACTGATTCACTCACTTATAGGCGAGTAGAGCTATCGAATTAAAAAAAATAAGACAAAATCAGACTACTCTATTAGACTAGATAGTTAGTAGTGGTTTGCCCATAATTCTGCCTCCTTGCTACTAAGTTGGTATGTAATTGTTGGAGGTGCCCGCTTCGGCGTGAATATTCTTTGGTTCCGTTGTTTCCACATGTTCCAACAAATCGATGTTTCCTTCTCATTTGCCAGAAGTCGATGGCCGAATCGGTCGTGTTTACTCTCGGAGTCGCCCCAGCTAAGGTCCATATCAGCCTTGTGTAAGGGCAGTCGACGAAATGGTGGTCGGCCGTTTCCATATGTCCATTCGTGCAGAGTGTGCACGCGCTAATACTCGTCCATCCTTTCTGTTGGAGCTTCTATTGGGATAGCAATCGGTTTGCTTCGACAATGGCTAGTAATTCTCTTTTATATTGTCATACTTAAAAAAAAATGCAAATAAACTTCTTTAGAAAGAATGAAATAGAATGAAAAATATTTAGTATTCTATTTTGTTTTAAATATCTTAATGAAGTTGATAAAATATTAGGTTAAATTTTCACTCTCCATATTATGACAATCTAATTTGTGGAATAAAGTTATAAAAAATATTTATTCCATTTTACTGCAGTTAGGCCAATTAACTATTTTGTAAAAAAACGAAATAGACAAATAATCAATATTATTTTCTAAAATAGCTTTCTTATCCTATTATACTTAAGACAGAGTAAAAATACTAACTGCTCTATGTTTTACAATTCCATCATTAGTTGAATAAGCTCATATATTTTTTATTTTCTTTAGGACAAAGTATATAAATACAATACCATGCAATTGGAGAAAACAACAGAAGATGGCTCTTTCACCTCATAATCCAATAATTGAGTCATCTTATTTTCTCCTTTCTCAACCATCCTTCTCATCTCATCACCATCAACCGTTTCCTTCTCAAAACTCAAATCTCTTTCCAAACCAAAACTCAATCCATTCTAACTTTCAACCATGTGGCAAGATATTCCTCAAGACATCCTCCTTCAAATCTTCTCCTTCCTCCCTCCAAGCTCCTTAGCTAACGCCTTCGTAGTCTGTAAACAATGGCGATATTGCTCTCACTTCCCTCTCCTTCCCCCTCGTTACCCTCCTTGGTTTCTCTTCACCCCTTCTTCCCACTCCAACTCAAGAAATTCTTACTTCCTTGATCCTCAACTTGGTAAATGGCACACAATTCCGATGGATTTCTCCCCTCAACCCCTCCGTTTAGTCTCTTCACTCGGAATTAATGGCCTACTTCTCATGAAGTTATCTTCTTCCCCTTCACTTCGCCTTGTTATTTGCAATCCTTTCACTCGACATTTTAACCCCCTTCCTGACCTTCTTGTCTCTCGCTCCAATCCTGCCATCGGTCTCATCACAAACAAAAACAACAATGGAAATTCAACATTTTACTTTTGTATAATTGTCGCAGGTGGAGCATCAGGCGGCTCATACGAACAAACAATGGAGATTTACGACTCAAGGAGAGGATCGGAACCATGCAACTGGCGGTTGATCGGCTCAATGCCTGCTGAATTCGCAGTGCGACTGACAGTCTGGACTCCAAACGAAAGCGTTCATACCGACAATGGATATCTATATTGGATGACATCAGCCAGGGCGTATAGTGTAGTGAGATTGGACATGTCCAGTTGGACTTGGAGTGAAGTGAAGCTTCCAATGGCCAATCGGCTCGACTGGGCCGGTTTATTCAAACGGAGGAATGGTAAGCTTGGGCTTGTCGGTGGAGAAAGTGAAATGATTGGACAAGTTTGGGAGTTGGAGATGAACGGAAGAGATGAATGGTGGGTTGAAATAGATAGAGTGCCGTTGGATTTGGAAATGAGGTTTAGGGAGGGTTTAAGTAAAGGGAATGTAGTGAGGTGTGGAGGAGCCGGCGAGGCTGCGTTTTTGTATAAGGGATTGGGTTCTGGAATGATTATTTGGGCTGAAAATGGTGAAAAATTGGGGTGGAATTGGATTGATGGTAATTGCGAGATTGGATTTAATATCCCCTTTTTCAAGGCTTCATCGGTTCATCCTTCCCTTTCCTAATTGTGCTTAGGAATTCGATCGAGTTGATTTCAACTTAGAAATAGCACGAAAACTATTTGTTCGATTGAACTGGAGCCAAGCCGAGCTAGCTTGACCCAAAATCCAGTTGAAGCTCAAACGAGATTTTGTTTGATCAACTTTGGCTTGAGTTCAAGCCATTTTTTATAGAAACCTTCAATATGCTACCCACAAGCCACGAATTGAGCCGGGTTTCGAGCTATGGTGAACCAAGCTGAATTAATTTATTTCGAGCAAAGCTCAAGCTGGAAATCTGAGTTTGAATGCTATAACCAAACGAGCCAAGTTGGCTCAAATAAATTCCAAATCTGCTCAAGTTTGGTTCATTTACACCCCCTAATTGTGAAGGAACATCAATTGCCTAGTATTATTTATTTATTTATTTACTTATCAGAATAGATGTGTTCATTTTTCATTTTGCAATTTGTTTTAAAGTATTTGTAATAAATTATACACTATCTTCATTCAACTTAAAACATTTCTCAAGTCTACACATAACAAACTCATCTATTATGACACGAAACCTTAACTTATAACTGCCAAAACACACAAAGTAGTCCTATAAGCATTTCAACATCTTATAACTACTAAATCAGTAACTTAACCATCCATCCAAAAGACACAACCAAAACAACCAACAAAAGAATAATTTTAACTAACTTTCATTTCATTCATTTATTCATGAAAGACCATTCAGAATCGCATAAATCAAGAGGCGAGTTTCCGTCATTGTCCTTCAAATTACGATCCGCGCCACTCTTCACGAGCAATTCCGCTATCTTCTCTCTCTCACAAACAACCGCATAATGCAATGGCGTTTGCCCTTCGTTATCCTATAAAATATCATATAAAAATATTCATCAAAATATACATATTAAATTTAACTACGAGTGAAATATGCATAAGAAATAAGTTTCATTAACATTCCGAAAGAATTTTCCCATTTGAAGTACTATTTCAAATATTTGGGTCCTGTAATTTTTTAATATTTTTTAGGTGAATATAATTGGATTAGTTGGACTTCAGATTTTTATTTTTAAAAAATACCTTAGCGTTGACATCAGCATTTGCACTAAGAAGCTTGCTGATGATGTCATGATTCCCACGATCCACAGCCCAGTGCAATGGAGATCTCCCTTCAGTTTCTGAAATCATCAAATTTTAACAAATCAGCCCCTAAATTATCGAAAATTGCAAAAAACCCCTCTATTCTTAAAGAAATTTGGAACTTATTATATGCCCATACTGTTTGTTAGTCAGTATTTGATGTTGTTAATTTATTAGTCAAATTAATAAGTAAAAAAAGTAAATAAAAAAGGAAAAAGTAATGACCTTTTAAATCCACAGAAACTCCACTTTCCAATTGTTTATGTAGATCAGCTACAGCACCTTCTCGTGCGGCTATGTGTATAGCACTCAAATTTCTAGAGACAAAAAACAAATAAAAGAATAAGTAAATAAAAAATAATAATGAGCACGCATTTTAATTTTAGCACAAGAGTTTCCTGATAATTTAGTGATAAAGCATATCCACATATACAAGATACCTTATCAAAGGCATTTTTAAAAATGTCTCAAAATAAAAATGTCTTAAAATAAAATATCCTTAAATATACTTAAAATTAAATTTTATTTTCATCTTTCTACCGAGACTTAGGTTGTTATTAGTCTCCATTGCTATAAGTATCTCAAACTAGAAAAAAAATCCTTGAAACATACTTCTACTTTAAATTATTGTCATTTATTCACTGAAACTAACAAGTAATAAACACTTGGTTGTTTAAAACATTTTCCAGCTTTAAAATTATCTTAAAACAAGAAAAAATCCTCTAAATATACTTCTCTTTCAACTTATCTTTATTAATTGGCTTAATACACTTTCTGTTTCTGGAAATGTTTGGAAATAGGGAAATGTACTAAAAATGAAAGGAGACCTTACACAGCATAATCAGGGCAAAAAATGAGAACTTGCAAAAAAGCCCATGCATTTTGCTTAAATTGCAAAAAAGCCCCTCCATTATTGGAAATTGCAAAAAATCCTTCTTTCATAGAAAATTGCAAAAAACTAAGTGTTAAATCTTGAGAATCGAGGGTTTTATTTATTTATTTTTCAATTTTCAATAATGGAGCGGCTTTTTGGCAATTTAATCACAACTCATGGTCTCTTCTCCAAATTCTCCAAAACAAACCTTAAAATATACTACTAACACTCGGCTGTTAAGTTATTATACTTTCCGTTTTTGGAAATGTTTTTGAATGAACAAAATGACCTAAAAAGGAAAGGAGACCTTACACAGCAGAATCATCGGTCTCCTCATCGATCAGGCTGCTGAAAACGGGGCCCATTGGGCCTTTTTGGGCCGAGTTTGATGGGCCTCCCTTTTCTTGTTCCTCTTTGTTCTTGTTCTTCTTCTGTTGAAATTTGAAGAAAAAAATTAATAAATTAATGGATAAATGAATGGATGAAGAAGTAGTTGGGTGAGTAGATTTTCTTCCTATTCTTCACTCTTATTCTTCTTCTATTTTGAAATTGAAAATATATAAAATAGAAAAATAAATGAATAAATAAGTAGTTGGGTGGTATATTTTCTTCCTATTATTTACTCTTATTCATCTTATATTCTCAAATTAAAAATAAATTAATAAATAAATGAATGGATAAATAAATGAATGAATGAATGGATGAATAGTTGGGTGGGTATATTTTGTCTCTTTTTTTTCAAAATAAGAGAGGTTTTTGTTCTGACATAAAATGGAAATAGCGTCCAAGAGTTTGAGACATTTGCCTTTTTTTAACCCTAAGATAATGTTCTTAAATTAATTAAGGAAAGTAAATAGAAAAAAATAAATGAATGAATACATAAGTAGTTGAATGGGTACTATTTTGGAGTGAGAAACTACTGTGCTTAATTAAAGAAAAGGTTTTTTCAGGCAAATATATGAATAGCACACCCAATACTTTGAGAAATTTGCATTCTTTACAAATAAGATAGTTCATAATTAATAAATTGAAAAATATGAAATTACCAAAGATGAGCCGATATCCCAAGTTGGAAACATTTCATTAACAAGTGAAATATATTGTTGCATCGCTTCTTCAGTAGGCATTGCACCCAATTTTTGCCATGCATTCCTTCAAAATATAAAAAATAAAAAAATAATCATTCAAATCGCTAATTTTCAAAATTGGTTAAAAATTTAATCAGTTATTTTGGATTAATAAAAAAGATCAATTCAAGGCCTTACTTACTCCTCAAGAATAATTCTACAATTCAACAATTATAATCATACAATTAAACCTTAATCAAGGCTTAAAATGAGCTCAATTGAAAGTTTAAAAGCTTATATCTTTTCTTTAAATCGAAATAAATCACAAAATAAATAATCCATAAAATCACCAATATACCATTTTTCAATGAAATTAAGTGGGGAAGCCTTAAATGGGCTTAATCCAAAACTCGATTTTCAGCACAAACTTAAATCCCTCTTTATAAATCCAACTAAATCACAAAACAAATAACCCAAAAAATCCACACAACATACCATTTTGCGCGAGCAGTGAAATTAAGAGCGGAAGGCTGATTGGTCGTACAAGGTCCCTCAGTCGCGATCTTATACAGTCCATAAAGCTTCAACTGAACCTCGTTCGAAACCCTAGCTGAATCTGAAGTAGCAGCCATGGTGGCTATAAAAGCCGAAGCGGCGCTGAATTCCTCGTCCAGTTCCGTACTTTCAATCCCCTCCCAACTCCCATCACTCTCATCACTCAAATCTTCTTCATCAGAATCTATAACAACCCCTTTGTTCTTATTACTATTATCATCATTTGATGGAGGTTTTTCTTCAGATTCTTGTTCGGATATTTCTTCTTCTGGTTTTTGTGATTCTGGGTTTCGGGTGAGGGTGAGATTGGAGTGTTTGATGGAGAGGGCGAGGGAGATGAGCTTGGCGAGCAGGAACCCGAAGATGAGGGTGATGAAGACGACCTGGCCGAGATCTTGCCAGTCTCCTCCCATGGCGAAGAAGATGGATGGATTTTGGTGTTCGATTTTGTATAATTTTGTTCTTTTTCTTTTGAGGAAGTGGTAATAATGGTGAGTAATTAGGGTTTAAATGATTTAATTATGACCGGTTGGAGGAGAAGGAGAAAAGAGGGGAGAAAAGGAAAAAAGGAGTGTTGTTGGTGAGAGAAGATATTTTGAATTGGGCTTGAAATGGGCCTTAAATGGACTTGGACCTAATATAATTAAATGTATTTCTCTTTGGGTTCTGATGCTCGTCGTGCTGCACGACATGATATGCAGGAGATAAATTGAACGCGTTCGATCTTCCATAATTACAAATTAGGAAGTAGATTTCTTAGGCATAAAATTTTTTGGCAAGGAGATTTCATTATTACCATGTATTTTTTATTTCCTATTTTATCTTTTATATTAGGTAATATTGTATGGCAAATTTAGTAACAAGGTAATGGTTTCTTTTGGCAACTCCTCAGGCCTTACCTATATAAAGAATCTATTAGCTATTGTAAGAAATAAACAATCAATTATCAATAAAGTTATTTCTTGAGTTGAGTATTTCTCCTCTTTTATCGTGTCTTGTCTTTATTCATCTTTCAATTATTCGCTTCCGTACGTCATCAGTTGGTACCAGAGCAGGTAAAATGGCCGCCGTCCGTCAATGAAGAGATCATTACGCCGCCGCCGCCCAACCAGTTCTCGAAACCAATGCGAGGGATTGCCTAATCGAAGAGATAAAAAGTCAGATACAACAACTTCATGAGCGTATTGCGTTAATGGAGTCCATTGATCGACGCCGCGAACGCCGACTGAGGCACGATACGCCGAGAAGCACCGCTAACCGACACCACAAACTCCGACCGAGACATAGTATGCCAAGCAGCACCCCTGACCGAAGCCGCGACCGTCGATCGAGGCACGGATTTTCGAGCAGCACCGACCACAACATCAATCATTTCCATAATCGACAAGCTTCCATCTTCAACGACGAGTTCTATCTTCCACCCCCCGCCTTCAGAGAGAGAGCACTATCATAAGTCGACTAATGTGGAAACTGACATCCCTTTCGTTGACATCATCAACGATTATCCGAATCAAGAAATATTCACTATTAGAGAAAACCCCGTAAAAGAGATGATGATTTTTGACACACCTACAATTTACGATGATTATCCAGAAGATAGTGATGAACTGACGTATACAGATTCTGGAGAGATACTAGTGGCACAACGAGTTTTGACTTCTAATCCGGCCTCTAACAAGAGTTCGCTCTGTCAAGGTATCTTTCACTCAAAGTGTGCTTCTCATGGTAAGATATGACAAGTTATTATAGATAATAGTTATGAGAATGTTATTTCAACTATTATGGTTGATAAATTACTTTTACAAACCAAGGAACACCCTGAACCTTATAAATTATCATGGATTCAAAATGTAAACTCTCTTAAAATAGGAACGGACTGTTTAATGAGTGTTTCTGTTGGGTTTGAATATCGAGGTGAAGTTTGGTGTGACGTGTTACCTAGGGATGCATGTCACTTATTCTTTGGAAGACCATGGCAGTACGACAGTAAAGTAAATTATGATGATTTTACGAATCCTTATTCTTTTGAGAATGAAGAAAAAAAGATGATACTCGAACCGTTAAAATTTGAAGACCTACCCAATCAAGTTATTGCAGAGAATAATATATTTCTCACCAAAATCTCATTTCATGAAAATTTTGAGAAATTTGAGATAGTAAAATGGATTGTTTCTAAAAAAGAAAAGTTAGAAGTTCCAACAGAGCCAAAATATCTATTTGAAGAATTCCAAGGCATCATCCTATATAAATTACCTACCGGACTTCCGTTTGTAAAAGATGTGAAATGGTATGCCTCAAGATATCGAATTATGTGACATAATACGAATCACGGAATGAGCAATAGGAGGCAGCGTAAGCGTGGTAGGTTCAAAGAAGGAAATTTAGCAAGGATACATGCCAATAAGGACTGCTTCACATCGAACCGACTTGGAAAGATCAAAACTCGTGCTGATGGCTCTGACAAGGTTCTTGAATGTATCAATGACAACTCTTACAAGATTAAGTTTTCAAAAAATTATGGAGTCTTAGCAATTTTCAATTTTAAAGATCTCACTCCAAATAATGAAGATGAAGAAATAAACTCGAGACGAGTTTACTCGCAGCTGAAGCGAATGAAGGCGTTCAACCTTCCATAATTGCAAATTAGGAAGGAGATTTCTTAGGCATAAAGTTTCTTGGCAAGGAGATTTCATTGTTACCATGTATTTTATATTTCCTATTTTATCTTTTATATTAGGTAGTATTGTATGACAAATTTAGTAACAAGGTAATGATTTCTTGTGGCAACTCCTCAGGATTTACCTATATAAAAGGTCTATTAGCTATTGTAAGAAACAACCAATCAATTATTAATAAAGTTATTTCTTGAGTTGAGTACTACTCCTCTTTTATTGTGTCTTGTCTTTATTCATCTTTCAGTTATTCGCTTCCGTACGCCATCATAAATAGTGTATAAAATAAAACGAATAGTATATAAAATTTATCTTTTTAGAGGCAGTAAAATAGCATATACGTAAATAGTGAAAATAATGTATGAAAAATAAAATTATATTGAAAAGCGGAAGAACAGTATACGGTCACGTTTTGGGCGTGCTTAATGACGTCACGTTTTTAGATTTCCCTTTATTTATATTATGGTTCCTTTTCGAAATTTTATAAGAAAATTCAGCAAAGTATATGCACACATTATGGTTTTTAATATTTCAACATATTAAACTAATCAAACACAAGAATCTTAAGAAATAAATGTGAAAATTGTCATTTTTCTTAATATTTGTTTCTAAAATTAAGTTTTCTACTTTGATGTTGTGTAATTTGGAAAAAAAAAATCAATTGTTTTTTCCAAAAAAAAAACATCATCTAATCCAGATAGTTGAATGGATGCGTGAAGTTTACATTTTGAAATTATTCAGAAAATACGTATATTATTCAAAATATTCGTACCGAGTTTTCTTTTCCCAAGATAATATTATGTATAACTGAAATTGATACACGACCTTCAATTTTTTTTAATTATTCAGAAAATAAGTGTATTCTACGCATATGATATGTATTTTGAACTATTATAAGTTCTTTTTCCTTCAAAACTCACAGATTAGTTAACACCACAAAATTAATAACTCAGAATTTTCAAAACCATTAACTACTTTTCCTTTTCCTTTTTATTCTAATTTCTTTTTCTATAGTCACAAAATAAAATACACAGATACTTGGATAAAACTGATGGAAAACTCAAATTAAAATGAGCAGTCTATAACTTAAGTTTGCAGCTCCCATAACCTGAAAATTCACAAAGAAAATAAAATTTATTTGTGTGTTTACAGGTATATTGAAAATAAAATTTAATTACAAAATAGTTTTTTTTTTTTTTTTTTTTTTTTTTTTTTGCAATTTAGGCATAATGCAGGAGCTTTTTTGCAATTTTTCTAGAAAAAATTGGCTACCATTACTCAAATTATCAAACAAAATACGACGAAAGCTTACTTGGATCCACAGAAGTAATAACTCCAGTTCCACCAAAATAACAATCAAACAAATTCTTTCCGTAAAATCGAAAGTATTCGTTCATAGCATAGGCTGCATGAGCTTGAACCTTGTCTGGTTCGTAACAATAGCCGCCTGGCTGAATCGGACCGCAATCGATTTGTTGCCTGCACGCAAATTCTATGTTTTGTTGTAATAACATTGTTTGTGCATTTGGTTTTGGAATGCACCATTTTTTGGTGATGGATGGAATTGTGGGAGTTTTTGGACTTGGCGAAGGTTTCTTCAGTGGATGTGGATGTACCTGTTCAAATCAAACATATTTTTGTAACTTTTTTGTGAATTCTAGTTTGTTTGTGTTATGTCAAGCTGTAATAAGAAATTAAGAAATAAAGGTTGATCTTATGCTCTATAATTGAATGGTTACTGCTTTCATATGTACCCTAACAAAAGTGAGAATATTATTCGTTGTCAAATGTTTTCTACTTCTTAGTTCCCAATAACCACTTACTAATTCACTCTAATTCATAAATTGCTTAGCTAACCTCCATTTTGAGAATTCCAATATCATATACCGGTGAGAAATCAGCATGGAAAAGCCCAAAATTTCTCTCTGAGACCGGACCAGGCTTGAGATCCTCATTAAACAAAGCGAAAATAAACGTCTCAAAATTTCGGTTCTTCATAAGAGGCGTACCAATGCCGGAATTTACATGGCGAATAACATTTTTATTATAGTCCCTCGCAGAATCCATATTTACGCCTATCTGCCCTTCTCCCCCGACAGAAGGCCACCCTGTCTCAGCTACCACTATATCAACATCTTCAAACCCTAATTTCTTCATTGCAGAGTAAACTGCGTCTAATTGCGCATCCAACATATTTGAGTAAACTAGTTTTGTTTCGTTATCTAAAATACCAGAGTTGAACCTAAATAAAGCATAATCTAAGGTTTCTATGGTGAAACCAAAGAAAGGGTAAGCATTTACCATGAAAGGAGAGTTTGTTGCTTTTAAGAAACTAAGTAAAGGTTTTAGAACCTCTCTAAGGTAACCATGTTTGAATTTTCCGGACGATGCAGGGAAAGAGTTTGAAAGAATGCCGAGTGAGTGGGGAGAAGAGATTTTTATCTTGTTTTCGAGTGAAAACCTAACAAGTGAAGTGTGAAGGTTTCTCATTGTCGGTACGAGGCTTAGAATTAGGGTTTCGTTAGCCGTTGAGATGACTTCATTGCCAAGTAAAATACGCGATATGTTTGTGGCGGGTATATGAGGGATTATGTTGGTTTGAACCCAATTTTGCGCAAAAGCTAGGTTTGTAAGGTGTGGAATTAGGTCATTTGGAATCGTTACATCTATGGCTAGTTTGGTTCCTGCAAAGGCTTCTAGGGTTTTGTTATTAGAATCATAGAGCTTGACACGATCAAATATGGTGTTTTGAGCGAGGAATTGAGCCACTTGAAATGGTGAAGGAAGATTTGTCCCCATCGTGCCGTAGTTTACTCCAATGCCAGCTCCATTTGTGACTGAAAGGTTACGTTAGAAATTAATGTAATATAGCTTCATGAGTATTTAGAGGTTTGAAGTACAAACTACTAGTACAACTACATTAATTATTGACGGAGTATAAATACATTAATTATCAATATTTACATCGGACCAGTTAAATACAAACACACACAAAACCGAGGTTTTATGTACCTTGATGGATTATGGCAAAGAAGAAAAGTAATGAAACAGATGAATGCATGTTTGTGACTTGTGAGACTTCTTAGTGACAAAGAAGACAGCCTGAAGAACTGCATGAATGAGGAATAAATAAGTAGAAGAAACTGAGAAATTAAGTTTTTTATTTGTTCTTTTGCAAAGATGACATGATTCCTTTCTTTGGACTTGAGGTGAATTTGATGCTCAAGGTTTTTTTTTGTGATCATACTTTTTTTCCTTTTTTTTTTCAATTTAAGATCCCCATATCTTCCTTTATTCTCAAGCACTTCTGAAGTAGGAGACCTTGTCTCTTTATAGACAATTAGACCCTATAAAAGCAATAATGCAGTATCATTATATATATTTTTTATGCAGAGAGTACCTTTTCTGCCATTCGGCACTTTAAAACGAAAGCTAAAGTGAATTGCGAACCAAACCAAATTTATCCAAACCAAACTAGTTTCATTTACGTAAGAACATATCAATCCAAACCAAACAAGATTCTAATTCGATTTTTCAGGTCAAACCAACTAAGAAAAGAATATAACATAAAATTAAAAAGAACATTCAATAACATAATCACATTACCAAAGGCAGTCACTTGTCATCTTAATATTATTAACAAGGTAGAGAATAAATCTGTAATCTTTCCATCCTACACACACACAAAACACCTTAAAAAGTAATCAAAAACAGAAAGAAAAAAAACACCAAAAAATAAAATTAAAAAATTAAAACCAAACACAAATCACACAGTTATTCTGCTGCTTTTCAACAGATATTTACATTCCCCACCCCCCCTTTTCCTCCAAATTTCCCCACCACCCCAAATATTAACATAAAATACCATAAAACAGGGGGACTAAAACGTAATTTTCCAATTAAAGGATTTGCCACTCGTCCTCACCAGTATGAGCACTGCACTCTGCATAATTTTCCAAGTTAAATTCCTCATTAATTCTGTTATTAATTCTGTTGCTTGTTGAAGCGCTCAAACTGTCAGTGACTGTAAATAACGGAGCCCCGTTTGCCTTTTCGCCCAGCTCTGACGCGCGAGAGCAAAAATCATCAAAATCATCTGAAAAATATTAATCAGGGTTAGATTCGTAAATTTCCAAAAGTTGGTCCTACTTTGCAAATAAACCCAACAATTAGATTGGAGGAAAAAATAAGTTTGTTGCCATGTATTTGTAAATTTTCACTAATATACAAATAATCTAACAAATATATAAATAAACCAAGAAAACTTGGACGCTATTTACCAGTATGACAAAAATACAGGGTGTATTTTGCAAAATGTCACAAAAATATATTGATAAAATATTTGAAATTAGTAACCTTTGTCACGACAATAGAAACCAATGGCTAGTGAAGAGTCTATTTGATCTAGTGGCAGATGTCTCACAGTGCTGTCAAAAATAAATAAATAAATAATATATAAACAAATAAACAAATAAATAACAATAAATAAATAAACCTGCAATGGTATGAACTTGTATCTGCCTCCAAATTATCCGGCTGAAAATCAACGGCCTGTATAATTCAAAATTAACATAAATAAATATCCAAAAACAACAAAACATACCAATTTTATATAGTTGAAAATTAATATAAATATTCAGACTTACCAATTGGACTTCATGTGGATCGAGATATAATGCCTTTTCATCTTGTATGCCAACTATATAAGTTGAAGCACCAGGTTTTCCACCCAAAATTCCCAAGCTTTGAGGAAACATAAATGTCTCTTTTAATAATGGAATATACCTACAAAATAAATAATACTCTCATTAGGATAAATTACAAGTTACAAGGCCAAAATTGGTCGATTTGAAGCGTGTTAAAAAAATTCAGCCTTCAATGTGTACAATTGAAGGTTAGTTAATTAAGCCTCTTTAGGTATCAATTACATTTCCATCCCTACAAAATCTCAAATAGCAACATACACTTAAAAGTTAGGAAAAATCATGGATGCCATATGAATATATCAAATATACATAACAATTGTACTATATTATAATGCTTTTTCATGAAACAAAATTAAATTAAGAGAAATTTGCGAAAAGCCCCTACATTATTCCAAACTTGCAAGAAAGACCCTACATTATTGCCAAAATTGCTAAAAAGGCCCTACCATTAGTTACAAACTAGCACAGTTAGTTTCGCCTTAATTTTCATCAAATCAAGAGAATACTAACAGTGTCAGTTTGCAACTAATGGTAGGGTCTTTTTGCAATTTCGGCAATCAAGCAGGCGCCTTTTCGCAATTCCAATAACGCAGAGGCTTTTTTGCAATTCCAACAATGTAGGGTCTTTTTCGCAAACTTCCCTAAAAACTAAAACAAACTCAACTTACCTAGGATTAACTCTATCCAATCCAAGCACCAGCAAAACAACCCGCCACTTTCTCCCTCCTCATCCCCCGAAACCACCAAAACACCAAACGGCAACTCATCCTTATCTTTCCTGGCGAGAGTCTCCCAGGCGCGACACCTGGCGTACGGCCCCAGCCAGGATCCCGCCGAGAGGATGAGGGTGTGGACGGATAAGGGGGAGGCGGATGGGGAGTCCAGGAAAATTTAATTACGAGAAATTTGCAAAAAGCCCTTTCATTATTCCAAAATTGCGAAAAAAGCCCCTGGATTATGCCGAAATTGCAAAAAAGCCCCTACATTATTACCGAAATTGAAAAAAAAACCTACTTTTTTTGCAATTTCGGCAGTAATGCAGGGGCATTTTTGCAATTTTGCCGTAATGCAGGGGCTTTTGCGCAAACTTCCCTACAAAACAAAAAAAAACCCTAACATACCTAGGATTAACTTTATCCAATCCAAGCACAAGAGGCACAAGCAACACAACTCCTCTCATACCAATAAAGTCCCCCGCCCTCTCCTTAACCACCACAGGGGCCCCGCCTCTTTCGCCGTCCTCATCCCCCGAGACGACCAGAACAGCAAACGGCAGATCAGCGCTGTTGGTTCTTGCCAAAGTCTCCCAGGCGCGACACATGGCGTACGGCCCCAGCCAGGATCCGGCGTGGAGGCCGGTGAGGATGAGGTTGTGGAGGGACAGGGGGGAAGATGGGGCGTCTAGGAATTTGTGGACTGTTTTTATGTACGCTTCGTTGAATGGCTGCAGTTATAAATAATAAATACATAAACTAATTAATTAAAAGTAAGTAAATATAAACACTAAATAATAAATAATTAATTAAATATAAAAATTAATTAAATAATTAAATTGAATAAATAAATCATGCGGGCGCAATTTGTTGTGGAGGGTTTTTATGTAGGGCTGCGAGTTTAAAAGAAAGAAATAAAATATGAGGGAATAGTTTTCAGGGATAAATGCGCAATAAGACCCTGTACTTTACAAGGATCGCGATTCAGTCCATGTACTATTAATTTGACATGCTTTGTCCCTGTACTTTAGGAAGACATGCATGATTAGTCCTTGAGTAAGGGACAAACCGTGCAAAATAAAGTACAGGGACCAAACATGCCAAATCAATAGTACAGGGACTAAATTGCAATCCTATTAAAGTACAAGGACTAATGGTGCATTTATCCCTATTTATTAGGGATAGAAAACTACCATGAGTACATGATATTATTAAATTTTAAGAGTTGAAGGGGCGAGAGGGGGATTATAACGATAGTTTTAGGGTTTTTATAGAAAAATCTAGAGATACTGTTGATATATTGTATTATTTATTGTTGTTACCTTTTCAGAGGGTTTTCTCCAAGATCGGCCCAAATGATGGAAAATCAACGCCTGCATAATGTACCAAATTATTATTATCTTTTATATAAACTTCTAAAATCAATAAAAAACGAGCTTTAATATGTAATAAATATTTACAAATTACTTACTTGAGCGACAAGCATTTGGCTGCTTCTGATCATACAGCCCCAATTAACATCACTTGTGAATTTTGCATCGCCAATTGCTTCAAAACCTAATTAAAACCCAACAAATATACTCAAAATCATTCATTCATTCAATTCCCTAAATTATCACAATTAATGAATTAAAGTCCGAATTTAAACTCTTCCAAATACTAACCTTTTCTGTACGTGATCCAAATTCTTGAATAAAAATCCTCCAAAAACGCAGAAAATCCATTTCCAGACTCATCACTCGAACTGGACTCGTCCAGTGAAATTTTATAACAAACACCAAGCAGCCAAATCTCACTAGTCGAGCTCAAAGTATCGATTCGGCCGGTTCCCAAAAGCCGGTCTTGGAGCCGTCTCATCGCGCCACCTGTCATGATCCTCTTCACAGCTCTTGTCCAAGCATAATTTTTGGATTTTGGGTCTTTGTTGTTCGAAAAGAAGTTAGGGTTTGCTGACTCGAAGATTGAGAAAGGGGAGGTGAAAATGCTCGAGAAAATCGAAGTTTTGGAGCTGGATTCACTCGGATTTGAGAGGGAATTTTCACTGTTTGACTCGCCAGCCCCTTCAGGCAAGCTCGTCATTACCTACAAAAAATCACAAAAAAGAGAACAAAAAAACATATCTAATCAGCTACAATTGGAAGAAAAAATGCAAAATAAACAAATACTCATTATTCAACAATGCAAAAAAAAACACAAACCACAGTCAATCATCCAAATTTACAATACCCAAAACGAAAATAACAGGAAAAGTAAAAAAAATGATATAAATACCAAGAGGAAAGCAGCTTATATCAGTCGATCAAGCTCGCAAGCTCAATTCATGAGATCTACCCTTACGCATTGATCAATTCAACCAGATCCGAAACTAGACAGAAATACAGATCAATCGAACCAAAATCGATGAATTATTGGATCGGAGCGCAAGCAAGCAAGCAAAGGAAGAGGAAATTGGAAGAAAATTGGGCTTGTTTGTTGAGTCCGAATCCCCTGTGGCTTTGAGTATTTTGCCACATAAAGCGAGTGGATCCAAGCCGTTCATCAAGCATTAATTTTTGGGTCCTACACTTAGAAACGGGAGGTAACGGTGAGAAAACAGAACCGTTAAAAAATTCAGAAATGTGGGTCCCATCGTGTCCCCACCCTCTCAATTTGTTGAAGTGCTCTTTCTCCTCGCTCTATCTCTTTTCTCTCTCTCTCTCTCTGCGAGACAATTTTCTTAAGAGAGATCTTTCAATAGGGAGATTCTTCTTCCTCTCCTCAGAAAATAAAAATAAAAATATAGCTTTTATATCTTATACCCCAAATATAACAAAATAACAATAAATCGTTATTTATCATTTGAGTGCTTAATTTATAAAAAAGTAATTTTTATTGTGGTTCTACTTCAAACAAAAAGAAGATGGTTAGTGATGGAGAGAATAAGCAAAAAGAGCTTCAATATTAAACACAATGTTTCCTCATCTTTTCTTAATAAAAGGAACAGAGGATTACTTTCTGTAGATGATAACCGTTAATGGAGAAAAACATGCTCTGTTTTATTAGCATGAAAATATAGAAAGGACTAGGCTTTTTTCGTTCAGAAGAGGAGACTTGGAGGGTGAGACGGTGGGACCCACATTTCTGGATTTTTTTTTTGGTTATGTTTTCTCACCGTTACCTCCCGTTTCTAAGTGTAGGATTAGGTTTGTTCATTTAGTTCGGTTTATTCGGTTTCTGAACCAAGCCGATCAATTTCGATTAGTTCGGTTCGGTTCGATTTTTTGATATATTCGATTCGGTTCGGTTTTAAAATTTGAGTTGTTCAGTTAAACCGGTTCAGTTCGGTTTTAATTATCAAAAACCGAATAAATCGAACCGACCTAACTAATAGGTTATCGCTAATTTTGCTAATTTATAATACTTTAAACTTAAATATATATTATTATTAATTAATATAATCATTATTTTGTTTAAAATTTGTTAATTTTGATTTAAAATTATTCATATATCATTCTAATTCAGTTTAATTGAATAAACCGAAATAAACCCGATTTTGTTCGGTTCGATTTAAAATTCGATTTTGACTTAATTCGGTTCGGTTCAAATCTTATTTGGTTCGGTTTGAACCGAACCGACACAATGAACACAGCTATGTAGGATCCAAAAATTAATGCTTGATGAACGGCTTGGATCCACTCGCTTTATGTGGCAAAATACTCAAAGCCACAGGGGATTCGGACTCAACAACTTGTTTGTTTGGTGGATGAATTATTAATTAATAATAATGGTGCGTGTATAAGAGAGCACGAAATGAAACGTGTTCATACGGGAAACGTATTATCTACGGTGAAGAGAGTATTTTGGGCTGAAAGGGTTAATTTGGGCTGAAATAGATTGGTTTGAGCCCATAGTGTAATTTTCTGCTATGAAATTGTGATGAGGAGAGAGTAGTTTGAAGAATTTTTTGAAACTATGAAAATAAATAGTATACATATGATATTTGTTATTGTATAATTGTGTATGTTTTTAGAGGTATTCATGATTTTTTTACTGTAAGTGCATAACATAAGGGAAAATGATTTTCATATGTATACTAACAAGTGGTATTTTGAGATCTTGCATGTACATATGAAATCAATAAAAGTTATGTCTACTAAAAGATCTACAAATCGAATTTACTAATTTTCTCTGACTTTTGGATTCCACATGAGAGAGTTGTGATGGACTTAAGAAAAACAAGTGAGAATTAGGGAATAGTTTTATGAAATAGTTAATGATTGTAGCATTAGCTGCATTGCCCATATGAAATTGTCTAAAATATTTTTAGTTGCCAATCTATGTGTATGAATGATACATCTCCCCAACACAACCCAAGTGGAGGCATATATTCGCTTGAGTGGGACAACTATTGGCTTGACAACATCTAGTAAGGCGAAGCATCTTAACTTTGTCTCCCAATGAAAAAGGACTTCACTTTGTTTTGAGAAAAGTCAGAATTTGGCCTCTAGATTGCTCAATTTTGATCCCTAAACCTTCTAGTGGTTCATTTTTTATCCATCAACTCTTTAGTTATCTCAATTTTAGTATTTTAATTCTTCATTGTGAAACTAAATAATAACATAAGATTCTAATTCTTCATTGTGAAACTAAATTAAAGCGAAAATCAAATTTGAAAATAATAACATGACCAAGCAAACAATTCAAGGACATCAGGCAAGTTCAAAGCAATTTTGAACTCCTAACCATCCTTTTTTATTTCAATTTACAAAAAATATAATAACATAATATAACACAACACAAATTTACTGCTGAAAACCTTTAGATCATAAGCAAGCAGAGAAATTATTTTAAGGCGAGCCTCCTAAGCTCGATAAGCCCGTAAGCCAACATACTGCACACAAATCCAAGTGCGGCACTAGACCCGACCAATGACACAGCGGTGCAAACCAACATCACGAAAGCCTCCTGCTTTGATGACATGTCTCTCGCAGCCATCGCGAGCTCAATTCCAGCAAATAATAACAAAACCCCGAGCAAACCAACCGGGAAATCGACAAGTAATTTTATTATTGATCCCCCAAGCACCAATCCTATAATCAGCTTAAGCGCTCCAAGTAGCGCTACACATGCCCCACTGCGTCCCCCAAACTTATACTGACCAGCTAAGCCGCCTGCCCCATGACAACATGGCATCGCACCAAACCAACAACCAATTATATTCATTAGTCCGACTGTTAAAGAGAGTGACGTGGCTGAGGTCGGTTTTTCAGGAAATAGATCCTTGGATAATTTACAAACCGCTATGACGGAATTTAGTATCGTTAAGGGAAGCTGTGGAATTGCACCTTTGATGAACCCATCTTTCCATGCTTGTCTGGATATATGTACAATGTGTATTGCTTCTGGTCCAGCACGTAACTCTTTAACGTCACTAGGTTTTCTTATGATTGCCAAAATGATACCTAAAACAAACACGATGACAGCAGATGGTATTGCATCAGCTAATCTCTCCATGAACTTCTTTGGTCTGTTTGAGCTGGTATTAGGGTTTTCTTCATCCACTGTTTCCTCCTCTTCATCTCGGCGTTGTCTCTCTTTACCAGCACCATTGACTAGGATAATAAAACCACATGCGATCAGAGCAAGGAGCATGCCGTCAAGGCCGGTCCAAGGACGTTGACCGGCTGCTTTCCCTTTCTTGAAGTTTTGGTTGTATCTCACGTACTTGACAGCTGTCATTGCGAAATTGAGGCCTTGGGCTAGCTGGATTCCTCGAACAACAGGTAGAGGGATAAGCCAATATGCCAGAGTCATCAGGCGAGTTGCACCGAGAACAAAGACTGTTCCGGAGGTAATTATCCCTGCAATTTATAGTATCCATGTCATAAATTAAACCCTAAATTGAGGATCTAATTACTAATATTAGGAACAAAATGAATTCCATTATTCATTAAATGTGAACATAAAAATACTAAATTCCATTACTGATCATTAAATGTGAACAAACTACTTTATGAACTATATTTTACATTGCTAATAGAACGTACTAGATTCATTACTCAATAAATATGAACAAACTTTATGACCTATCATATGTTATATCATTTGGGTATAGTAGTAATTAATTATCATTAACTATAACTTAGCTAACAAATTTGGTGGTGTTAATTACCTACTTGTAATGAAATATGCAACAACAATACAACAATTTGTGAAAATAAATAGAAATTTGTACTGTTCAATTATGCATTTGGTAATTAATTTGTTAAAGAATAAGTTATCAGTAATACTTCACCTGCAGCCATTATTTCAGGGACTCCAAATGACGGGTTGGAGATGGCAACAGCAGCAATTGATTTCATCGGTTGCACGGGCATCGGCACACCGTAGAGAAGACCAGTGACTATGTTATAAATCCCAGTGAAAATAAGAGTGGTGCCTAAATCAAGATTTCTAACAGAGACAAGTAAAAATTAATCAGTAATCAAAATGGCATGTATTTGATGAACGAAAGTGGATACTCTCATAAAAAACAGCTATGATCAACCAAAATACCATTAAATCAGTACCCAAAAAACAAAATTGAGGCCCTAACTATCTCTGTCAAAGTTTTCAGAAAAATCGGCAAGGGAATAAACTGGAATAAAGGAATAAAGTATAAGAAAAAAAGTTATTCTAGAATAAGCATGGAACAAAGTAGATTAAAGTGATAAAATGACTATTTTATGAAGAATAGTGAAATTGAATAAAATAAAATCCAATTTTTTCTGCCAATCTAAATTTCTTTCCCCAATAAAAAATCTTAATTTATTTCGCTATTCCACAATCTATCTTAGTGAATACCTTCAAAAGTAACATGAATAACTGACTATCTTCTATTTCATAATTTCACTACTTTATTTGCTGTTGATTACCAACAGTCTAAGTCTCTAAGTTAATAATCATACCGAGAAAGTGAGAGGGCCAGGATGATCGGAATATAAGTGCCAAGATCACCCATGGCACCATTGATTTCGGCCCATTTTGATCGAAACGCCAAATTATCACGCGCTTTAGCGAAAAAATTGGAAGGGCTAGTATTGAAGTGCTTATTTTGCTCGGCCAATTTGGGTTCATGAGGATTTACCACATTAGTCTCCATTGATGATTAGAGGAATTTCTTTGCTTTTGGGGTGCAATGGTAGAGAAAGAGAGAGGAGGTTTATATAAGAGAGAGTATCTACTTAGCAGGCTAGTTAATTAATAATAATAAATGAGAGTTCAGCATATTATGATGTAGTTTTGTCTTGTACTACATCTATTTAAAAGGTCAACTCTTGAGTTGTGAGATGTGATTGTACTACATGCTCTGTAGTTAGACATTTGAGCACTTCAATTAATTTGTAGAAGCTATGGCCTATGTGTGCTCATTTGTAAGGAAAAACAAAAGCTAGGAACACAAATCAGAGATTCTCTTTTTTGTTTTTAAATGAGTGAAGATTGAGTTTTCTTATTATCAGTAAATAAATATTTGTATGAAACTTTAACTATTAGAACATGGCAAATTAGTTACCAACATAGTGATGGAGTGACTTAGTTAAGATGCATAATAGTGAAAATTACAAATTGCATGCATATGTATCAATTAAACAAGTGGAATATGAAATATTTCTTTTTCTTTCTTCTCACACGAACTTCAGAAAACAACAATTAAAATGTGTTAAGATATAATTTTGTAATCGATAGTCTTTGCTATATTTATTTTCAATTTTTATATACAGTGATAGAGTTTTATAAGTACTGGGGTGTCATGCCCCCTCCTCCCTGAGATTATGATAGAGTTGCTATATTTATTTTCAATATTTATATACAGTGGTAGAGTTTTATAAGTACTGGAGTGTCATGTCCCCTCCTCTCTGAGATTATGATAGAGCAGAGCAGTATATATTAGTACTGTTTCAGTGAATAATTACAAAATACATGTAGTTATATATATTTGGACCCCCAAAAATTTTATACTGTATTAATCAGTAAGAATAAACTTTTTTGCCATCTCCAATAAATATAGACAAGCTCCGCCACTATTTATATGATTTTTTTAGAATGCCACTATTTATATGTTGCAGGTATTTTTTTATCAATTAGTAGCGTAATTGTTAATAGTAATGAAACTTCTTTTAATAAATTCTGCACCAAATTCCCTCTCGGTGGATTATAAGAGCTATATTGTTGGAAAATTTTTAAGTTGTCACATTTTATTGACAAGTATCTCGTAAAAAAATGAGTTGTATGGAATATCTATAATAAATTTAACTAAACCACCTCATATTTCATAAATTATAATTTAGTTTTCATCATTTTATTTAATGCACCCACCTTTTCAGAAATATATATATGCAGTTTATTATAGTAAAAATAATTTGGAAAAGAAATTTAATTATATATATACTTGAATTGCTAATTTTGTCTTGCAGAAGAGATAAATTTTTTGGGAGGGATATGCTACTGCACGACATTATTTCTCTTTTTTGTTTTGCGGAAAAACAATATGAGAATAAAAAAGCAATATATAAAACTAAAAAACCAAATATAAATCGTACGAACAATATATAAATATATATTTTCTAAAAAAATATATAAATAAAAATAATATATAAAAAATTGTATATAATATATATATATAAACACAAAAAATAATATATAAAATGTTAAAAACAATATATATATAATCGCAGGTAAAAAACTCGGTTGTAAAAACAATTTTTTCATAAAAAATAAATTTTAATTTAGCTAAAATTGAACATTTTAATACATTTTTATTTGCCACACAAAATCTTTGATGAGCATGAGATGGGGGCTGATGTAAGAACTAGAGAAGTATTGTGAAAAAGAATAGGAATTGGAGAAGTAAACATGGAACTTCTAAAAATGAAGTCAACTCAGACAAAAATTATGGGATATGTTTTTCATCCTCTTTATTTGCCTTCTAATTAAATGTTGTCGACAACATATTATAATTTTTTTGTCAATCGTACATTAGTATGTGCTTATTATATATTTCTCATGTCCATTATATATTTAATACATTATAAATTTCTGATACAATGTTACGATTTATACACATTATAATTTTTTTATATGAATCAGTGATAGGGCATAAACTTGATTTCGTAACAATGTTAGGGGAGACAGTATATATAAATGTAACAATGTTAGGGGAGACAGTATATATAAATGTATATATATTCAATCTTTTATATATCGAGTAGATTTTTTTAACATTTATAAAAATAGAGTTACTTTTTTAGTTTGCAAAACTAGTATATTCGTCATATAAAATGGCGAAACTTGATATCGCCAAATTTATTGGCCGTAACTGTATTTTTTTTTTCTTTTCATTTTTCTAGATCACAACAAAAAAATTAAGGGAACTGATTCTGTACCGACGGTATATAAAAACTGAAAACAAACATATAAATTGAAAACAAATAGTATATAAAAAATTCAATTGGTAAAACAAGTATATTTAAAAAAATAAAAATAATATATAAAAACATATAAACTGAAAACAAACAGTATATAAAAATTCATTCGGTAAATAATATATATTTTAAAAAATGAATATAGCGTATATAGAAACGCGAGAAAATAATATATAATTTTCAATCCGTCGTGATTTTCCATTTCCCAAAAATTAAAAACTTGATACTGCTAATCAGGATGGCGAAATCAGAATAGTTACCGCCAATCTAAATGAGGAAACACTAGTTTTATAAATTAAAAAAACAACCCCATCTATGCAATATTAAAAAAAAAGCAAGCCTATTTGAAAAACGAACTCTAAAAAAAAACTAGAATTCTACTAATTTTGTCAAAATTATTGGGGGGTCATGATCCCTCCCATTACTTATGTAGTTCCGCCCCCCTCATATTTGTTATAACATTTTGATGGTCAATATTCTTTTTTCTATGTCTACATTATCTTTTTGTGAACTGATGATGCATATCTTGTCACATTTTGGGAAATGTTTTCCATAAACACAAATATTTTTTAGCAGTCGTTAGGACAACATATTGTTAGAAAACATAAATATGGAACAAAGTCTTTTTTTAGCATTTTTTTTAATCGATGTTGCATTATTGTTTTTTTGGCATTCTCCAACTTTTTTTTTCCATTTCAGGATAGACAACAAAAATATTCATAAGGTGTGTAAAGCAATTATGTCCTAATTTTAATCATGGCTATTAGCATCATAGAAAGCCAAATTAAACAAATGGGGTCATTTATCATTTAGTAGTGTGATATTAGCATGTTATAGGATATTATTCTTTAAAATAAAAATCTTCTAAGTTAATGTGAGATTCTGTTGCTAATGTTAGCATCTTATAAGTTTATTTTTTTGAAGTTCCTGAAGTAATACTCTGTTGCTAAGTTTCTTGGCATATAAGATAACAATATATAACTTCCTTTTATAAGAAAGAAAAATACCATTGACGTGCAAGAGACTTAACATTGGTTGAACTTGAATGGTGAATTTGTCTGAGAGAGACAGAAAAAAGAAGCATATCTAATTACTACACATATAAAAGAAATGATTTTTGTTGGTTATATGGCGCAGCTCAATCTGTGAGTTTTTCTTTCAATCCAACTCCATCCCTTAGTCTATCTTCAGTGCGCCAGCTTCTGAAAACCTATTTGAATTAGTCAAAAACCTAGTTCTAGTTTAGGGGTAAGTAACGTAGTTATCGCAATCGCTCATTGGTCGTCTTCGCTTCATTCAATTAGCTAGTTCTCACTATTACATGAGAGGGACCGGAAAAGCGTTAGGAAACTTTGATTCGACGCCTATCTCCTTCCTCCTGTTCGTACTAAGATTCACTGTAGCATTCTGCAAAAAAGCCATTCCGAAAGCGTGCCAATCCCTATGTTGTGCGGAGCTGAGAAAGCGCTCCTGGAGGAAGCAACTGACAACGTGACTTTCCGTGGAAGTCTGATCAATTGACTTCATTATATATAATTTGGAAAAACATTCTCACCATCTACCAAAACATTTTCTAAACATCATCCACATATATTTATACATTTCTAATTATCCATGTTAAATATTATAAACATGAACTTAGGCCCAAATACAAATTAGCCTTAAAGGGTGAATATTATAGAGTTAAAGTTTCTTAGGATCAAGAAAATATCTAGCGTCTAGAAAAGAGTTCAAAAATATCTAGAGCTTCTAAGAACATGTAGTTTTTAGAGTATGCTAATAATATCTTGTATCTAAGGTGTTCTATCCCCTACCATAAATAAAGACCTTTTGCCATCAAGTCTTCTCAATGCATCAAGCCACAAAAGAATGCTCTCAAAAATAAAGTATAGAGTGTGTTAGATAGTTGGAGGTTCTCTAGTAAAGAATTAGTGCAATTGTAATATTGGAGGCTCAATAATTAAGAAGTAGAGGTGTATTGTAATATTATTGAGTGAATAATAAAGAATTTATATTAAAATCTCATTTCTCTATTCTACAACTGGTATCAGAGCGAGGTTGACGGGTCGGTGCTGTCGACATTGATGGTGAGGTTAGAGTGTAGTGCCGGAAGTTTGGGAGTAGTCCGAGTAGCCGTGTGTCGGCATTTTGTCGGAAGAGAGAAGGCTAGCTGATGCCAAGAGGCCAAGTCTCACCCATGGTTCAGAAGTTCAACTGATGGCTTGAAAAACTTGAGCGTCAACAATTGTATCTACTGGAAGGCTTGTATAGAATCATACCTACAAGGACATACTATGAGAGGTGGTAGGCGGAGCTAGATGTTGATACTGAAAATGTGACAGTGTCCGAAACTGTGGGTAACCCGAAACTGACCCATGAGAAGAAGGCTCCTTCAGTGGAGAACAAGATTATGTGAAAATGGTGTATCAGGGCTGAAAGACGATGTACATACTCAGTATCTCGGTTGAAGAATAGTTGCTTGAGTATATTCGAGAAGCAGCTACCCCGAAAATTGCTTGGGATATCCCGAAACGCTATTTTCCAAGAAAAACGACGCCCGGCTCCAACTACTCGAGAAGGAGCTCATGACGATCTCACAAGGGAGCATGAAGGTCAACCAGTATTTCACGAAGATGAAGTCCATCTACAGCGAGATCAAACAAATCACCCCTGAAGAGAAGATAAACGAACAACGGATGAGAAGGATAATAATCAACAGCTTGAAACCTGAGTATAGTGGGTTTATGGCAGCGGTCCAAGGTTGGTCAACCCCACCAACGCTACTGAGAAGATAAACGAACAATGGATGAGAACGATAATAAACAACAGCTTGAAACCTGAGTATAGTGGGTTTATGACAGCGGTCTAAGGTTGGTCAACCCCACCAATGCTGCTGGAGTTAGAGAATATGCTCGTTATTCAGGAGGCTCTATTCTGCAGCTGAAGGAAGGGTCGACCTGAGCAAAGGTCGAAATCGAAACCCAAAAACAAGCATGACCAACAGAGGAGGCCGAAAGAGGAGAACAAAGCTTTAGGGGGAGTTCGTAGTCGAAGAGATGGCAAAGCTCTAGATAGTGAGTGCTACAATTATGGCAAGAGGGGGAACCATGCACGAGACTACTGGTCTAAGAAGAAGGGTCAGGAGAATGCAGCAATCCTAAGAGACCATCAAGAAGCTAGAAGGCTTACGGGAGTATAAGGAAAATCAGATGATTGTGACAGCTATAACTCCAACCTGCCAATTAGTTACGTTGGTAGAACGGTAATTTCTCCCCACATCGGTCCGAAGGAATTTCAACTACAAGGAATCTATCATGTTATGGCATGAAAAAGAATATGTTGTCAGTTTCGCAACTGATAGCTCAAGGGAATTGTGTACTTTTCGGGCCACAAGAGGTAAAGGTGTATGGCAATATCAAAGCTTCTGGCACATGAATAATGGAGGGTCACAAAATGGTGTCGATCTATGTAATATCAACACAATCAGTTTACGTAGAAAAACTTAAAGGAATGATACGGCGGATCTCTGGCATGCATGATTGGGGCACGTGAGCTAGAACAAGCTAAAGATGATGGTCGAGCGGTCGATAGTCAAAGGTCTTCCTGGAGTAGAGGTTGTTAGTAGTATGCCCTAGGACAATATATTTGAGACCTAGATGTATGGATTGTGTTAAACAAACATGTTTTTTATTTAGAGATATTTTATATAATAAATGCGTATTGGTTATTTTATTCTTATTACTAAAATGAATCTTGAATATGATATTCAGCTTTATATCATCAGAGTATGTGACCTTGATAGTAAAACTATAAAGTATTATGAATGATATTCTAAACAATCCCTGATCATTCATAGGATGTTTGTGAGACAAACATACTTTATGATAAGCTATAAATGGACATCAGTATGTTAGTTGACTGATGGTCACGTTTTACTGATCATGAATAAGAGTTATTAAGTCATTAACGTAAGTATATGTTAGAGACCATATACTGGATTGACCCACCATGAGAATACTACATGGTTCGTGTCATTAGTTATTCTTAGTAAAGAATGTATCTGTAATCCTTAGACTTGAGATTATCTCAGTTTCCTATATGAGAAATTTTGTACTTTAATATAATCTAACATCGTCTTTAACCGGGCGGTCATAAAGATTATAATTAGGTATATAATGAATTATGCGGAGGAAAGAGTTTAATTAAGTTAGGATTTGTTCCTCTCATAAATTGAGAGAGATATATTTAGGACTCTTGATGATTTGATTGAAGAAACGCACGGCCGTGCTCGAGTGAATTAATAAGGAGTTATTAATGTCATTTCATGTTCAATCAAATTCGGTGTCAAGAAATATTTATCGACCAACGTAAGGTTGACATATACCATGCCTTATGGACAATATAGATATCGTGTAACAAAGGGATACAATGCATGAACATAAATTAGGTTTGATCGAATCATCCATCCATACTTGCTTAATTTGGGTAATCATGATGTCTTGCTAGAGGCCACTCATGATTTATAATCTATTGTGGTTATTTCCAACATTAAGTAAACCTACATAGTCACACACAAAGAACAACTATTGAGACGTACACAGAAAAATCATAACTTATGTGATAAGTTGTATGAACAGCTACATAGTCAAGTGACACATCCAATCCTGCATCTTATATGATAAAGTGTATTGCATATATGGTTACATAGTTACCATGCACATAGGATATGAAACTTATGGACTATATAGGCACAAGAGACACCCCAAAATAATAAAAAGAAAGGTATTATATTTTTCGTCCAACTTTTGTGAGACAAAAGGAGAGAAAAATCCGAAAATCATTCTCTTGTTATTTCTGTGAGAAAAAATGAAGAACGAATACTAGCATATATCATTCTTTATCCGTTCAAAGGGGTTGTTCGTGTGGATACCGGTAGAGGACGAAGCGAAGTACGACGTCTTTGTGATTCGGGTTGAAACCGTGGTTTGTTTGGAGAATCAGTTTGTTTGGAGAATCGGTTTGCTTGGAAAATCCGTTCGTTTGGAGATCGGTTTGTGAGACCGGTTAGGAGAAACATACAAAGGATCGGTTTGGAAACCGGTTTGAAATCGAGAAAAGAAAAGCGTCAACCTAATTCGCTTTCGATCATCACGGATTAAGCGTAATCCGAAGGTACAAAGTTATGAACTTTTCTTTGATTTAATTGTAATTCACGGATCCTTCTTTTGGGTTTCGAATTCGATTTTGTTTCGTTTTTGTTTTTTCACTGCGTTATGAACGGTAGAAACCCAACAGAGGTACCTACCGACGCAGTATGTGCCGATTGTCAATTCGGTAAAGCTCATCAAATTCCCTGCCAGCAATCCAAGTACAAAGCTAAGGAACCTTTGGAGTTGGTACACTCGGATGTCTTCATTCTGATCAAGCAAGCTTCAAGAAGTGGATCAAAGTACATGGTGACATTCATATGACTTCTCAAGGTATGTGTGGGTGTTTTTCATGAAAGAAAAATTGGATGAGTTGTCCAAGTTCAAGGAGTTCAAGGAAAAGGCGGAAAGTAAACTCAACAAGAAAGTGTGGTGTCTCCATAAGGATAATGGAATGGTGTATGTATCTCGAGAGTTTGACATTTACCTAAAGGAGCAAAAGATCCAATGACAATTAACCTGCCCTAACACCCCACAACAGAATGGAGTAGCCGAGAGGAAGAACCAGCATATTACGAAAATTTGCCGGAACATGCTGCATGTCAAAAATGTGCAAGCAAGCTTTTGGGCCGAGTGCATGAAGACAACAGTACACATCATCAACTGACGTCTGCAAGAGAAGATGGGTTATGTCTCGCCATTCAAGAAACTCTGGAAACTCAAACCCCATGTTAGCCATTTCAAGGTGTTCGGATGTGTGTGCTATGTGTTCATGCCTGATCATCTTCAGACCATATTCAATAATGGCTCTGAGGCAAAATCAAACATGAGAGTTGGTACCACAACCGATAGGAGTAAAACCAATTTCGTGCAAGTCAGTGTATAAAGTGAAGACCAAAGCAGATTGGTCAATCGAAAGATATAAGACTCGACTTGATGCACGAGGGTTCTCACAGAAATATGGATTGGACTATGATGAGACATTTAGCCCGATGGTGAAGATGACAACGATACGAGTCTGAAAGTAATAATGCCCTAGGCCAAGCTGTTTTGCCGTGTAGGGAACGGATTATGTATCAGACATTATATTTTTTGTATTCAATGTTTTATCTTATAATTTTTTTCATATAATAATTGTGTGTAAAGGTTATTAGATTAATAATTAACCATGAAGATGTATGTATGTTATATGTCATCAGAATATATGATTATATGATAGTAAAGCCATAAAACAAAGTGAATACAATTCTAAATTGTCCCTAGTCATATATGAGATGTTTGTAAGACAAACATATTTGAAAATCTCAAATCATATATATAGATATTAGTATGTTAGTTGGATGATGATCACATTTTACTGTTCATGGATATTGGATATCAATTCATTAACATAAATATATTTTGGAGAACATATATTGGATAGACCCACAATGAGAATATACATGGTATATGTTATTTGTATTTTCTCATTATCTAATATATGAGTAGTCTTTTGACTTGAGGTCATCGTAGATTCTTGCATGTATATCTTCATACTTTGATATAGTCAAACATTGTTTTTAATCGGATAATTGTAAAAGCTATGATCGGGTACTTAGTAAACCATGAGTTGAAATGTGAATGATCAAGATATAATTTGTTACTCTCGGACACGAGAGAGATATTATATCTCTGCCCCCCCCCCCCCCCCCCCCCCAAATAAATTGAGACTGGAGGAAAACACACGGCCGGCTGTGTGCTAAAGAATTAACATGTGTTATTAATGTCTTTTAATTTATTCACTATAATTATAAACCAGGAAAAAAAATTGATCATATTAAGGATGACATAAAACCGTGTTTTATGATCAATATAAATATCATTTAAAAAAGAGAGAGACTAAATATATAATTGATGTTTATGTCATGATCACGTATCATTCATTTAATTAGGGTAATCATAACGTCATACTAGAGGCTACTTATAATTTATAAACTTGAGGTTTATTGCCAACATTAAATGAACCTATAGAATCGCACACAAACATAACTAACTCAGTTTGACACAGAAAATCAAAATGAAGGTGAAGACGTGTAATCATGAGATGTTATAAATAGATGAAGGGGTCGCTAATTAGGTCAGAAGATTCAGAAAACCCTAGCCGCCTTTTGAGAAAGAAAAAGAGAAATCATATTCTAGTAGATCTCGATTTATCCACCAACGAGAGAGGTTCACGTGTGGTGTTGGGATTCTACCGTTCATAACGCAGCGGAAAATACAAAACGAAACAAAATCGAATTCGAAACCCAAAAGAAGGATCCGTGAATTACAATTAAATCAAAGAAAAGTTCATAACTTTGTACCTTCGGATTACGCTTAATCCGTGATGATCAAAAGCGAATTTGGTTGACGCTTTTCTTTGGTCGATTCCAAACCGGTTTCCAAACCGATCCTTTGTATGTTTCGCCTAACCGGTCTAACAAACTGATCTCCAAACGAACGGATTCCCCAAGCAAACCGATACTCCAAGCAAAACTACGGTTTCAACCCGAATCATAAAGACGCCGCACTTCGCTTCGTCCTCTACCGGTATCCACACGAACAACCCCTTTGAACGGATAAAGAACGATATATGCTAGTATCTGTTCTTCATTTCTCTCACAGAAATAACAAGAGAATAATTTTCGGATTTTTCTCTCCTTTTTGTCTCACAAAATTTGGACGAAAATATTATAATCCTAAATCTGATTTTGGGGTGTCTCTTGTGCCTACATAGTCCATAAGTTTCATATCTTATGTTCATGGTAACTATGTAACCATATATGCAACACACCTTATCATATAAGATGTAGGATTGGATGTGTCACTTGACTATGTAGCTCTCTATACAACTTATCACATAAGTTATGATTTTTCTGTGTACGTCTCAATAGTTGTTCTTTGTGTGTGACCATGTAGGTTTACTTAATGTTGGCAATAATCACAACGGATTATAAATCATGAGCGACCTCTAGCAAGACATCATGATTACCCAAATTAAGCAAATATAAATGATTCGATCAAACCTAATTTATGTCATGCATTGTATCCCTTTGTCACACGATATCTATATCGTCCATAAGGCATGGTATGTGTCAACCTTATGTTGGTCGATAAATATTTCTTGACACCGAATTTGATTGAACATGAAATGACATTAATAACTCTTTATTAATTCACTTGAGCACAGCCGTGCGTTTCTTCAATCAAATCATCAAGAGGCCTAAAGATATCTCTCTCAATTTATGAGAGGAACAAATCCTATCTTAATTAAACTCTTTCCTCCGCATAATTCATTATATACCTAATTATAATCTTTATGACCGCCCGGTTAAAGACAATGTTAGATTATAGTAAAGTATAAAATTTCTCATGTAGGAAACTGAGATAATCTCAAGTCTAAGGATTACAGATACATTCTTTACTGAGAATAACTAATGACACGAACCATGTAGTATTCTCATGGTGGGTCAATCCAGTATATGGTCTCTAACATATACTTATGTTAATGACTTAATAACACTTATTCATGATCAGTAAAACGTGACCATCAGTCAACTAACATACTGATGTACATTTATAGCTTATCATAAAGTATGTTTGTCTCACAAACATCCTATGAATGATCATGGACGGTTTAGAATATCATTCATAATACTTTAAAGTTTTACTATCAAAGTCACATACTTTGATGATATAAAGCTGAATATCATATTCAAGGTTCATTTTAGTAATAGGAATAAAATAACCAATACGCATTTATTATATAAAATATCTCTAAATAAAAAATAATATTTGTTTAACACAATCCATATATCTAGGTCTCAAATACATTGGCCTAGGGCATACTTCTAACATGTGGATACATGTAGAGGGCGGTGCCAGAGTTGTAGTGCCATTCATGATCAAATCCGTGAAGAGAAGCAAGGAGATCGCGAAACCCTACTGACCGGATTTGCCAAATTCAAGGTATGAAATTTGATTTCTTTTTCTAATTTGATTGATATACACGGATCCTCGGCTAGGAAATGGGTAAAATTTTTATTCCGCTATGCTTTATTTGATTGCATGTTTCCTTTCAGAGTTCTCCTAGCATTTGCGAGAAGTAAAGGGTAGAAGATCTGAGAGATGGACGTGAAGAATGCTTTCCTGCACGGTAAGCTTGATCGAGAAATATATGTATTAACCACAAAGATTTGTGGGTGAAGTCCATTCAAGGTATGTGTGCAAGCTCAAGAAGGCGTTTTATGGGCGAAAATTGGCCTTGAGAGCATCGTATGGAAAAATAGCAAGAGTTTCTCATACAAAGTGGCTATACAGAGGTGGCAATAGACTCGGGCCTATGCACCAAGAATATTAGAGGCAAACTCGCTATAGTGTTTGTGTACATGGATTACCTTATCTTAACCGGTCATCTCATAGAGGAGATTCAACTAACGAAGGAGAACATGCCAGTTCGGTTCCAAATGAAGGAACTCAGAGAATTGATGCATTTCTTGGGGCTCGAGGTTGAGAAGACGAGTAAAGGTGTGTTCCTTTGCTAACAAAAATATGAAAAGGATCTTCTAGAGGTATACGGGATGTTGGAGAGCAAGCCACTATCTACTCAGATGGTACCAAATGTGAAGATTTGCACTAGAGAAGGGAAGGAATTATAGGACACTCGAATGTATCAGCAATTTATGGGAAGTCTCATCTATATGACTCTTACGAGACCCGATATAGCTTTCGCCATTGGAGTTATAAGCCGTCACATGCACAACCCGAAGAAGCCACACTTGGAGGAAATTATGCACTTCGGTATGTGAAGAGTACCGTAGACTATGGTATCTTGTACCGTAGAGGTGAAGAATGCAAAGTAGTCGGTTATTGTGGTGCGGACTATGCTGGAGAATGTGAGACAAGGATATCAATAACCGGATATGTCTTCAGTTTATGATCAGGAGCGGTGTCTTGATGTAGCAAAAGATAGCCTGCCGTATCCCTCTCCACCACAGAAGTAGAGTATAGATCAACAGCTACTGCTGCACAAGAAAGCACGTGCGTAGTCCGCCTACTAAGGTAGCTTCACTAGCCCATCGACAGGGTAAGACTTCATTGTGATAACAGGTCGGCAGTGTGCTTGGCAGAGAATCTGGTGTTTCATGCAAGGACCAAGCATATTGAAGTGCACTATCACTTCATACGAAAAAGGTCCCTCAAGGGAATTCAATTGAAGTAGACGCCGAAAGAAGAGCAAGTTGCTGACATTTTCACTAAGGGGCTCAACGCAAAGAAGTTCGAGGAGATACGTGCTCAACTTAGAGTGATCAACAGGTCAATGATTTAGAGAAGTTAGTGTTTAAGGGGAGTGTTATATATTATCAACAATAACTTAGGCCCAAATCCAAATTAGCCTTAAAGGATGAATATTATCAAGTTAAAGTTTCATAGGATCAAGAAAATATTTAGCTTCTAGAAAATAGTCCAAAAATATCTAGAGCTTCTAAGAAAATGCAGTTTTTAGAGTATGCTAACAATATCTTGTATCTAGGGTATTCCATCCCCTACTATAAATAGGGATCTTACTCCTCATTTTGCCATCAAGCCACCAAGTCTCCTTAATGCATCAAACCACAAAGAGTGCCTTCAAAGATAAAGTGTAGAGTATGTTACATAGTTGAAGGTTCTCAAGTAAAGAAGTAGTGGTATTGTAATCTTGGAGTTTCAATAATTAAGAAGTAGATGTGTATTATAATATTATTGAGTGAATAATAAAGAACTTATATTAAAATTTCGTCTCTCTACTCTACAGTCCATTACATACTCGTATCACCTGCTTTAACTTATATGGAAGGATGTATTGGTACTAAAAGATATATAATCAACATAATAAAAATATAATGAATAGATAAGAAAATAAATAATTGATATGTAAAATGAGACAAACTTCTAATTTCATACAGCGATACCTTGAAAATCCGAAATGGGTATTGTTGTTCTCGGTTTGATGATATTTAAAATAATTCCGTAATTACTAATCATGTTTGAGTTTCTTATATAAGATCAGGAAATTATGAAGTTCGAGTCGACGTGCAAAAGTTTTATCTCAGTCAGATTTGACATTGTCGAAGAGTTGCTTCGCATTTTCTAACTTTCAAGTTTTTGTTGGGTTTCAGACGTGCATAACGCAGCGAAAAACAAAAATTTCGTCCAAAACCAATCTGAGAATCCGTGCGTATCGGTTAAATTAAAGAAATAAAACTTAAAGATACCTTTCGAATTATGCTTAATCCAAGATGCTCAAACCATGCGTGTTGTCCAAGCGCATTTAAATCGGTTACCGTCCTAACCGATTTTCCGTCCGCCAAGCCCGTCTAGGTCGGATCATGTGGAAGCAAGCCATCTACCACACACACAATCGGTCTCCACCGAAACTCTCAATAACTCGTTCTCATCTTCTTAGGCTGAATAGATCACAAGCACTGAAAGTACGAACGCCTCTACCGGTGTCCACACGAACAAACTTCTTAAAACGGGAAGAAGAACAATATATATGCTAGTAGCTTGTTCTCCTCTTGCATAAGAAAACTCTTCTTATTTTATCTCACAAAAGATGTATATAATTCCTCTCATATAATCGCACTCTTTTATTTTTTTTTGTCATACAAAAGGAAAGCACAATTTCATAATTTTATCATACAAATTAGAAAGTATATTTTCTCTCTTTTGTCTCACAAAAGAGAATGAGAAATAATGAGAGAGATAATGATGTGTTGTGTTGTGAATTTGGAGCCTTCTATGTCCTTATATAAGAGTCATGTCTCTTCACACTAAAAGATGTGTATGACATCACTCATCATTATCCATATGTCATCATCTAGACTCTTCTAGATTACATGATCTTTTGTGCTCATAATCTTTATATACATATATATCACATCTTATCACAGAAGATGACAATATATTTTGTGACATTCTTATGTAACTCATCATATAAGTCGCTAGGATTTTCTGCGCCCATTTCAGTTTGTTCTTTGTGTGTGACCCTGTAGGTTCACTTAATGTTGGCAATAGACTTGACAGTCTATAAATCATGAGCGGACTCTAGCAAGCCATCATGACTACCCAATTTAAGTGAATATCGGTGATCCGATTTACCTAATCAACAATCACGTATTTAGTCCCTTTGTCACGTGATATCTATATCGATCATAAGGCATGTAATATGCCATCCTTATAGAAATCGATTAATATTTCTTGATCCCAAAATAAACTGAACAAGAACAATTGACATTAATAACTCTTATTAATTCATTTGAGTATGGCCATACATTTCTTCAGTTTAATTCATCAAGAGGCCTAAAGATATCTCTCTCATTTATGAGAGGAACAAATCTCGTCTTTTGCACTCATCACTCTACATGATTCATTGTATACCTAATCATAACCGTTATGACCACCCGGTTAAAGGCAGTGTTAGATTATATTAAAGTATAAAATTACTCGTGTTGGGAACCGAGACAATCTCAGGTCAAATGACTATAAATACTTTATGTTACAAGAATCGCTAATGACGTAAAATATGTAGCATTCTTATGGCGGGTCAGTCCAGTATATGGTCTCTAACATATACCTATATTAATGACTTGATAACTATTTATCCATGATCAGTAAAACATAATCATCAGTCAACTAATATACTAGTGTACATTTATAGCTTGTATATAAATATATATTTATATGTATTTGCAAGTATATTTGTCTCCACAAATATCCTATAAATGATCAGGGACGATTTAGAATAGCATTCATAACACTTTATAGTTTTACTATCAAAGTCACGCACTTTGATGACATAAAGCTGAATTGCATATTCATGGTCTATTTTAATTATATTAAAATAACCTATACGCACATATTATATGAAATATCTTAGAATAAATATTATGTTTGTTATTACAATCCATCATTTAGGTCACAAACACTTTGGCCTAGGGCATAACACCATCAGTTTTGTGTTCTTGGCATTCAAGTTTTGGAGCCTTATTGAAGTGTTCTTTTAGTAAAAGTCTTTATTTTTTGAGTAATTTAAGTTCTACGTTTATAGAGAAAATTCATGTCAAGATTTGGTTCTTGACTTGCGCTATGAATAGTGCTTCAGTTCAGAACGGAAGCTATTCAGTTCTGAACGAAACAATGAGATTTGATTCTAGCAATTTTTTGGCACCTTCCGTTCTGAACGGAAGGGGTTCCATTCTGAAAGGAAGGGCTGATTTTTTACCGTTCTGTTCAATATGCATTGATTTTGTTTCCTTTTCTGCTTTCCATTCTGAATGGAAGGTCACAGATTTCCTTTTCTGTGACGCTGCTCCTTCCCTCTTTAAAAGAAGCAGCCCCAATTCGATTTTGACCCAGGGTTTTCAAGCAAAATTTAAGAATTCTTTCTCTTGATTATTAAGCTAAATTATTCTATATTTAAAGTGAGATTAGGGTGAATTAATTGAATGAATTATTGTTTATTTGACTGAAAAAAATCATTGTAAGTTTTGTTCCATCGCTTCGTCAAGAGTTATTGTAAGGCGAACGGTGGATCATGGTCGTGTAAACAAAGCGTTATTTAGATCAGTGAATCGGTGCCGAAAGGCAAGAGCCAGAGAGTAGGCGCTCGTGAACTTGACAATGGTTGCTAGCGAGAATAGGTGGTTAAGGCTCACGTAATCATCTCGCCAAACTTCGTCAACAAGTTCTTGTATTCGGTATCTTTTTACTTATTAGTATTTATCATCGTATTTCAATTATATATTTATTTATGAATATGACCATCCAACTAAAAGTCAAATAACATAAAAGTTGTAAAATCCTAGAAGAGGGGGTTGGCATTATTTTCCTTCAAGTAGCTTACAATTTTATCATCTTCTTATACATATAGCTTGTGAATTGAGTATTTTTTTGATATGTGTCCAATTTTTATGATTTTATGTGGCTTTTAATTTATAAAGTATCATGTAACGAGTCATTTTTAATCATTGAAATAATAAATAAGGAAAAAGTAAGACAAAAAATAACATCATTTTCATGGTTTCACTTATCTTTATTTTCGAATAAAATTTCATGAAATAACTATTGACATAATAAAGATCATGATTCAGCATATAGTTTTAGCTCATCATAAGATGTCAAAATGAGAAGATGATATTTTTTCGAAGTTCTTAATTTGTAATTTGATGGACCTACTTATCAGACAATTATTGTGAAATGAGTTCTCTTGTTTCTCCTTGGTTCTTTGTTTGATGCTTTCTATTTTTATGAATGTCAAATTAGTTTGCTTTTTGCTTCCAGCTCAAACGAAAGGGATAATGAATTTGAAATGAGGTACAATTTATTTTATTGAAGTTGCCATACTTGGAAACTTGCAATGTTGATGAAAAATATGTTCTCCTTTTAATCAGTTGAAATGCAACGGATGCCAATTAGAGAATTGTTGCGAGTTGATTCTGATTTTCAGGTAGACACCTTTAGTTGCTTCTAATTATTGTTATTTGTTGTTATTCATCTACTAACTAAATTTCTAAACTATATTTAATTTCATCAACTAACTGCTTTTATATTTGTGATTTTATTTAGATATAATTACTGGCATTTGTTATCAAGTTTTCACTATAAATACTGCAAAAAAAATCTCTGCCTTTATTTGTAACCTTATCATTATTGAAATTCTTAAAAAAGTGAAAACAAAAAACTATAATATCAATGGAGGAGGAACTCACAGAGATATATCCTCCTTTGGGTCCTTAGAATGTATAGTCATCAAAGTTATATTGTCCATATTCATAATCTTATATTTTTATCATGCAACTCTTAAAAAATGATAACACAAAACTAAAAAATGGAATATGACTTGCAACAATTTTATTGTGATATTTTTATTGTATTTGCTAAATTTAAAATGCACAAAAATATTGAAGTACATGTAACTGCAAATTAAATCTCCACTTTTTACCATATTTTTTGTTCATATTTTTTTCTATTTTATTTTTATTTATGAAAAAATAATTCTTCTAATATCGAAGCTAAACGAGGTGCCCTCTAGTGTTACGAAAATATAAGAATATCCAATATAGTATTTATTGATATAATCATCATACTAAACGTGAATTTGCACACAAAAAAAGAAAAACCCTGAATTATGCTGAAATTTCCAAAAAAAAAAAAAAAAAAACCCTGAATCATCTTAATTGCGGCCCACAAATTCCTCCATTCTGGCCCTTAATCAAAAGGCTTAATCTCAGCCATTCAAACATTAAACCGAAACCAGAAGCAACCAAAACCAATTCCATTTCCTTAATTTCATCTTAATCTGATATTTTCAAACCAGAAAACAAATCAGAAACCCAATTCCATTCCAAAATCGCGTTGACTGTGCCCGTTCTTCATTCATGTACCTTTCCTTCCATCTCCTCCAAATTCCCCTTTCACAAACCCTAACCCTAACCTGATTCCTCTCAACAGCATGGAATCATCAACATCGGTCTTCTTCCCGCGCGAGATGCTTAGTAATTTCACTAGTTGGATCGGAGCCAGCGTTTCCTCGGCGTTCTTCTCTTCGCTCGATCGTTTCGCCTGTGTCCATGTCGCGACCAGCGACACGGAAGAGGAGGAATTCGAAGAAGAGGAGTCTGTGAAATCTGACGGTGATGAGAAATTGCCCCCTGTATGATTGATTTTGTATGTTTGATTTTGTTTTTGGGTTTGATGCAGTATTTAATCTATCAGCTTGGTCTTGTTGGTGTTAATTTGAGTTTGAGAAAACTGTTCTTGGTGAGAAATTAAATCAACTGATGTTAAGTGGAAATTTTTCTTTGTTTTTTTTTTATATATTTGGAACTGGTTTTGGGTTGAGAATTGAGATGTAAATTCTTGTTGTGTGATCTAATTTTTGCAATTGATTTTTCATGTTCTTATTATGTTATTTTTCCCAATTTATTTCTAGGGGTAATTTGATGTATATTCTTCCAAAACTTTAAAATATCAAATTTATTCTTGTAAAATTGCAGATAATTGCATTTACCGTGTCAAAGTTTTAAAAAATATCAAATTTAGACAAAAGTTCAATTTCATCCATTTTTCGACTAAATACAAATGATTTTAGTTATAGTTACAATCGACACGACCTGAAAAGAATTTGAAAAATCTTCGGATTTGTTCGGGTTTGGATGGGTCCTTTCCACTTTTTGTGGCATTTCATTTTAGTTCTTTTCTCCTGGGTCCGAAATCTTATTCTATTGCTAACTTCATGTTCGATTTAATATCAGATTCGAGTGATATTCGGATCCATATAATTGTCAAAGACGGCAATCTGTTTATTTAACTCAAATGGTCAATTGGATATTATAGAACCCGAATATTATATATTGGTTTAAATATTTATTAAACTAATAGTTAATCATCTTTAAATATCTATCAAATTAAATTCAATAATTTAAAAATCTAATAACGTGTTAAGCGTTATTTTGGAGCTTATTTATCTCATTTATAACTGCACTTTTGAGGTATCTGCATATTTATTTCATCTTTTTTAATAATGAGAATTATCTTGTCAACATTGAATACATTTACTATTATTTTGTGTTATTTTAGGGTTTATAGGGACCAAAACACAAAAGAGAGGTAAACAGACGAAGATGGGCCGAATTAGCCTGAACTTGTCGACACATCTTTACTATTTGAGCCATAACTCTCTATCCGTAGCTCATAAGGAATGCAAATTCGGCGTTTAAACATGCCATAAGTGAGTCTCTTTACAGGAGACAGATTCTAGACAGTTTTGGACGGATTTTTAATGCTGAATATTTCGTAATTATTGCGAGATTTGATCGAGATTTTGCAATCCTTTGCTGCCAGGCAAACCTCTACAACCCCAAACCAAAACCTACCTTTCTTCTATTTAAACTTTGAAGGAGGGTCAAGGTTCCACCGTCCATTGTCATATTTACATCGATATATTATTTTCCATCCCAAATTCTTATACATCCCTTCTTCTTGTTAGCCTCATATTTACAGTGTTAGATGACTAAACGAGATTGAGACGAATTAGTGGATGCGAACGAAAATGTTGCAAGGAGAAACCGTGTGGTAGATGCTAGCAGGGCGAGTCGGCACATTTGTGTTTCAACAAGTAAACTTAATGATTAATTATTTGTTAGTTAGGTTTATAACCTGTTGAGCAAGTAAAATATTTGTCGATGTGATTGTAATGATATCAGTTAAATGTGTTTGTTGAGAATGATTTTTAATTATTGATAATGATTTATTTGGCCCTTTTCTTCATCTCATAATGAATTGATCTATAATCTCAGCTTCATTTGAAAATTTGATTTTTAGAACTAAATTGAGATTATATATCGATTTGAAAAAAGACAGAAAATGGCCAAATAAATCATTATCAATAATTAAAAATCGGTGAACAAACACATATAGCTTATATCATCCCAATCACATCATACAAATATTTTACTCGCTCAACATGATAGAAGACCTAACTAACAAATAATTAATCATTAAGTTTAAGTTTTGAAGTGAGAAGGTGCCAGGTCGCCATGCTAGCATCCACCGTGCATATTCTCCTTGCTATGTTTTTATTCACGTCCGCGAATTCGTCTCGAGTTCGCCTAGCCGTCCAACACTCCAAACATGAGGATATTAGGATCGAGGGATCTGTAAGAGATTGGAATGGAAAGTGGTATCTGAGTGCATAAATATGATAATTGACAGGGAACCTTGCCCCTCTTTCAAAAGAGTTTAAAAAGGAGAAACGTAGGATTTTGGGAGCCGTACTTGCTTGGCAGAAAAGGATTACAAAATCTCATCCAAATCTCGCAACAATTACAAAATGTTAAGCATTAAAATCTTCCGAAACTGTCAAGAAAATGTGTACTGTAAAGCTCCTCATTTTTTACGTGTTTAGAAGTTGAGTTTTAAATCCTAAAAAGAGAGAAAGTTGTAGCCCTTGGGTGTTAGCTTTCCAACGCCATATTAGACGCCTTTATATGAGCTACAAATAGAGTTATTGCTCCAAATAGTGAATATCCGTCAGTTGATTCAGCCCATCTTCGTTCCTTTTGCTCCATTTTTGTGTTTTGGTCCTTATATACCTTGAAATATCACAATAATAATGAGTGTATTTAATGTTGGCAAGATGATTATTTTATTATTAAAAACATGAAATAAATATATATATAACATATCAAAAGTACATTTATGAAGGAGATAAACAATGCTTAACACAAAAATGTAGAGGCCTCATGAGAGGATGTAGAATCCTCATTTTGAAGATTAGAGTTTGGTGGAATGAGAGTGATTTGAGTTGGAGGTAGTGAGGTTTAAGAGGACGGAGAAGGTTTTTCATGTATGAATGAGAATTATGTTTTGTTGAAAATTACATAACTCACATACATTTTGTTTGTTGATATGCGAAGGCATTTGTATCCATTTTTATTTGGTGCATGCATATCCAAAAAATACAGAAGGCAATGACTGATCTTGTAACTTATGTTGAATTATACGTCCGCGTATATGGGAAACACAAGCAGCTCTCTCCTGCAAATGCACAACCTTCAAATATAGGCATCTCTCTTAAGACATGTCGTCATTATTCTGCTGTGGTAGGAGGAAATTAATTTCCAATACTGCTCTCAATTATGAAATTTTGTTCTTGTCCATAAAAATAGGATGCACTTTTTATGATTAGTGTTTGTTTTGCCATAGAAAGAAGTAAAAATAAATATTGAGATCAAATCCGGGATTAATGATTTTGAATCCTTGGTGTATTGTCCTTTTGGCCTATTAGGATGTGAAATTTTGAATTGAGTTGTTTCAAAGTTAAGAGTAATTTGAGGATATTTGGGGGATAATTAGGTAAAAGGAGTTTATTAGATGGAAAAAGTCTTTCACTTTGATTGATTCCTTCTAACTCTCTTTTTCTTTAAGCGTTGTATTTGTGGTGCCAAATGGATTCAAATTCTTAGTTACAAACGTCTATGGACCAACAAATGACAACTTAAAACAAGCCTTCTTAGCTGAAGTACGAACTTTAAATTCAACGCTTGAGTTGCCATGGATCCTACATAGGGAAATTCTTGATTCCTCCTCTGGAAATGTCAACCTCTCTCTCCTTTGTGATTTTAATCACACAATAATGACATGGCAATAACCGAAGTTCAGCTTCAAGGACGTAAGTACACTTGGTCGAATGGAGGACCTAATCCTTCTTTATCTAAAATTGATCGTACATTCATCTCACACCACTTCTTTAATTCCGATAACGTGGCATCTTTATCTTCTCTTCCAAACTCTACCTCCGTTCATGCTCCACTACTTCTTACAATTACCAAGCCTTCTTCTAATGCTCGGAAATTCAAATTCGAAAGGTTTTGGATGCATGACAATGAGTGTGCCTATCTCTGGTTAATGATAACTGGAAATGCAAGTTCATTGGAGCAAACAAGGCTAAGGTCTTCTTCGCTTGTAAATTGGCTAACCTTTGAAAGGCACTGACCTCTTGGTCGCACGCTAAATTATGCTATTTCAATGTCCACCTAGCAATGGCTAAGCATTTCGTGCTTATCCTTGATAAAGTCAAGGAATCATGAATTCTTTCAGAGGAGGAATTTAAGCTTCGCAAAGAGCTAAGGACTAGAATTTTAGAACTGGTCACACTTAGCGAGAAAAAATGGCAGCAGAGGTCATCTTGCAACTGGATCAAAATGAGTGAGAAAAACACATCCTATTTTCACGCACTAGCGTTGTCCAAAAGGCAAACAAACGTGGTTCACTCTCTTCTAGTGGACAGTACATACATTTCGGATCCAAAGCAGATCGAGGAAAAGTTCATAGAAGCCTTTAAATCATCTCTAGGCTCGGCTTAGAAATCTGTTTGTGAGTATGATCTTACCTCTCTATGACCCCAAAGCAATGGGGCCACATTAGTCACCTTATCTGCCCCGTTTTCGAAAAAGGAAATAAAAGACTGCATCATGAGTCTACTAAAAGGAAAATCATCGGGGCAGGACGGCTTACTGGCAGAGTTCTTTCAAAAATACTGGGAAATTCTCAAGATTGACATAATAGCCATTTTTAACGACTTCTCTCGCCGGAGACTTGACCTAGACTCTATGAATGACGCTTTCATCATCCTAATACCCAAGAAAAGTCTGGCGATTGAAAGAGGAAACTATAGGCCAATGAGCGTCATCTCTAGCGTACCTAAAATAATCTCCAAATTACTTTCCCAAAGGCTGCAATCATTCATGAACAACTTGATTAGCAAAAATCAAACCGCCTTTATTAAAAATAGATCAATCTTGGAAACTTTCCTTAGCTCAAGAGAGTTGCTAATCTATTTTAGGCACCTTAAGGTCACTACTATCATGTTTAAAGTAGATTTTCAAAAGACTTTCGACAATGTGTCTTGGGATTTTCTTGAAAAAACTCTTAGGGCGAGAGGTCTTCCCGACCTTTGGATTGAATGGGTGATGAATTTACTAGCAACATCTTCCTCAATACTAGTGAATGGACTAACAGGAAATAATTTCAAGCACAAAAAAGGCCTACGCCAGGGTGATCCTCTTTCCCCTAGCTTTTCAACATAGTAGCGAATACCCTGCAGGAAATGGTGTCACAAATAAGTTCTTTACTCTCTCTTCTCCTATCGTCATGTCGCCTAAAGCATGACAATATGCGGACGGCAAAATTATGTTCATTGAGGCAAACCCTTACAACTTGAAAGTGGTTGCCCTTACCTTGGACCTATTTTCCAAAATGTCAGGCCTCCGTATAAGCAAATCGAAGAGTTCATTCCTACCAATTGCGATCCCGGACGACCTTATTCCCGCCATTGAAAGAATCATGGGTTGTAGACAACAGACGGAAGACATAACGTACCTCGGGTTGCCCTTAACGACAACAAAACCAAAACAAGAAGCTTTCCTCCCACTGATAAATTCGATGCAAAACGGACTTGCATCATGGAAAGGACGATTACTATCATCCGGGGGTCATTTGACATTGTTGAAATCGGTACTAAATGCTTTGCCCATCTATCATATGCAATCATTTAAACTTCCGAGTGGGCTTATTAAAAATCTTAATAAGGTCATTCGATGTTTTCTATGGAAAGGAGATGAGGAATGTTGAGGAGGTAATTGCCTCATCAACTGGAAAAAGGTTTGCTTACCTAAGAAAAATGGCGGCTTAGATATCTTAGATCTTAAGACACAAAACAATGCGCTCTTATTGAAATGGCTTTGGAAGCCGGCCAATGATCCTGTTATAATTCGAAATTTTTCAGTTTTCATTTCAATGGTATATTTTGGTAATTACTTAATTCTTTAAAAACTCTTCATATACTATTTATTTATTTATTCTATATTTCTACATACAATGCATTTTTATTGGTATTTTATTGGCTAGAATACCAATAATAAAATTATAGAAAATATCGATTGCTTTAATTGCATGGTTAATTTGTGTAGGCCCATAAAAGGTTTAATATTTCTTGGCTGAGTCAGACCATCTTTTTCTGTTTTGGTTAATAACAGTGTAGGCTTAAATGAGTCATTTCATTATTTTAGAAATATATAACTATCAATATATATTTACCTCTATACGATAACAATATGTAATTTGTATATAGTCGTTTCTTTTGCATTTCTGTCATGTGCCCTATATTAGTACAGTTATTTATAGTATACTCATGCATTTAAGTTGTGCATTTTCTTCGCTAATCAGTTTCTTTTCCTTCATAAAATATTCTAACTTATTTGGGTTTTAGTGGGTTGGTGTTATCTTGACCGAGTCAAATCATGCGTTTGTAATTTTGTGATGAAATGTACGAATTAATTTGGCCATTTCATGGTCATTAATGCCATGCATGTTGCCAACAAAGAAAATGAGAAACTCTCCTATTTATAACCTGCCAAGTTTCTGGTTATAAATGGTCATCGAATAAGGTAGTCTCTCATTTCTTGATCCATTCTATCATTTCTTGGGTATCCTCATTTTATTCAAGTTAAAGTGTTATCTTATCAAATAAAAACTACTTCCATTTTTGTACCCGCATCGGAGCATTATAGAAACCTCCAAGTGTAGCTTAGTTGTGTCATCTCATTTTAAGGTAAGGAATTTTGCTTTTTAGTACGTTTACGATTTTTAAATTATTTTGTTACTAATAAATATTAATAATATGAATTATATTTTTATTTGAGCTTATACTGCTCATATCTTATTATTTATGAAAATAAAATATCTTATAATAATAATAATAATAATATATTTTTAAGCGATAAATATTTTTATGGGATATGATTTAATGTATTGAAAGAAAATGAGAATAGTTAAACTGGATACAGTTGTACTTGGTAGAGCGAAACTAAGGCCACTCATTTACGAAAGGTGATATGCCATATTTAGTAGAGCGAAACTTGGGCTGCCAAATTATCTAATAACGAGTTCGGAGAGATTTGTATCTGTCCGCGTACTCGATGTCACGGAGCAGATATAGTGTGTGTATGTGTGTGGAAAGTGGAATGAGAAAGTCGATATCCCAATATAAAATGATTTTAAATATTTATATTTATTACTATTTATCCAAATATTTATTTACTAAAATTAATATTATTTTTAATGTATGCGAAGCATGCTCTTACTGAGTTTTGTACTCACCCCTCTTCTCCCCGTTTTTTCAGATTTAGTATTTCGGGGCATCTTGTTGAGCGTTGTCAAACAAATATCGTTAAATATAAGAATAAATGTAATAAAAGTTATAGATACTTGATTTTCTATTTATTCTGGGTTATTTTTCCGCTACTATATTATGATTTTTGTGTCGTATATTCTTAAGATTATACGACCATTATATCTCGGGTCGAAAATTGAGTCAGGGTGTAACATATCTACCTCTGTTTGGTCAGAGACATTAACCTTAATCTACAACATCCGCTCTGGAATGGACATCTCAAATTTATCACAACACAGAGCATCCTTCTTCCTTCAAGATATAAAAGAACTATCTCCCTTCTTTTTGGTGTCATGCGTAACCAACAATGATGGCTCATCTACTTGGAGATGGGAACCTTCTCTCAACCTCATCGGCTTACTAGGCAATGAGGGAACCGGGCATCCGAGTTAAATGGGCCCATACTTCATATAAAATAAAGGGCCAATTGAAGGCAAAATTCTTTCTATGGTTATGTCTCCACAATCAGATACTCACGAGCGACAATCTTCTGAAACATAATTGGCCGCACCAACCTTGTTGCCCAAACTGCAAAACTGCGCAAGAGACTGCCGGACACTTACTCGGCAATTGTTCTTTCGCCCTAAACATATGGAGTCAGTTGCAGCGTTTCATTCCAGACGCAACTCTACAGTTCAACGATAACTTACTGGAAAATTGGATATGAAATCGTTCTAAACTCCTGCCCGAGCATAAACAAAACTGGGATTGTGCTTGGTTGTCTTGCATTTGGGAAATTTGGAAGGAACGCAATCGTCGAGTTTTTTTCCTAAAATCCTCAACACCGGCAACCATTTTCAACATGGCCTATAATCAGGCGAAGCTTTGGAAAGATCACTTCTAGCAAGATTTCTTTTCTTTCTGTTCTTTCTCTTTCTTTCTTTCTGTTATTTTTGTAATTAAGACAACCTTGCTATGCCAAGGGGGTCTATCAGAATGTAAACTAAATTTTATTTTAATGAAATTATGAAAAGTAGGTTATAGCCTACAATTTTCCTTAAAAAAAAAAGATGATAATTGGACAATTTTGCGCAATTGGTGATAATTGCCTAATAATAATGTGAATCTCAAAACATTTTGCTAAAGGGCTCGTTTGACATCATTTCTGTTTTTCTGTTTTTTTTTTTAAACAAAAATCAGTTTTCTGTTTTTATTTTCAAAAAAAAACTATTTTTTGTTTTTAAAACCGATAATAACATTTTCTAGTTATTATTTTATCAAATGCGCATTTATAACATTTTCAGTGTCAATATATCAAGTTTTCATGGCCAATATGCCGTTTATAATATTAACATAATATTTTCAGCGTTAATATACCATTTTAAGTACCAATATATCATTTCCAGTGTCAATGTACCATTTATAATATTGATTTTTCATTATTGAATATTAATATCTTATTTTTAGTAATCATTTTTAGGGTTTATATACTATTTTCGATGTCAATATATTGAGTATTCAATGTCAATATGCCGTTTACAATATTAATATATCATTTTTCATGTCAATATACTATTTTCAATGAAAATACATTGGTTTTACTATATGAAAATACCGTTTTTTAGCATCAATAGAACATTTTTAATGTCAATATATCATTTTTAGTATTAAAAAATGGTAATATATCATTTTTAATATCGGCATATATCATTTCTAGTGTCAATATACCATTTTAGTATGAATATAAAGATATCACGATTAATAAACTTTTTTTCGGTATCATTATATTATTTTCAAATGTAAGTTATTTTTTTTTACTATAATATAAAGTTTCATGGTCAATATTTTGAATTAGTATTAACTTACATTTCTTTGATGACATCAATTTTAATTTGTTGGTCTGGAGTCGATTTCGACGAAGTTCCTTACTTCTTGAGATATTAAAATATTGGGATTATTTTCATTTATTAAAGTCAAGTTAAATACATTATTAGAATTTATATAGTAAACTTATTTACTCACTATTAGTTGTTGCTGTATTGCTGTTATTTTAATTTTACAGGAGAATGTTATTATAGCATTTGAATCAATACTTCCAATCAAAAAAATTAAAAAACATTTGAATCAGTACTTTGTTATGTCATGTGAAAGAGTCTTTTAAGTAACTTCGATTTTGATATTGTTTTGGATCTTTTCGTCCATGTTTGATAGTTTACTTTGAGATGTGGTAGGTCTTGAGCTTTGTATTATGTTAATCGTAAGCATTAGGTCATATGACTAGTCTTTGTCTTTGTGTAACTTGTTAACATGTCTAACTTTGATTTTATTATAGTTTTAAGGGAATTGATATGTACCGCCGGCTTATTTAGCGTTCAGCATTATCCGAATTCAAAAAGATATAACAAAATTACAAAGAAGTATATTGATAAATAGAAAAGATAGAATGAACATATATAAAGGTATATTAATAAATAAACGGTATTATTTTTCTATTAGCTAAATTCGTGGATAACTAAAAACCTATAAGGCTATAAATGTGTGTGGCGCTGTTTAAGCACTGTTTGAAATATTTTCTCTAGTTTTAAATCTTTGGATTGATATTTTGTGCAAGGATTGCTATATCACGATGCACTGCAGTACACCCAAATCATGACGACAATATATATAATTAATAAACAATGTATAAAATTAAAAAAATAATATATATTGTTAAGTTTTGTAAATAGTATATACATAAACAGTGAAAACAATATATATATAAAATAAATAATATATAAAAAAGTGATAAAACAATATATACAAATGCTAAAAGTAAATAATATGTAGAAAATAAAAATGTCTAAAACAGTGAGAACATTATATATAAAAAAATAGTATATTGAAAAACGAAAAAACAGATACACAGTCCATCGTGATTTGGGCTTGCTACAGTGCGTCGTGATATCACATTTCCCTTTTGTGCACTACCTTGAGATAAATATCAGATTGTGAGTTTATTTTTTTTTAGTATGTAAGTATTATGTTTTTTTTTAAGGATCAACACATTCTTCTCTCCGTATCATCTAGAACGCTTGAAGGTTTTCTTTTGTTAGAGAATATTATGTAGTTGCGTTGTATGTAAGTATTATCATAATTATAAATGTAGCAAATAAAGATGTTTATATATATTTTGAAGTAAAACATTCAATATTTAATTGTTGAGTTGCGCAAAGCGTGAGTTTATTATCATCATGTAGAAAAACATATATTGATGACAGTTGTAATCAGTTTAGGTGATACCAATTAATTCCCTACAAAAACATTATCTTTCAGTAAGTTGTTTTTAAATGGCCCAATTAGAATCAATGTCAGCCTCTCTCACGTCTCAATCCTTAGTTAATTTTACTCTTATCTTCATGATTTCTAATTGGTAAATTTTCACGAATATCTTACAAAATCTCAAAATTTGGTGTGTACTCTTGCATATTCAAAAGTGAATAACAATAAAATCAGGGGTGAATTTTCCTTCTATGGATTGGGAAAGGGGCGTATAATATTTCTATATATTTACTTCAACCTTAAACACTCCCTTCCCCAGCCAAGATTTTTTATTGAGTAGTATATTTTATCAGAGTTTGAGATTAAAAAATTTCCTTCCCTCAATATGTACTGTCAAGATTCATCACTGAATACAATTCTTAAGAATACTTATAATACAATTCTTAAGAATACTTATAATATTTATGAGTTGTGAAAAAGCATGTTTAAGAAAAATAAAAGGCCAATTCATTATTTTTCGGTGGTTTCATGGAGGTATTATGAGATACTTCTTAATTTTGTAGGCATATAATCATGTATATATACATGATAGATATATACTAGGGGTGTCAATGGATCAGGTTCGGGTCGGATCCACACAGTATCTATATGTGAATCTAATATAAATTCAAAAGATCCAAATGCGAATCCAAATCCATAAAAAAAAAATGAAGATCCATATGCAAATCCAAATTCATTAACTAAATGAGTTTCGGATAGAATTTTAGATCTTGTCATCAAATTCAAAAAGTTATAAATCAGTAAATAATAAAATCTTACTAATTAGTCACTTATCAAATATTCACTATAAAAAAAATCTTGCTAATTGGCCAATTGCGAATTGGTCAATGTGAAAAGAAATCTTGTTAGTTGACAACTTACTAAATATTCATCCTAATTAATTTCTTACTAATATCTCATAAGATATGCGATTTCTTGCCCAATTTTTACTGTCAGATTTATATCGGGTTTCAGATTCGGATCTATCAAGATCCAAATGTAAATCCAATAAACTAACGGATATTTTTCAAAAATCCAAATGCGAGTCAATTATATTATTGGATACATTTTTTAAATTCACGTGCGAATCTATTCATTCGGATTCGGATCGGGTTATCGGATTGTGGGTACCCATTGACACCCCTAAATTATATACAATATAAATGATGACAAATGCATTTGATTAAGAATTATTGTACAATTCCAATAAATTTCCAGATCTCTTCTTTTCAAACTCCACCACCTGGCTTAATTAGAAGTTCTAAGATTTCATAAGGATACCTATGAAATTTGGCAAAAAGAAATAAATTAAAAAGACTTGCATGTTATGACAAATGATTTATGAAGAAGTCCATGCCAGTGAGAACTCATGTTATGATAAATGATTTATGAAAAATTCTAGGCCAAGTTTATTATATTTTTTGCATAGAAGAAGTAACAAGTTGTTGCCATGTTTATGTAATAACAACCAGCCTAGCATACCTCATCTTCTTGTTCTTCCGTGGCATTGCCCTTATAACCATCAGTTATTACCTATTTTATTTTACAGCACAAAAGAACATATATAAAGCAAAATAGTATATAATAATATATGTATCAGCCGTGCAAAATCTCTTACTTCTCGTGCGACACACTGACTTACCACCAATTTGTTATATTTGTGTTTTTCCTATATATAATATTTGTTCTTGGAATAAAAGTAACAATTTATATTTTTTTCATTCTTTCTTAAGACACATAATATAGCCTTTCAGGTCCTAAGTAAAATTCTAGAAATAAAAAAATTTCATACAACGTGAACTTATACTTTAACTCAACTCAACAATACAGCATAAAATTATGATAATTATCTAATTATTTCATTATATATATTAACAAATTTCGAAGCATACATATAGCATTAATATTTGCAGTCAAACTGAGATATGCTAAGAAAGTAAGAAGTATGTATAATAACTAAGTTCTAATATATTGTTAGTTATTTTTTCTTAAAAGGAATAGATAGAAAATCATACTTCCAATTTATTGATAACAATTTATGTATAATGTTGTGCCTTTGAAATTAGTTATTCAAAGACGCTTGAGAAAGGGCGAGAAAAAGAAAAAAAGGAAAAAATAAAGATTAAGAAAGGAAAAAAGTGAAAGGAATAAAAGAAATCCCACCAAGTTTTTATAGACATAGTTTGTACTTTGTAGCTTTGCACAGAAAATCTGGTTATTTGTCAACCGAAAATGCTCACACTTTGTCTATTAGCATCTTATATATCTCACCGTGTGGTAAATCATTAATCTGCACAAAATCGACCCTCTACACAGATTACACAATAAAATCACCTCAGGAAAATAGTATTTTTTTTTTTGCATTCCCGCGTAATTAATTCGTTATTAAATAAATGAATAACAACTATAATTACCAAAAGATTCATTCAATTAATTAACGGTTATTAAGAAACTAATTAATAGCGAGTATAACTATATTTATACTAAGACCAGCTAGCACCAAGTATACAAGAAAGAAAGAAAGAAAGAAAGAAAGAAAGAGAAAAGAACTTGTGTTTGAAATTTGCTTCAGAGAAAGAGAGAGAAGAAAAATGGTGAGAGGAACTCTTGAAGTGCTTCTTGTGGACGCAAAGGGGCTTCAAGATGGAGATGTTTTAGGTAAGATCTGAGATTAGTAGGTTATATATGTTTCAATTTGTTTCTAATTAGAAATAAAATTATTGTTAATTTGAACTAGATGATCCGTAGAAATTTGAAATTATGTCGTTTATTCAGAAAAAAATGAAATTGACAAAGTCAAATCCAATTCTATCTGCTTTTTTTCTTTATCTTTTTTCTAATAAGACCAGATCCATATTTTTCTGTGCTAATAAAGTTGTCTTGATATCATGAGCATGTATCTTAACTTTTTCAACAATTTTATTGATTAGGTAAAATGGATCCTTATGCGATTCTATCATGCCGCTCCGTTAGAATGTGTCATGAGCAGAAAAGCAGCGTCAAAACAGGTGAACACTCTTGACAAATTTCTATTTCTTAGATTGAGACTGATCTGAAATAAATTTGACCAAAAGTATAAATGCATTTGGTTGTAAATTAAGTTTGATATTATATTTTTGGTTTCACGTACTTCATGAAAATATGTTCAGTTAGTCCTTGAGTCAGGTACTAAGTATGCATAATTCTATAAAATATGACCAAACAATTTAAATCAGTAGTACAGTTACTAATTTCAATCCAATTAAAGCACAAGGAGGACTAATAGTGCATTTATATATCCCTTTAACCAGAATCCGACTCTACCATAAATCTGAAACAATACAAAATATAATTGACTAGAATTTAAAACAAACTTCTATTTGATCCAAAAATGATTCTATCTTTTCAATGTTTAATTGCATAATTGGGACTAAATTGAGCCTTAAAAATCAATTTCCATAAAATATTTGTTTCTTTTTGCAAATCATGCACCTTAAAAATCAATTTCCATAAATTTTTTTGTTAAATGTTGGGATTAAAATAAAATAAAAAATAAAAAAATGTTGGTATTATATTTGCTTTTTAAAAATGTAGGGGCTGGAAGTGAGCCTGAATGGAATGAGAGCTTCGTTTTTAAGATCACTGATGATGTTACAGAGCTTCATATCAAACTTATGGACAGCGATACTTTTACAGCGGATGATTGTGTTGGTGAAGCAAAGTGAGCTTATTTAAATTAAATTTTTAAGATGTTTTTGTATGTTTGTTTTCTAATTATCTTTGCCAAATTGTCTAGATTAAACTTTAGTACATTTATTTTCGAACTTATATATTCGACTATATCATATATATTTATTTATTTATGTAATGAACTTAGGATTCTGCTGGAGCCGGTGTTTATGGAAGGAAAAATCCCTCCAACAGTTTACAACGTGGTGAAAGATAAAGAGTATCATGGTCAAATAAAAGTGTCTCTCACCTTTATTCCTGATGTAAGTATCATAACTTACCAATCTTGTATTGAATTTTATGTAAGTATCATAACTAAATTATAACAACGATAATAATAATTATTATTAAACTTTTTTATTTATTTCAGAGCCCTTATCATGAGTCTCCTCACAAGTCTCCTCACAAAGAAAGCTTTGGTGGGTGGAAAGAATCTGCAACAGATTATTAATATTTGCACTACATTCATATTATTGGGGTTTATATAATCAAGGAACTACATATCCTTATTTATCACAACAAACTTTGTGTGTAGAATTCAAATGTTTCTTTTTTTCTGTTTTGGATTTGATATGCTGAAGAATTGGTTTGCTATGGTTTTCAAAACTATATTAGATGTTCTTGAAATTTTTGTTTTCAGTATTACAAATTCTATTTCGATTATCTATTCTTATTCTTGAAACTTAGTAAATTTCCACAAAATAAAACAAAAAATGATATATAAATGGTTATTGCAAACACATTACAGAACTGAAAAATAAACTTTAAGCATATGATTTAATACACAAAGACTGATTTATGCAATCAATTATGAAGTGAGACCTTGAGGCACCAAAATAACTTTAGATAATATATTTACAACATAATTCACATTAGATGGTGAAATTCTTGATAAATTATTTCAATTCTCACACCATTCATAGATCCAAAAGAACCACGACAACTCAACAAAATCATAATTAACAGACCCAAATTTCCCAAAAAAAGAAAAAAGAAAAAAACAACCCAAATTTCACTTTGGAAACAAAAATATTTTTGCCAACTAGACTGCGAAAACGCTAGTTTTGCAAATAAAGTTGGTCCAATGTTATTTTTCAATTAAAATTGAAACAATCTTTATTTTAAAAAAAAATCTGCACTGATATATAGATATATATAACATCAGGTGTATCAACTGTGCTAAACCTCTTTCTTCTCTTGTTTGCCTTATATAAATACTATTTTTTGCTCAAACTAAAAAATAATGATTTATTAAAAAAAAAATACTTTCTTACTCGAAAGACCTCTTTGCGAACAAAGTATGAGTCTATCTGCCATCTAAATAAAATTCTAGAATACAAAATCAATGTGTCAATTTACATTGTAATTCAGCAATATGGTATAAAAGTATGACAATTACATAATTGTTTGATTATACGCATTAACAGAGTTTGATTTACATAAACATCAAAAAAAGTGGATAACTTGCAACCCAACAGATTAATAATTTTGAACAAAACAAGAAATAACAGAATGGAAAAAGAGAAGATTTAGAAAGGGAAAAAGAAAAGAAATGAAGAAAGCCCTCCATGTTTTTTTTTGTATGCCTTGTTTGTAGATATGCTGCATATGCGCAGAAAACCTGATTATTGTCGCCTAAACATTTCTCTTATTTTGTCTACTCATCTCCTTATGTATCTCCCCGTTATTGAATAGTTAAACATCACATATTTAACCGCTACACAAATTATATACTGGAAATTCTACACTGAATCTGATTTCGTGTTGTTTCCCCCAGTAATTAATTTGTTAATAAATTAATGAATAGCAACTATAACTACCAAAAGATTCATTCAATTAATTGACAAGGTACTTAAGAAACTTATTAATGGCGACTATATATATATACTAAGACCAGCTAGCCTAAGTATACACGAAAGAAATAAAGAGGAGAAAAGAAATTGTGTCTGAAAATTGTTTTAGAGAGAGAAAAAGTGGAAGAAAAGAGGAGAACAATGGTGAGAGGAACTCTTGAAGTGCTTCTTGTGAGCGCAAAGGGGCTTGAAGATGAAGATATTTTCGGTAAGATCTGAAATTGGTTTTATATATTTCAATAATTTGTTTCTAATAGAAATATAATTATTTTTAATTTGATCAGTAGAAATTTGAAATTATGTCATTATTCAGAAAAAAATAAAATTGAAAAAGTCAAATCCAATTCCATCAGCCTTTTTCTTTATCTTCTTCTATAAGACCAGATCGATATATTTCTGTGCTAATAAACTTATATTATGTGGTTAATTAACTTCATTTTGATTATTAATGTTATTTTGATGGATATAATGAGCATGTAGCTTAACTTTTTTTTACAATTTTTGAATCAGGTAAAATGGACCCTTATGCGATTCTATCATGCCGCTCACATGAGCAGAAAAGCAGTGTTAAGAAAAGTGATCACTCTTGATTAATCTCTATTCTTAGATTAAATACACCATTTTTCTACATATTATGTCATCTTTAAAAAGTCAATGATTAGAATCTGATTTGACATGAAGGATAATGCATCCTTAGTTTCTGTACTGATTTAATTGTGTTGCTTTTTAGTCCTTGTACTGATTTTAACATTTTTATCCATATACTTAACAAAAACAAGTACAATTGGTAGTTGAATTGGTTATGCATAATCCTATTTAGTACAGGTACCAAAATTTTCAAATTAATAGTACAGGGACCAAAATGCAATCTAGTTACACTGCAAGGACTAACAGTGCATTTATCCCTTTAACCAGAATTTGACTCAACCATAAATCTGAAACAATATAAACTCTAATTGACCAGGATTCGAAACAAGCGTTGATTTAATCCAAAAATGATGTTGTTTTTATGTTTAATTGCATAACGATTAACATAATGGTGCCATGTTTGTTTTGGTAATTTTAGATGCCGGAAGTGATCCAGAATGGAATGAGAGCTTTGTATTTGCGATCTCTGACGATGTTACAGAGCTTCATATCAAACTTATGGACCGTGATATTTGTACAGCCGATGATTGTGTTGGTGTAACAAAGTGAGCTTACTTAAAATTATATATTATGTTTGTTTTCTAATTCTATTCGCCAAATTATGCTAGATAAAACTGTTTTTATTTTGAAACTCCAGTATATTGGACTGTATCATATTTATGTAATGAACTTAGGATTCCGCTGGAGCCAGTGTTTATGGAAGGAAAAATCCCTCCAACATTTTACAATTTGGTGACAGATAATGAGTATCACGGTCAAATAAAAGTTTCCCTCACTTTTATTCCTGATGTAAGTATCATAACTTGCAATCTTTTATTGAATTTGATGTAAAATTAGACTGTAAAAATGACCGTAAAAAGAGATCTTATTCAATCAAAATTTCTTTTATTCAAAAATGAAGAATTCAATACAAAATTTTGGTATGTTTAAAATTCTTTTAGATATACAAAAGTTTGGATGGTATACATTTAAAACGTTAAGATCAATATTTGAGCTTTTTATGTGATGACTGATGTTTTTTGCTTTAATTAATTAATTAATTAATTATTATAATAATAATAATTATTATTATTATAATAATAATAATAATTATTATTATTATTATTAAAAAAATTATTTATTTCAGAGACCTTATCACGAGTCTCCTCGCAAATTAAGCTTTGGTGGGTAGAATGAATCTGCAAGAAATTATTAATATCTGAAAATACATTTAAATTGGTGGGCTTTGTATAAATCAAGCAATTACATGTACTTATTTATCACAACAAAGTTTGTACGAAGAATTTAAATATTTTCTTTTTTTTTTCCTTTGCTGTTTTGAATTTGATATGATATGATGAATAATTGGGTTGCTATGGTTTTTTAAACTATATTATTATTAGATGTTTTCAAAATTTGTGTTTTCGGTATTATAAATTCTATTTATCAATTGTCTTTTCTTATTCTTGAAACTTAGTAAATTGCCAAAAAAAAAGAACAAAATTTGAGAAGCGGTTATTGTAAACACATTACAAAACTGAAAAATAAACTTTAAGCATATAATTTAATTCACAAAAACTGATTTGTGCAGTATAAAATCAATTGAGAAGCAAGGACCTTGAGCTAACAAAGTAACTCTAGAATTTAGATAATATATTTACTACATAATTCACATTTGGTGAAATTCTTCAAAAAATATTTCAATTCTCACACCATTCATAAATCCAAAAGTACCTAGGCAAATCAACAAAACCATACTTAACATAACCAAGCTAAACAAACAAAAACCAACATAAATTAGACACTAACATATTTAATACATAATTACGCTAGCGGCTCAAAACCACCACAAGATAATAAAAACACATTTAATACATAATTAAGCGAGTGGCTTAATACAAAAAGTCCGCTAGTCAGAGTCGCAAATTTCTATCACATCAATTTTCCGACCAATTGGCTTGTGACACTTGGCGGCCTTAGAGGCACGTACAGCTGGCGAAGGTGTACACAAGTCAACAAAATCACGCTCAAAATCATTTTTTAAATTGTTTTCTTGTTGTGAAACATTTGTTATTTCAGCAAGAGGATTTCTGCTACTTTCTGACTCGATGCTTATAAGCAGATCCTTCAATTTCTCGTCTATTTCATTAATTGTGGTTTTATCATTATTATTATTTTGTTTTTTGGGTCTTGGTTTTCTCTTTTGCTTGTTTTTCTCGTCTTTTTTGGTAAGGAATTCCGTTATTTTTTCGGGACATGCACTGTGAAATTATCCAAAAAAAAATGAAGAAATATGTCAGGAAATTTAACTGCAAAAATCTCAAAATTTCATATATACCCCTACAAACCTCAAAATATCATATATACCCCTTAAATCCTCAAAACATCATTTATACCCCTAAAAACCTCAAATACATATATATAATCTAGAAGGTCATATATGAGTTCCTCATATTTAATTGTCATGAGATATATTTATTATCAGACATACATAATATTTTCACAATTTGTGTGTGCAGATCTTAAACTTCGCTAAATCTACTTTCCAATCTACCAATATTACAAAAGAATTGTCTCAATCTGCAAACATGAAAAACGCGAGGGACTTATTCGCAAATATTACATATTACTTCCTCGTAAGGAAATGTAGTTTGCAAAAATATTTGTGTTTATCTACAATAATGAAAAATGTGGAGGTCTTATTTGCAAATATATGAAAAACGTGAAACATTTCTTATCTTGCACACATAACATTTTCATAATTTGTACGTGCAAATATCAAATTTCGGCTGAATCTGCCTCTATGAAAATCTACTTTCCAATCTATTTGTCTTTATCTGCAAAAAATGAAAAACGTGAGGGTCTTATTTGCAAATACTACTCATTATTACCGTTGGATCAGCTCAGCCGGAACGGATGAAACATTCAATCCATCTATATTTCGCCAGCTCACCTCATAATAATCTTTGCCTTGCACTTTCCTGGTTTTGATAATAGCCGATACAGGACAAGGCACTGGAATCTGTAAATAGAATAAATAAATGAATGAATAAATGAAAAAGAGTTGAGTGTAGTGTTGGGGTTGAATATGGGAGATTTGTGAAAAAGTTCATGTGTTTGTTGGAAATTGCGAAAAAGAACATGCATTATTGCTGGAATTGCAAAAGAAAAGCTTTAGTTTGTTTGGAAAAATAATTGCTGGAATTTAGTTGACCTCTTGCTCTCTTTTAAAGTTAATTAATTGAAAGCCATAGAGAGAGAGAGAGAGATATTGAGGGATGATAGAGTTAGTAGAGAGAGAGTTGATAATTAAGATTAAAAAAATATTTTTTCAAGTATTTAGAGTATAAAAACTAACAGTGTTAACTTCTATCTAACGATATGAATTATTTTGCAATTTTATCAAAAATATAGGGGCTTATTTGTAATTTCCAATAACGTATGCTTTTTTTTGTAGTTTCGACATAATGCAGGGACCTTTTTGCAAATTTACCAATAAATAATAATTCAATTATGAGTAAAAATAGCATTTTACTGTGCTTAGTCCCAAAGCTGACGATGAAGAACGAAGGTTAGCAAATCGCCTAAGATCTCTTTCAGCTATTTTAGGCAAAATATATTCATCTGAAAATTAAAACAAAAAATAAATAAATATAAAACCCAAATTCTAAACCCTAAACCCTAGATTTGATATGTACCTGTTTTCTCATGCGTCCAGCCGAAAAACATTTCGCAGAGCTGCTGAAGCTCTGATCTTAGAAACGGTTGCTCTGCACAAACCCTATGAAAAATAAAATATATATATATATATTTTTTTGCTTGAAAAAATAAAATAATTTGTTAATATTAATCAGATATTTTAAGAATTAGGTAGGGTTTTGAAATAACCTATGTACTGCTTCAGAATCAGGTGAGTGGCATTTAGGTTTCATGTAAGCTTCTATAATTTCTTTGAACTGATTTTCAGATCCCACATTTTCAATTTCTGCCCACAAAAAATATAATAAATAAATAAATTTAGTCTTATAATTAATAGATATATAATATATCATTTCCAACTTACCAGCACTATTATTTGATTTCACGGTTAAATTACCATTTTCTTTGTTAATAGTAGAACACGGTTCTTTCTCTTTCCTCTCTTTCTTTCTCTTCGCTTTCTCACTCTTGTCTTTCTCTCTCTTCTTTCTTGTAGCTCTTACACCCTCAAGATCTATTTGACTAAGAATAGATTCATCACCAATTGATTTAACAAATTTACATGCCGTTTCCTACATTAATTTCAAATATTATTTTTACTCATACATAAAAACAAATAAAATGAAAATGAAAAAGAAATTATTTATGTGATACATACTGTACCAAAGCCATGGACACCATTAGTATAATCACTACCAAGAAGAAGAGAGAGAGATACCTAAAACAATTACAAAAAATTAAAAAAAATACAAAATATAAAATATTTGGATGAATATATAAATACTTGCCAAAGAATTTCTGCCAAAACCAAGTTTTGTTTCTATATCAGCCATTTCATAACAGACCACATAACCACTATCTCCTAATTCAGAAAAATTAAAAGAAAATAACTTAGAAAAATTAAAAAAAAATAATAGAAAATAATGTTGACGAATTAAATATTTAAATATTATACCTAAGATAATGTCTCTGTAAACTGTCCTGGCTCCAAAGAGTAAAATATCTGAATCAGAACTGAAGCATCCATCCTAAAATAATTATTAATCAATGGTATAATTAATAATCATAAATAGCATATTAGTATACATAAATAAATTAATAAATAAATAAATATTGAGATATCACTTACACACAAGGAAGCTGAATTAAGAGCAGCACATTGTGCTTCTCCTTCCTCTAACCTATTTAATAAAAAGTGAAAAAAAAATTTAATACAAATTTGTCAAAAAAGAAATTAAAAGATCAAAGTTAAATATTGCTTAAAAGGTTCAAAATTGCAAGAATTATGTCATTTTACAATACCATTGCTATATATTTCAATTACATGAAAAAAGTAGAATCAAGAATTAAATAATATTCTTATTATTTTTTTAATATTTTTTGCTTTTATACCCATCTAAAGAGGGGATGCCAAGTGCCATAGCGAGAATTTTAGCTTCATTTATCATGCATGAAAATTCAGAGCTTTTATTTCTCTTAAGTGACGGTACAGGCTGTACTGCTTTTGCGGTACAATTTGCATCCATTTTATTAACCTGCAATTTTCCATCTTATATATCAAAAATTATTTTATTTTACCTTCAATATAGGTTTTGTAGAGAGAAAAATAAATCTTACAAGAACATTTGGACCGAGCCGCTTTCTATAAGTAGCCAATTTAATTGAAGGAATTGACCCATCTACAAATAAATAAATAAATAAACATTACTAACTAACCTTTTCCGGCATTTATGCAATTTTCCATCCATAAAAGACCAAAACAAAGCTAATTTAACTGTATAAAAAATTGAAGTACCTGTCACAAAAATCAAACTGCAATTCAAAGCAATAAGCGCTCTGAGTCTATGAAAAAGGTTCTTCAAATAAACCTTCTCTCTCACACAGCCAGGCGATTTACAAGCTTTCGCTAATTGCACGAGCCAGCACGAAAGATCTACACACAGCTTCTTGTTCCTTCAAAACCAAAACAAAAGTTAGAAATAAACAATAAATACGAGTAAAATTCGAAATACAGCTTCTAATTCCTCAAAATGATACAAAAAATGCCGAAATTTTCAGTTAAATAAATTACTGGAGGTGATTAAGAGGGAGGGTTTTCTTGCAGGACTCTAAAATGTCCCACAGATTCTTCACCCCCATTTCAGAAACCGAATGTAAAAAACTGGTGACGAATTTCAGGCTAGAGAAGAACTGAAGAAGAAGAAGAAGAAGAAGAAGAAAGAAGGAAAAAGAGGGAAAGGGAAAACTAAAATACGATTTTGAATTAAGTTTGCCTAAAAAAAATAAAATACGATTTTGAAAGGGAGAAGAAGAGACACGAAATGACGGAAATACCCCTGGATGCAGTTCAAATTTTCAGTTGAGTAAAACGGATCATTTGACGAAAACACCCCTGGAACTCGACTGACATTTGTTTTCAGAGAAGCCCCCTCTAATCTTTTCCATATATGGAAAAATCAGTGACCGCCATATTTTTTTTTAGTTGTGACATCATATATATATATATATATATATATATATATATATATATATCATATTCACTTTATAATCATATTTTTACTCTTACTTGCTACTTGTAATTAGTTTTGTAGTGGTTTACGAATTTGTAGGTGGGTTCAATAATTGCAAAAAAATTCTGACACAAGTCAAATATGTTATTTATTGTGTAAATACAACATGTTCATTAGATGCAATATGATCATTGCTTGTACAATAAAGTGACATATATTATTATGTTATAAATTTTTTGATAAAATAAATTTAGCTAATTTCAATATTTGCAAAAGAATTGGTTATGTATCATCTCACTGGCGGTCACCCCTCATTAAAAGTCACAGTCACCACTTCAACTGATTACTAGTAGCTATTACATACTCACCAAGTTAGTGCATCTCATTTCTCTCACTCCCCATAATACTAACAAATTATAACAATAATTCAACCATTTGCTACTCTCTTTTATTTCTGTATTTAACTTATCATTGACATGCTGGTTATGCCTTGGTCTATTTAAAGATTTCTCATATATTCAAATTATGGAAAATATATCTATAATGTTTTACTACCATATATCTGATTACTACTAGTTATCACGAACTTGAAACATTAATGTTTATCACTACATTATTGGTGTTAATCACTACAGTTCCTAAAATATAATAATAAATAGTAATAATTATTATAATTTATATCAATTAATAGCACCAATAAAATATCAATTATGCACAAAATAAGACAAATGATAATTCATTATTTCCCTAATAAAAAAATCATTCAAATTTACATTCAAAATAATAGAGAAACAAACAAAAATAAAATTCATAAAATTTGCATTCATTTTCCACAAGAACCTTAGTCATGAAAATAAAACTCCCATGCAACCAATATTCCATGAGCTAATTTATACAACCATCCAAATTTTCTCCTTGTATTAATACCTAAAAATCAAATAATTTAATTTTAAATAACTATCAAATAACTATGAGAAAAATCATTTTCATAAACAAATTTCAATCCCCCTCCCCCCCCCCAAATTCTAGCATCCAAGGGAGTGGTTTTAAGAGGCCACGTCACCACATTTTCGTGACCATGGCGATTTCTGTGAAGTTTCTGTGTAGTTAGATGGTGTAAGAATATGATTAGTCGAAATTCGGTGTTCTGTGTTCTATCCTGATTTAGTGTGAAATGTCAAATCAAATATAATTAATTATTTTGAAAACTAAACTGTGTAACTTATGTGGCTGTGAGTTATAATATCAATAACCGCCGAATACTCGCTACACATAATTCATTCCTAAATAATAATAAATTTTTTTAAAAATAATGATTTATTAAAATAAAAAATAGGCCCACATGTCACTCTCTTTCTCTCTCTCTCCCTCAAATAGAAAAAATAATGATTTCCAAAATTAAAAAAAAAAGATGGGGCTCTCTTTCTCTCTCTCTCAAATAATTAAAAAAAATAAATAAATAATTCATTTTCCAAAAAAAAAATGTGGGTTCCATGTGTCTTTCTCTCTCAGGTAATTTTTTCCCAACGTTTTATTTCAAAATATGATTTTTTTTAGTAGCTCATTTTTTTGTGAAAAAATGAAAAATAGAACAAGGATGATGAGATCTTCATTCAGCATCTCAATTGTTATACTTTCGAACGCAACATTATGTTTTCTCATAATGACTTTCAATATCTCGTGTCTTCAATCGACTGGATTGAATATCACAATGTCAGATGACATTATGACTCATTCCTAAATAAAATTAAAAAAATAATAATTTATCAAAAAAAATGCGGGTCTCATGTGTCACTCCTTTTATCTCTCCCTCAAGTAAATAAAAAAAAATAGATTAATAATTTTCAAAAAAAACATGCGCCCTCTCTTTCCCTTTAACCGAGTAGTCATAACGGTTATGATTAGGTATATAATGAATCATGTAGAGAGATGAGTACAATCAAGACGGAATTTGTTCCTCTCATAAATGAGAGAGATATCTTTAAGCCTCTTGATGAATTGAACTGAAGAAATGTATGGCCATACTTAAATGAATTAATAAGAGTTATTAGTGTCATTTGTTCTTGTTCAGTTTAATTCGGGATCAAGAAATATTAATTCGATTAATATAAGGATGGCGTATTACATGCCTCATGATCGATATAGATATCACGTGACAAAGGGACTAAATACGTGATTGTTGATTAGGTAAATCGGATTACCGATATTCACTTAAATTGGGTAGTCATGATGGCTTGCTAGAGTCCGCTCATGATTTATAGACTGTCAAGTCTATTGCCAACATTAAATGAACCTACAGGGTCACACACTAAGAACAAACTGAAACGGGCGCAGAAAATCCTAGCGACTTATATGATGAGTTGCATAAGAATGTCACAAAAGATATTCATCTTATGTGATAAGATGTGATATATATATATATATATACTATGAGCACAAAAGATCATGTAATTTAGAAGAGTCTATATGATGGCATATGGATAATGATGAGTGATGTCATACACATCTTTTAGTGTAAAGAGACATAACTCTTCGCCTCTATATAATGATATAGAGGGCTCCAACATTCATAACAACACATCATTCTTTCTCTCATTATTTCACATTCTCTTTTGTGAGACAAAAGAGAGAAAATATACTTTCTAATTTGTATGACAAAATTATGAAATGGTGCTTTCTTTTTGTATGACAAAAACGAAAGAGTGCGATTATATGAGAGGAATTATACATCTTTTGTCCCTAAATAATTAAAAAAAAAAAAAAATAAATAAATCATTTAAAAAAAAAAAAAGAATGTAGGCTCCATGTGTGTGACTCTCTCTAAGGTAATTTTTTCCTAATGTTTTCTTTCAAAATATGATTTTTCAATAGCTCAATTTTTTTTTAAAAAATGAAAAATATAACAAAGATGATTAAATCTTTCATTCAAGACCCCAATTGTTATACTTTCGAAGGCACCATTATGTTTTCTCATAATGACTATTAAAAATAATTTATATAGATTTTTTATGATTATTAATTCATAAGATAGATTTAATATGTTAATTATTAAACAATAAAAATGATAAAAATCGCAGCGGAGCGCGAAAATTCTCCTAGTATATATTAATAGAGAAAGAACATAGAGAAAAAAAAGGAAGCAATAAACAATAAAAAAAGAAGAATATTAGAAAAAAATAATAACATAAAAATATATAAAACTCAAATATATAAAAAATAATGACAAATAGAAAACAAAACCGCTGGATATGTTTCAATTGCTAGTGGTAATCGGTGACAACAGAAATAAAAAAAAGAAGAATAAAACAAATAATGCAAGAATAGAAGAAAAATAAAACATAAAAAAGGAAATAAAATAACAACTAGAAATATATAGGAAAAAACAGAAAAAATATCAATTAAAGACAGAAAAAATGAAGAATAGAAAAAAAAAATAGAAAAAAGTTGCTAGATCTGCTTGAATTACTACTGGTAATTGATAATTGCAAACAAAAAGAAAAAGAAAAAGATAATATAAATAATACAAGAAAAGAAGTAAATGAAACATAAAAAATGAAATTTGTTATTATAGTGAATCATTTTGAATTAGTTTTTTCATATTCTTTTTTCTAATAATCTTTAAAAAAATAATGAGGCAATAGCAGATGACATTTTGGCTTAGATTCACAAATTGGTTGTTAATCATAATTTGAGGTGTATTATTGTTTGGTTGGTTAAAGGAATTATTATTTCTGTTGCTTTATTGAAATTCAGAATTCGGGATAAGGAGTTAGATTTTATTATGAAGTCATTGAATATAATCAGGGTTAAAGTGCAAAACATTACTGCAGTATGCATTTTTGGTTAAGTAGGTTATTTGGATTTGAAAGATTCAAAATATGTACTTAGCTTCTGATTAGGAACCACTTTTTATTTTTTTAGGCACATATTTATAAAACGAAAATTAGTCGTTAATTTCATAGAAAATACAAAGCACTTTGAATATTCAGATAAATGCAAATTATGAATATCCAGTAAATGACTTATCCAAATTAGTATCAATTGCTGAATTTGTGTCAACTTCACCTAATTAGCCCCAAATTGAGTATAAACACTCTAAAATAAACTCAATTAGGAGATTAAAACCAACTGATCAGTGCTTATTATCAAAATGGGGGTACTAAAATAACAAAGACAGAAATACTAATTAAAGACAGAAAAAAGAAGAATAGGCAAATAAAATAACAACTAGAAATATATAGGCAAAAAAAGAAAAATACTAATTAAAGATGGAAAAATGAAGAATGGAAAAAAAAAATAAAACATAGAAGTTAATAAAAACCGAAAAAATACTAATTAGAATAAAGTATTAAAAATTATACATTTTGAAATCTTTTATTTCTTTGAAATAAATGAAGGAAATCTTTCCATCTATACCCATCTTCAACTCAACATCAAAAAGAAAAAAAGTCAATTTATATTTGGATATGCATTACTAAATCTCATAAACAGTCCATTAATGGTGATGGTAATCGACAAACCAAGTAGTAATTGACAGAATACGTTGAAAGCAGAAAATAGAGCTTTGTGTGCTGGAATGACACCTATATTTATAGACGTTGTTCACATTTTCCCCCCAAAATGAAACTAGTTTCAAATTTAATTTTCCCCCCAAAATCCAAGTTTAATTGTGATTAGACATGACATTTGCTGATTGTCAGTATAGATGAGACATATTCCTGCTGATAATCAGTACGGATGGGACATATTCTTGCTAATAATCAAGAAAATAACAAGGAAAAAAACACTCAAAACTGCTGCCTGACTTTTTTTTTCTGATTATCACATGACATTGTCACGTTTTGTGATGTCATGGCTATTGTGGCATCTTATTGGCTAAATAGACAGACTTCTTTTCATATTTACAAAGATCCGTAATTTCTAATTTGTAAAAGTCTATTTTAAAGTATTGAATAAATCTTTACCGTTGGTTGTTCATCCAACGGTTAAGAAGAAGAAGAGAAAATCAAGAGCGGATAAGGAACGACTAAACCCCACTTCTCTTATCTCCTTCCCGCCATTGTAGCAGCATTCGATCTTCTCTCAGAGCTTCATCAAGTGATGGCCATGGCGTCTTCTACCTTCCTTGCAGAAACCCTCGTCTGCTCTCGTACTGGATTCGCTCGGTCATTTGCCCCTCTCAATCCGCGGTCAGAATTGATTGATTAATTCTTTAATTTAATGGTGAGGTTTGTTTGATTGATTGATTGATTGGTTGTGTAGGGTGAAAGGATTGAATCCGAGAATAAGAACGAAAATTGGGGCGAAGAAGAAGGGAGTTTCGAGTGAATGTAAGCCATTGCCGCCAGATAGACCTGTTTGGTTCCCTGGTAGCCCGCCTCCCCCATGGCTTGATGGAAGGTGAGCAATTCATTTCACACTTTTATCAGATATTTTGGTAAATCGGTTTTGAAAGGAACAATGTAGACCTTTTGTATTTAAACCAAAGCTTTAATCTTTCCCTTAATTGAAATTTTATATCACTAGATATGTTAAATTGATACTTATAATACTGATTTAATCCCTCTTTGTTCTTGCAGCCTTCCAGGTGATTTCGGCTTTGATCCTCTTGGCCTAGGTATTCAATTTTATTTACTCATTAACATTCAACAAAATACTAGAATTTAGCCATTAATATTTACTAAAATATCATAAAACATAAAAATTTAGGCATTAATATATAATGGAATATGCAGGATCGGATCCCGAGACATTAAGATGGTTTGCGCAGGCCGAGTTGGTGCACAGCCGGTGGGCGATGCTTGCTGTTTTCGGCATTCTGATTCCTGAACTCCTTGCGAAACTCGACTTTTTGGATGAGAATTACTTTTGGTACTTCATTCTTCTTTTACTTTAATTTTATTATTACTTTTAGAAATAATGGAGAGACTCCAAATCCTGCTTGAGGCAAGGACTCGGTTTGCCAAACTATGCAACTAAGCACCAAAGTAAAAAATTCAACCCTAAAATTGTGCATCTAAGCACAATTAGCATTTGCTTGTGCAATCATGCCTAAGTTAAAATCTAATAGTCCTCAATTTAACCCATTGTGCAATTAAACACCAAAAATGAAAAAATTAACCCTAACAAAGGAAGAAAACACTGTCCAATATCTCCGTCATCCAGAGATTTTCACAAATTTACCCTCAAATGCAAAACTAAGCACGAAAAAACCCTACAAAAAATCAAAATATGAATAAAAAAAGGGAAAACAAACCCCCCTCTCTCTCTCTCTCTAACTCTCTCACCAACCTACTTTCTAACCCAGGATAGAAGCAGGCTCGCAGCAATACTTCACGGACACCCCCACGCTCTTCGCGACCCAAATGATCCTCATGGCCTGGGCCGAGGGCCGCCGCTGGGCCGACTTCCTCCGCCCCGGCTGCGTCGACACCGACCCCAAGTTCCCCAACCGCGAGAACCCCAAGAAGGACGTCGGGTACCCGGGAGGACTGTGGTTTGATCCCTTGATGTGGGGCCGTGGGTCGCCGTTTCCCGTGATGGATTTGAGGACCAAGGAGATTAAGAATGGGAGGCTGGCTATGCTTGCTTTTGTTGGCTTTTGGTTTCAGGTATATTTTTTTATAGCTTTTTGTGAAAACTATGGAAAAAGTCTTAATTTTTCTGAATGTTTAAAAAAACTCCTCTGGGTTTTTTGGATTTAACTTAAAATACGCTATAAAATAGAGTGAATTTGTTAAATTTGCTGAATTCCTAAAATCGGGAGAACCCGAAGAAGGATGTCGGGTACCCAGGAGGGTTGTGGTTTGACCCGTTGATGTGGGGACGCAGGCTGCCGTTTCCGGTGATGGATTTGAGGACCAAGGAGATTAAGAATGTGAGGCTGGCTATGCTGGCTTTTGTCAGGTTCTGGTTTCAAGTATGATTTGGGTAGCTTTTTGGAAAAATTATCATAAAAAAGCTCATTTTATTGGGGAAAAAACCGTTAGTTTTAGATTTGTCAAGAATCCTTATAAAGTATAGCGAATTTTGTTAAATTCCTAAAACCGCTAGAACCTCAACAAGGACGTGGGGTACCTGAGAGGGTTGTGGTTTGATCCGTTAATGTGGGGCTGTGGGTCGCCGTTCCCGGTGATGGATCTGAGGACCAAGGAGATTAAGAATGGGAGGCTAGCTATGTTGGCTTTTGTCAGGTTTTGGGTTCAGGTATTGTCTGAGTAGCTCTTTGTGAATTTTTTTTTTTTTTTTAATCAGTAGGCTCGCCATTTCACTTCTCAAAATATCAAAATTACATTGGTTTGTTACATTTGTGGGGAGATAACAGAGATGATAAGAAAATGTCGATTATCCTGAATATTTAAAAAATCACCCAAGTTTTTTAGATTTCATCAAAAAATCTTATGTAAGTAGAGTAAATTTTGTCAAATTTTGTTAAAATCACGAATCGGGAGAACTTGAATCCCGACGTGGGGTACCCCGACGGTCTGTGGTTCGACTCGTTAATGTGGGGCCGTGGGTCTCCTTATCTGGTGATGGAGTTGAGGACGATGGAGATTAAAAATGGTAGACTCCTTATCTGGTTATTTGTCGGTTTCTTGTTTCATCTTTCCTGTATGGTTTGGTTAGCTCTTTGTGAAAATTATTAGGAAAATGCCGAATTTTCTGAATAGTTAAAACAATCCTAAGTTTTAGATTTTATTAAAAAGCCCTATAAAGTAGATTGAATTTTGTTAAATTCGGGTGGTTTTTGGTTTGATCCCTTGATGTGGGGTCTCGTGAGCCAGTTATGGTGTTAGGACGAAGGAGATTAAGAATGGGTGGTTGGCTATGCTTGCTTTTGTCGGGTTCTGGTTTCAGGTATGAAGGTTGGGTTTGGGCAGCTTTTTCGGAAAATTATCAAAACTCTTCGACTTTCTGAATATTATAAAAAAAATCTTACTTTTTTCTCTTAAAGTGGATCGAATTTTGTTAAATTCCTAAACTAAGGTCAGACGTGGAGTTTCCTGGCGGGTTGTAGTTCGAGCCCTTGATGTGGGGCTACGAATTGCCTGAGCCAGTTATGGTCCTAAGGACTAAGGAGATTAAAACGGGGAGGTTGGCTTTGTTGCGTTTTGGTTTCAGGTATAAGGTTTTGGAGCTTTTTCGAAAGTTTATCAAAAAGCTCCTGACATTTCGGAATATTGTAAAAAAAATCTGCTTATTTAAAATAATAAATAAAGAATAATTAGGACATAGATGGGTGGTCTCATTTGTTAATTTCTTTACAGTAATAGAACAATATTGTTTGTTGAAATTGAAATCTTTTTTTTTGTTTCAGGCTATTTATACCGGAGAGGGGCCTCTAGATAACTTGTCAAGCCATTTGGCTGATCCAGGACACTGCAATATTTTCTCGGTAATGATTTATAACTCTTCATTTATTTACTCATTTATTTATTTATTTATCATTTATTTATTTGTTTATTTATTTATTTATCATCTTTTTATTTATTTACTAATTTTGTAAATGATTTATAACTATTTATTATTTATTTATTTATCATCTTTTTATTTATTAACTAATTTTGTAGGCATTCGTATCTAAATGAAGATAATTGAAGTTCGTTGAGACTTGAGACATGTGAATAGATTTAGCGAGGAATGAAGACGTGTCTGAATCTTGTAGATTAAAATGTGTTGGGTTGTGGAGTAAATATTGACATTACTGTAAGAAAGCAGAAATATCAAGTATGCTTTGATTTAAAGAAATTGTTTGTTTACTTTTGTACTAATTAAACATTATTTATTATTTCGCACTTAGCACACCAATACGAAGCAAGAAACCGGAAAAAATCAGCCTAGAATACAAAAAAATTTGAGATACGCGAGTATCGAAAACTCGATATATCAGTATATGTCGACCATTGTTATCATACGAATGAGCTTAAAGGCTATAAAATCTTTTTTTTCAACGGTAATTGCCGCATATTTAATTGCACAAAGGAAAAAGATGTAAATTGGTTTGAACCCACTTCTTATTTCACTTGCAATATACTATACAAATTAGATTATGGGTGATTTGCTAAAAGGCTAAAATTTTACGGAAGAGCTTCATAACTTCACTAAAAAAAAATCTTTAAAACTTTTGACCTCAAAAGCAAATATTACATTTATAAAGTACACTTTGCTCTAAGGAAGACAACCGATTCCATTCACTTTGTCGGGTTGATTACCAGTCCTAACAAGTTCTAGAATTATTGCTCTCTTCTACCTTCTATGGCAAATCAGAAAAATCAAGAGTACAAACCTAATATCATATTAACTTAGCGGCTGTGGTAAAAAAATTCTCATTACTTGTTGAGAAATTGTAAATTGGTTTTAGCACAACAAAATTTGATGAGTATATAAAACTAATAACAACAAGAGTACCATCGCTCAACTTCGGATATGATATATTTCTTCATTTTTTTTTTCAAAATGCAAAATATTTAGTATTCATACAAAAGAAAAGAATAATAATTTTGTAAGAAAGAATTAATGATTTGATATTATGTGTTACTTAAAAGGTATTGAAAATAAAGTTCCTATAATTTCTTGTTTTAATATAATTACACTAATTATGGATATTTTTATTTCATATTTTCTTATCTTCGTCAAAGTGAATAAATGTGAATATGATATTTTTTTAAAGATAAAATTTATATTAGAAAGAAAAAAATAATATTTTATATGGTATAAATTATACAACAAAATAATGTATAATAAAATAATACCATAAAATATTCTTAAAACGCTCAAATAATATTGTTGGGAATTATTATTTCATTTATTTATTCATTATTTTCACTTGAAGTAAATAGAATATTGAAAATATATTTATTATTTTCACATGAAGAAAACAGAATAATGCAAAAATATATTTAATAAGAGGTAGAGGAACACAAAAAATTATTTCACTTAATAATATTTGCATTGTTATGAAAATATCAATTTAGTTAAGGGCTTTTGAAAATTTCCTCCAACTTTTTCTCTTTTTAAAATGAGAATTTGACACCACTTAATGTAAAATTGCTATGTTTAAATAAATAATAGGTCACTTAAACATATTTTATACTTGGAATATGACTCATTATATTAATTGACACATAGATACATCCACAACATATAATTTTTTAGTGTGGCCTACCATTGTTGTATGATTGTTTAAGATACAAACTTAATATGAAAATTAATTTTTTATAATGTTATAAAAAAATGCCATAGAAGATCCAAATAGGGGACTGTAGGATTAGTATTCTAGATCAAATGTATTTGTGCTAGGAAATGGATTATGTATTAAGACATTCTTATTTATTCAATAAAACTTGTTTCTTATGTATCTGTGTGTATGCGTTGTGAATGTAAATCTTAAATCAACTAAGAATGACACTTCGGGTTCACGTCATCCGAATACGTGATTCTGAAAGTAGAACTGTGAACCAACGAATGACATTCTAAACTGTCCCTAATGATATGTAGGATGTTTATAGAGATACACGTACTTTAGGTAAGAAGCTACATATCCACACTAGTATATTCGTAGGCTGAATAATCACGTTATGCTGATTATGGACATAGAGATGTCAAGTCTAGAATATAGGTACGTATTAGAGAACACGTACTGGACTGATCACACTATGAGAATATGCATGGTATATGTCATTAGTGATTCTCATATGAATGGTGTGCTTGTAACTACGACCTGAGGTCATCATGGATTCCTGTATGTGGAACTGCATACTTTAATATGATCCTACGCCATCCGTAATGGGATGATCATTAGGGTCTGTTGGGATTTCTACCGTTCATAACGCAGCGGAAAATACAAAACGAAACAAAATCGAATTCGAAACCCAAAAGAAGGATCCGTGAATTACAATCAAATCAAAGAAAAATTCATAACTTTGTACCTTCGGATTACGCTTAATCCGTGATGATCAAAAGCGAATATGGTTGACGCTTCTCGTTGCCCGATTCCAAACCGGTTTCCAAACCGATCCTTTGTATATTTCGCCTAACCGGTCTAACAAACCGATCTCCAAACGAACGAATTCTCCAAGCAAACCGATTCTCCAAACAAAACCACAGTTTCAACCCGAATCACAAAGACGCCGCACTTCGCTTCGTCCTCTACCGGTATCCACACGAACAACCCCTTTGAACGGATAAAGAACGATATATGCTAGTATCCGTTCTTCATTTCTCTCACAGAAATAACAAGAGAATAATTTTCAGATTTTTCTCTCCTCTTTGTCTCACACAAGATGGACGAAAATATAATGATCCTTATTCTGATTTTAGGGTGTCTCTTATGCCTACATAGTCCATAAGTTTCATATCCTATGTGCATGGTAACTATGTAACCATATATGCAACACACCTTATCATATAAGATGTAGGATTGGATGTGTCACTTGACTATGTAGCTCTCCATACAACTTATCACATAAGTTATGATTTTTCTGTAATGCGTCTCAATAGTTGTTCTTTGTGTGTGACCCAGTAGGTTTACTTAATGTTGGCAATAATCACAACGGATTATAAATCATGAGCGGCCTCTAGCAAGACATCATGATTACCCAAATTAAGCAAATATAGATGATTCGATCAAACCTAATTTATGTCATGCATTGTATCCTTTTGTTACACGATATCTATATCGTCCATAAGGCATCGTATGTGTCAACCTTATGTTGGTCGATAAATATTTCTTGACACCGAATTTGATTGAACATGAAATGACATTAATAACTCTTTATTAATTCACTTGAACACGGCCGTGCATTTCTTCAATCAAATCATCAAGAGGCCTAAAGATATCTCTCTCAATTTATGAGAGGAACAAATCCTATCTTAATTAAACTCTTTCCTCCGCATAATTCATTATATACCTAATTATAATCTTTATGACCGCCCGGTTAAAGACAATGTTAGATTATATTAAAGTATAAAATTTCTCATGTAGGAAACTGAGATAATCTCAAGTCTAAGGATTACAGATACATTCTTTACTGAGAATAACTAATGACACGAACCATGTAGTATTCTCACGGTGGGTCAATCCAGTATATGGTCTCTAACATATACTTATGTTAATGACTTAATAACTCTTATTCATGATCAGTAAAACGTGACCATACATTGGCCTAGGGCATACTACTAACAGGTCATCATTAGGTATGCACCGAACCATGACAAGAAATCTGAGTGACCAAGATGGGAATTGTTAAAAAGCATAAAGGAACCTCCAGCCTAGTGAAAAGTATTTATTCAAAACTGCAGATCTCGGTTCGAATCCGATTGCTTTCGTTTTGATTTTTCAAAGGAAAAAATTGTAGAAAAATGCAAAAAATGAGGTTGTGGAGCAGTGACAGAACTAGGACCGCATATTAGGAGAAGGGTGAGCAACGATAAATATTTTTTTTTCACGCATCATAATCTTATACTATAACTATGAACCATTTCAAGTTTCTTTATAATGTACATATACAAATGGTATATATACTAATTACATATAATATAATGTATATATGTAATGAATTTTCTTTTAATAAAAAATGATCACAATTGTCAAGAAATATTATGTGAGTTTGAATAACTAACAGAATTTAGCAATTGCCAATATCAAATTTTATTTTAGGCCAAAGTCTAAATATACAAGTCTTCTTAATTAATCAATTAAAAAAAAATAAAGAAATGTTACGAATTGGATAATGAGAAAAACAAAGAAATAATGAAAAGAGAGGGCATATTTGCATAGGAAAAGTATAATATGGAACTTGACTGGATAATGAAAAAACAAAGAAATAATAAAAATAGAGGACATATTTTCATATTATCAATCCTTTTATTTTAATAAACATCTTCGATATGTTCTATACTAGTTTTTTTGATCAATAGTATTTTTTCATTTCTTACATGGCTTCACCTAATTGGTTTTGGATTAGTTGATGTACAATGGAGGGCCAAATCAATTCTCTTACACATAACTAATGAAAATATTTCATTTCAAAGGGGGGAGCCAAGGCCCGAGCTGGTCCGACTATCTCCGTCCCTGCATATAACCACTTACTAAATTTAAACACATATATTACAATTAAAGTTGTATTAAGCAATCAGTACAACAAAACTATGTTAATTCTCTACCATATCAGAGAAAAGTAATTGAATGTTTTTTTCCAAAACAATCAAATAGTAGAAATATCATACAAATGCCATTAACAAATTATACCAAACATGCATCTGTGATAACTAAACACCAAACAAATTCTTCGAAAAAAAATATAAACTACAATACAGTTATATTGAAATTGCATTAGCTTGAGCTGTTATGTGAGTTTAATGTATCATCCATTGTTGTTGCCAATAGACTAAAAAACTAACGGTGAGATGTAAAGACATATATAATGATAAGAGGTATTTTTGCAGTCGTTTTACACTTACCAAAAGAAATTTGTAACCCTAGACTTAACTACAATAAAGTAGACAGTGTAAGTAGGGGTCGAACCACAGAGAGCTATTTAGACTAAACCAGGTAAAAAGATTACTTCTCTAATGAAAATGGACTCAACAAAAATAGAAGACTAAAAGAAAGAGCAACCAATACCGTAAACAAAACCAAACACAAGACCTAAAATAAGACACACAATTGGGGGGGTTGTTGATTGGTTGATTGCAACAAAATGAAAGTAACAAGTAAAGAGAAAACTTAGAGTAAAAATCAAGAGATGTGGTGGTTTTGTGAAATGAGGCATAGTTTTGTGTAGTAAATTTGTGTGTAACTTTATCCTTGACTATAATAATGAATTTGGAATTAATCTCTTAAGTGCAGTAAGATGAGCTCTAACCGATAAATAACTCAAACAAAAAGATTGGGTTTTAGTTTAGATGAGCTCGTAAATAAAAACTCTAACCTACTTGAATATCATAACCAATTCAATAGAAATCCTTGGTTATTTAAACAAATCAAAACCTCCTAAACAATGAGCTTGTTCAGAACTGTTTAGATCGTTGTGAGTTATTTGCACTTGGCTATTATTCAAATTCTAATGGAGGCTATTGAGCAAAGCAACCATAGGAATTTTGTGGCCCTTGTTAATTACTATTGAACATAGAATTGACCGAAATAAACTTAAAACAATTCATTGAGCATGAAGGATAATAAGTAAGTGAAAACAGAATAATAACCGTTCAAATGAAATTCATTATTAATGGTCTCAAAAGTTACAACACAAAAACATAAACACTAACTATGCCTCGAAGGGCTTACTCGAAATACATGGAAAATAAAGAAAATAAAATAATGATAGAACTCATTAATGAAGCGCGGATGGAAGAATGAAGCTTGCTTGACTTGCCCAACTCCAAGAGAGAGAATGATGAAGTTCAAAAGTGATTAGAGTGGATGCCTTGCATCTGGTTATATAACCCTCTCAAAAGGTGATCATGAGGGATGAATGAAGATCCATGCAAAGAGTGTGAAGGAAGCATGGCAAAGGCATGAAGAGTGCATGCAAAGTGCATGAAAGATCTGTCCAGAAGATGGTCAATTTGGGTCATGTAGACTTCGGAATTGGGCTCTGGTGATATAGAATGAATTGTGGGTTTTGTTCTCTTCTTTCCAACGGTATATAGCATGCATATAGAGGAGGCCCAGATTATGAGTTATGGCCGAAATACTGAGACTATGTCGGCAGGCCCGAGTCTTGATTATTATCTCTCTCTTGTGCTCCAACTTCTTTTCCCCAAGTTATGCTCCATCTAAATTGCACCTGAAATCACATAAATATCTTATTAGTAGTATCAACATTCAAGTTATGATTATTATCCATTTAAACACATATAATGGTGCAATATTACATATGTATAGGGTATAAAATGTGTATAATTAATGACTTATCAAATTACCCCACACTTAAACATTTGATCGTCCTCGAGCAAAGATTATAGCTTGTATTGGTAGATGGGTCCCATGTTTTTGACTCGCTCTTCACTTATATACCAGCCAATAATGATCTTTGGTCCCTTGTGTAAGATTCCATGCACTTTGGTGAAACTCGCACTCACTCTCTTTTTGTATAGTGGAATATGAATGTGAAATATGTGGAGTGTCTTTCATAATATCTCTCAGTTCTCAGATGAATCATGATTTCCTACCTTGGTCGTGAGGGGAATTCTCAAGTTATGTTTGGTGGAATATGATGGAATATGATGGATAATATATATATATATATATACTACATAATTGGTTTGCTTGTCTACTTCGCCACTTTCGGTCAAATTGTCACTTGGTTTTCTAAACTCATGCCTCTACTCTCCGAATAAATATCGCCTATACCTCTATCTTCTTGGAATAATGAACCTCCTAATGTGCATACCTCCTAGCACCTTCAGTCATCTGGCCCAAAATGTGTCAACCTAACTGCTGGCCTGAGATGTATGACTGAGATCCACTCTTTCTCACAAATCGGGTAAACTAAGGTTTAGGCCATGTACAAGGGGAACAAGTTTGAGTCATGCAATCCTTTTTTTTGTTTTGTTTTAATTAATTAATTTATTTATTATTTTTTTTGTTTGTTTTTTTTTTTTTTTTTTTTTTTTTTTTAAGATTGTGACTCAAATCTATTAGGATTATAGGAGCCTAACTTGCCTTTGTGTCAAAAATAGAGTTTACCCGAGAATCTACTCTCATAAATTTGTCTCTAAGATGCATCTCCTCACGAATACACTCGGTGCACAAAGCTCATCTACTACACGTAAGCCCTCAACTTCTGACACTAACCTCTACTTCCCGTCCCCAATCTTCTTATATAATGCCTAACCCTCCATCTCCAAAACCAAGCAACAAAGTGACTTTAGAAGCTGATAGACTTGGATATTATTTATATATATACGAGATGATATAGTGGGTTATTATGGATATTATACTATAAACAACTTGAGTTCCGGGTCACGGTCCAATGGTAAGTCCTCACATAATTTCTTACGCAAATCCCTAAATTATTGGCACTCAAACAACAAATCGAGTTCACCAGTGACAAAAGATCCCTAAACCAACGACCTCAATTCTTCTTGAACTGGTCTATATGATCCTTTTTGAGTCCAAACAAGTTCCACCACATTATTCAATACAAGTTATAGTTCTCTCTCAATCTTTTTGATTTTTAATTGGGCATTTTTTTTATTTGAGGCTTAAAAATGGGTTTTTATTATTATTTTTTATTATTTTTTTATTTTTATTTTTAACTACCTAACATGCAATAAAGACTCCACCCCACACTTAAACTTTTACTCGTCCTCGAGTAAAGTTAAGCACAAAGTAGTGATGCAATGCAAGAAAAAGAAAATAAACAAAGAAAAACACAACCTTTATTCGCAGGGTTGCCTCCCAGTAGCGCCTCTTTTTAACGTCGTTGGCCCGACGTTTCCATCTCCTCAAGCAGTGGATGCTGGCTCTCCAAGCTCGTGAATGTCAATCCAGCTCGCATCGAAACTCTCATGAAACCGCTTCAGCCCGGTGCCCGTTGACCTTGAAGACTTTCCCCGAATCCAGACCCCGAATTTCGCTGCACCATAATCGAACAATTTGGTCACAAGAAAGGGCCCTATCCACCTACTTTGTAGCTTGTCCGGGTGTAATTTGAGTCTTGAGTTAAACAGCAACACCTTGTCACGCACTTTGAAATCCTTGTGGGCAAGCTTCCTGTCATGATACATCTTGGTCTTCTCCTTGAAGATTCGGGAGTTCTCATACGCGTCATTTCGGATCTCCTCTAACTCTTGGATTTGCAACTTCCGGTTGAGTGCATCGTTTGGATAATCTAGATGGCACTTCTTGATGGCCCAATAGGCTTTGTGCTCGAGTTCAATCGGAAGATGGCAAGCCTTTCCATAGACTAGCCGATAAGGGGACATGCCTACAGGGGACTTGAACGCAGTCCTGTAAGCCCAGAGTGCGTCATTTAGCCGAAGACTCCAGTCTTTCCTGGTGGGGTTCACCACTTTCTCCAAAACGCCCTTGATCTCCCTATTCGAAAGCTCTGCTTGGCCATTGGTTTGAGGGTGGTAAGCTGTCGAGGTTTTATGTGTGACATGGTATTGCTTCATTAATGCCTCGAAACTCCGGTTGCAGAAATGGGTTCCTCTATCACTGATGATGACTCTCGGGACCCCAAACCTACTAAAGATCTGGTCCTTGACAAAATCCACGACTGTTTTTGCATCTGCCCGTTTTGTGGCCTTGGCCTCAACCCACTTGGAGACATAATCGACTGCTAGGAGGATATACTCAAAGCCATATGAGGGAGGGAAAGGTCCCATAAAGTCGATACCCCACACTTCAAAAACCTCACATGCAAGAAATTACTTCATCGGTATCTCGTCTCTCTTGGTTAGTCCTCCCGTTCTCTGGCATCGCTCACATGACTTCACGAAGAAGTAAGCATCCTTATGTAGAGTGGGCCAAAAGAAACCACACTCAAGGACCTTATGAGCTGTTCGCTTGGCGCCAAAGTGTCCTCCACACTCCAGAGAGTGACAAAACTCAAGAACGGATCTAACCTCATTATCGGGTATACATCTCCGAATAATCTGATCCGCGCAAATCCGAAAGAGGTAAGGCTCATCCCAAATATAAAATCGGGAATCATACCGGATTCTATTAGCCTGTGCACGTGTAAGATCCTCTGGTAGGTCTTTAGCCACCAAGTAATTCACTATATCAGCATACCATGGTGTATAGCTTTGCACGGCATAGAGATATTCCTCAGGGAAAAACTCTGATATTGGGGTACTCTCCTCAATACTCATAGGAAGGCGGCTAAGGTGATCTGCAACTAGATTCTCTGATCCTCGTTTATCTCTAATCTCCAAGTCGAACTCTTGGAGCAACAATATCCAACGAAGAAGTCTCGGCTTGGATTCCTTCTTCTTGAAAAGATGCCTCAACGCGGCATGGTCAGAGTATATAATCACCTTAACCCCTAAGAGATAGGACCTAAATTTCTCTAGTGCAAAAACAATGGCTAGCAGCTCTTTTTCTGTAGTTGTATAGTTGCACTGAGCATCGTCTAAGGTCCCGGAGGCATAAAAGATAACATGGGGTTCTCGCCCATCCTCGCTGCCCAAGAACAGCTCCAACCGCCCTATCACTCGCATCGCACATGATCTCGAAAGGCGATTCCAATCGGGAGCTTTAATGATGGGGGCGTAACATAATTTCTCCTTGAGAAGGTCGAATGCCGCTTTGCATTTCTCATTAAACTCAAAAGAAGCCTCTTTTTGGAGAAGAAGACAAAGAGGTTGAGCGATTTTTGAGAAATCTTTGATGAAACGCCTATAAAATCCGGCATGACCAAGAAATGATCGAATGTCCTTCACACTGGTTGGGTACGGAAGGGATCTAATGACATCGATCTTGGCTTTATCCACTTCAAGACCCTGAGAGGAAACCACATGGCCTAGGACTATGCCCTGATCTACCATGAAATGACATTTCTCATAATTCAAAGACCAGATTAGTCTCTACGCACCTTTGAAGAATCTTCTTTAGGTTTCCCAGGGCAATCATCGAATGAATCACCATAGACGGTGAAATCATCCATGAAAACCTCAATAATTCGGGTGACATAATCGAGAGAAGATGGACATCATACATCTCTGAAATGTACCGGGTGCGTTACACAACCCAAAGGGCATCCGCCTATAGGCAAAGGTGCCAAAAGGGCACGTGAAGGTGGTCTTTTCTTGATCCTCGGGGGCGATGGCGATTTGAAAGTAACCAGAGAAGCCATCTAAGAAGCAAGAATGGTGGCGCCCAGCAAGGCGCTCGAGCATCTGGTCAATGAAAGGAAGGGGGAAATGGTCTTTCCGGGTGGCAGTGTTTAATTTGCGATAATCAATGCATACTCGCCATCCATTTTGTGCTCTCGTAGGAACTTTTTCACCATCCTGATTCTCAATTATCGTAATACCAGTTTTCTTGGGCACCACATGGATTGGTGACACCCATTGTGAATCAGATATAGGGTATATGATTCCTGCATCAAGGAGTTTGATGATTTCTTTCTTGACCACTTCCATCATTGGAGGATTCAGCCTACGCTGAGGCTCACGGGATGGTTTAGATCCATCCTCCAACAATATACGATGCATACACGTAGAAGGGCTGATTCCCTTAATATCAGCCAGAGTCCATCCAATCGCAGTCTTGTGGTCCCTCAAGACATTAACTAACTTCTCTTCCTGAGTAGCAGTGAGGCTACTAGAGATGATCACTGGAAGGGTATCTCCTGTATCCAAGTATGCGTACTTGAGATGAGCTGGTAGAGGTTTTAGGTCAAGAGAGGGGGGATTCACAATGGAAGGTTTGGTGGGCTCAAGAGAGGGTTTCAAGTCTATCAAGGGAGGAGAAGGAGAAGAGGAAGAAGCCTCTCCAATGGCCAAGGCAGATAGACTTTGAAGAAGGTCCTGCTCATCTAGAGAGAGATCAAGAATGGTCTCGAGCAGATCTATGAACTCAAAAGAGGAGAAGTTGTCGACACACTCATCAACTGGGTCGATGGTGCAAATAGCGGATACATTCCCGTCAGAAGGATGCTTGATAGCATCAAAGATGTTGAAAGAGATGTTCTCTCCGTCAAATTCCATAGAAAGAGTGCCATTGTGCACATCAATCTTGGTTCGGGCAGTTTTAAGGAAGGGTCTTCCCAGAAGAATGGGAGTCGAACTTGGTGAGCTATCAGACTCATCCATACGCAGAATATAGAAATCCGCGGGGAAGATAAGGCCATTGACCTTAACCAGGACATCCTCTATAACTCCCTCTGGCACAGCAGTAGAACGATCAGCTAGTTGAAGGATCACCCCGGTCTTTTTCAAAGGTCCTAAACCGAGGGAAGAATAGATAGAAAAAGGCATGACATTGATAGATGCCCTAAGATCAAGCATGCACCGAGCAAATTCAAGGTGCCCAATGCTGCAAGGAATGACAAACATGCCAGGGTCTTTTTGCTTCTCTGGAAGCTTCTTGCGAATAACCGCAGAGACATTCTCACTCATTGTTACTCTCTCATGACCATTTAGCTTTCTCTTATTCGTACACAAGTCCTTGAGAAATTTCGCATAGCGAGGGAATCTACGAATGTAATCGAGTAGTGGAATGTTTATTTCCACTTTCTTGAAAACCTCTAGGATATCTCTCTCTGCCTCATCCTTTTTAGTGTTAACCGCTAGACGGCTAGGAAAAGGGGCTCTAGGTTTATAAGGTGGTATTTCCTTGGGCTTTTCTTTCATCTTCTCGGATTCCGGCTTAATTACTTCAATCTCTCCTTCACCGTTCATGTTTCCCTTACTCCCTTCTATTTCTTTCCCACTTCTTAAGGTGATAGCACATGCATTCTCACGGGGTTGAGAGTTTGAGAAGGAAGTTGTGAGGACCCCTGAGTTTTTAACTGGTTTAATTCAGAGGATATTTGAGCAATTTGGGTGCCCAGATGTGTTAGGGCACTTTTTGTATCCTTCTGAAAAGAAGTAGTTGATGTGGCCAAGGAGGTCACAATGTCAGAAAGACTTTTCAAAGCAGGGTCAATTGGAGGTGAAGAAGAAGAAGAATTTTGATGATGGATTTGAGGAGGTTGTTGTTGGTTTCCTGGGTCACGCCATCTGAAGTTGGGGTGATCACGCCATCCAGGGTTGTACATTTTTGAATAGGGATCATAATTACGGTTTTGACCCCCATTTGAATTTCCGTGTTGGTTTAGCTTGAAGATGCCGCAAGCTGTGGACGTGACTTTCTCCTCATCATGGAGTGTTGGGCACGCATCAGTGGTGTGTCCTGTCTGAGTGCAGTCACCGCATGCCTTTACTTCCATTTTGGTTCCCATGAATGACGCCATCATATTAGCCAAGCTATCTAATTTGGCGTCCATACCATTCACTCGCTTCTCCAAATCACAGTCTCTAATCTCACTAACTCCCCTAATTCGAGATCTGGTTCTACTAGATTGGGCATTTTTTGCCATGGTTTCTATCAAGGTTCGTGCTTGCCTAATGGTTTTATCTATGAAAGCACCCCTACTAGCAAGAATCTACATTATCCCTAGTCTCTTGAAGCATCCCATCATACAAGTGTTGAATCAAGAGATTCTCTGGGACTTGATGGTTGGGACATTTTGCACACAACTTCTGGAAGCGATCATAGTACTCGTAGAGGGTTTCCCCTACTTCTTGTTGATACTACAAATCTGCTTCCTAATAGAAGCGGTAAGAGAGACAGGAAAATACTTGTCTAGAAACAACTTTTGAAGTTCTACCCAAGTTGTTGGAAAAAGTGTTAGATGGTAGTACCAGTCCTTTGCTGGTCCTCGAAGACTGTATGAAAATAGTCGCAGCTTGTAAGGACCTTCATCTTCAATCTCCGCCGGCATCATTGTTGCGGTGATATGGTTGAACTCCCGCATGTGAGAGTGCGGATCCTCTCCGGCGCTCCCATTGAAAGTCGGTAATAATTGAAGAAGACCCGTATGGATCTTAAAATTCGGGACCGGTGGTAATACAATACCATACTGGTTGGTAGCAAAATCAAAGGTAGACAAGTCCCTAAGTGTCCTATCCTCAAAATTAGCCATGACTGTAGTATTACCTCTTGTAGCGTGAGGAGGAGCTGGTGGAGTAGGAGGTTCGCTTCCGCTGTCCAAGTTCTCCACCTTTTCAGTTTCTTCGGCTGCTTTCGGTGTTTCCGGAATTGCTCTTCTTTGCTCCAGGTGTGTTCTCTCAATCTCCGGATCTAATGGTGCAAGTGGAAGATTAGAACTACGAGTAGCTTTCATGAACTGGAATCAAGTGTAAGAGAGAGAATTAGTGAATGCAAGAAATGCAGACTCAAAGTGAAAATAAATAGTATGACTGACTCTGACAAAAAGTGAAAAAGATAACAAAGGTAACGAAAGTGTGACTTTGACAAAAGATTAAAAAGATATGACTGACAAAAAGTAAAACGAATTTGATTTACTCTGACACAAAAGCAGACTACCGTACTACACAAGAGAAGGGTGAATATTGACCTAGACTAGTCGCGTTGCTAGCTCCCCGGCAACGGCGCCATTTTGATAAGAGGTATTTTTGCAGTCGTTTTACACTTACCAAAAGAAATTTGTAACCCTAGACTTAACTACAATAAAGTAGACAGTGGAAGTAGGGGTCGAACCACAGAGAGCTATTTAGACTAAACCAGGTAAAAAGATTACTTCTCTAATGAAAATGGACTCAACAAAAATAGAAGACTAAAAGAAAGAGAAACCAAGACTGTAAACAAAACCAAACACAAGACCTAAAACAAGACACACAATTGGGGGGGTTGTTGATTGGTTGATTGCAACAAAATGAAAGTAACAAGTAAAGAGGAAACTTAGAGTAAAAATCAAGAGATGTGGTGGTTTTGTGAAATGAGGCATAGTTTTGTGTAGTGAATTTGTGTGTAACTTTATCCTTGACTATAATAATGAATTTGGAATTAATCTCTTAAGTGCAGTAAGATGAGCTCTAACCAATAAATAACTCAAACAAAAAGATAGGGTTTTAGTTTAGATGAGCTCGTAAATAAAAACACTAACCTACTTGAATATCATAACCAATTCAATAGAAATCCTTGGTTATTTAAACAAATCAAAACCTCCTAAACAATGAGCTTGTTCAGAACTGTTTAGATCGTTGTGAGTTAGTTGCACTTGGCTATTATTCAAATTCTAATGGAGGCTATTGAGCAAAACAACCATAGGAATTTTGTGGCCCTTGTTAATTACTATTGAACATAGAATTGACCGAAATAAACTTAAAACAATTCATTGAGCATGAAGGATAATAAGTAAGTGAAAACAGAATAATAACCGTTCAAATGAAATTCATTATTAATGGTCTCAAAAGTTACAACACAAAAACATAAACACTAACTATGCCTCGAAGGGCTTACTCGAAATACATGGAAAATAAAGAAAATAAAATAATGATAGAACCCATTAATGAAGCGCGGATGGAAGAATGAAGCTTGCTTGACTTGCCCAACTCCAAGAGAGAGAATGATGAAGTTCAAAAGTGATTAGAGTGGATGCCTTGCATCTGGTTATATAACCCTCTCAAAAGGTGATCATGAGGGATGAATGAAGATCCATGCAAAGAGTGTGAAGGAAGCATGGCGAAGGCATGAAGAGTGCATGCAAAGTGCATGAAAGATCTGTCCAGAAAATGGTCAATTTGGGTCATGTAGACTTCGGAATTGGGCTCTGGTGATATAGAATGAATTGTGGGTTTTGTTCTCTTCTTTCCAACGGTATATAGCATGTATATAGAGGAGGCCCAGATTATGAGTTATGGCCGAAATACTGAGACTATGTCGGCAGGCCCGAGTCTTGATTATTATCTCTCTCTTGTGCTCCAACTTCTTTTCCCCAAGTTATGCTCCATCTAAATTGCACCTGAAATCAGATAAATATCTTATTAGTAGTATCAACATTCAAGTTATGATTATTATCCATTTAAACACATATAATGGTGCAATATTACATATGTATAGGATATAAAATGTGTATAATTAATGACTTATCATATAACAATAACTATCGCTCCGCTTCGGATTATATATGATTAAATTTTTTTAAGTATTTTTAAAAAATGAAATTATAAATTATAATTATAATTTTATTTGTCAATTACAAAAGATAATTCGTACAAATTGAAACGTAAATAAAAAAAAATACTTTATGTTCGATTGATTTTGACTAAAATATAAATTGTCAAAAATGTTATATATTTCCTCTATTCATTCCGAAATAATAAATTCATAGAGTAATATTTTTTGACATAATATTTCATGATATTGTTGTTATAATATTTTATCATACTATTTGTATTGCATTTTACACTATAAAGTTACTTTACAAAAATATAATTTTTTTTATGTGAATTATTATTTTTCTTTATTTATTTATAAAAAATTATTTGTATTTTAATTATCCACTATTTAGTTTTATGTAAAATACTATTTCTTCATTTATTCATATATTTTGATTTGGAAAAAATAAAATATAAAAAAATAATTTGGTCCAAATACAAATTAACTGGATGAATGTCAAAACTAAGTCAAGTATGAAGTACATTTTTTAAAGTGACACGATATATCACGATGGGTGTTTTTCATCGTGATATAACGACGACGGTATATATAGCTAATAATCAGTATATAAAATTGAAAAATAGTATATATAATTCATTTTTTTCTAAATAGTATAAATGTAAAACAATGAAAATGGTATATATAAAACAAATAGTATATTAAAAGGCAGTAAAACAATATATATAAATTCCAAAAGTAAATAATACATAAAAAATAAAAATATGTTTAAAAAAGTGAAAACAATATATATAAAAAAATAGTATAAAGAAAAGCGGAAAAATATTATATATAATGTCGTGATTTGAGTGTACTACAATGCGTTGTAATATCATATTTCATATTTCCCTTTTTTTTAATATGATACCAAATTGCAAAAAATGTGAAAGAAAACATAAAAAAATTTCGACGAATTCCGGAAAAAAAAACTTAACAAAATGCTTTTTATAAAAAATCGAAATATTACTTACACAAAAATTGTCTTAGGAAATTATGTTTATAATTATTTTTAGTAGTATTTTCAAGAGGAAAAAATTACAGATTTTTAAAGTGATAAAAAAGATATTTAAAATTTTGGAGGAATATATATGAAATTATTTTCAAAAAAATTGAATAATTAAAAGTTTTGAGTAGAGTACAATTTGGGGCTAGATAACAAATCTCTTATATAATGCATGTTGTCCGGTATAATTTGGGTCTAAATAACAAAAATCCCAAAAAAATCCACGTGTCAAAATAGTATGTTACTGACTATGTATATAAGAAATTTTGGAGGAATATATATGAAATTATTTTCAAAGAAATTGAATAATTAAAGTTTTTAGAAGAGTACAATTTGGGGCTACATAAAAAATCTCTTATATATTGTATGTTGTCGGGTATAATTTGGGTTTAAATAACAAAAATCCCATAAAAATTCACGTGTCAAAATAGTATGCTACTGACAACTTTGTATATAAGAGGGAATTATAAGAAATTTTGGAGGAATATATATGAAATTATTTTCAAAAAAATTGAATAATTAAAAGTTTTTAGAAGAGTACAATTTGGGGCTACATAAAAAATCTCTTATATAATGTATGTTGTCGGGTATAATTTGGGTCTAAATAATAAAAATTAAAAATCCGCGTGTCAAAATAGTTTTCTACTGACAACTTTGTATATAAGAGGGAATATATAAAATAATGATTGCAGACTCTGGTTCAATATTATGTAACATCAACATGAACAAAATAATAATGAAAAAACAGATACAGTTTCTACAGAAACAGATATCACACCTTGTAAGAAATGTATACATGCCAAATATAGAAAATCCCTAATTAGCTTGCGTATCCCAACAATACCTTTTTTTTTTTTTCATTTTTGAAACCAAAGGATAATTCACAATTTGTTATCTTTTTTCGTGTTCTCCCATCCCTCTTTCAACAAATCCAACAATTAAAATTCTTGCGGAACCGATTGTCATTTGCCTATTTAAAGTCACAAAACCCAAATCCAAATTTCATCATAGCCTCTCCTTCATCCTAAGTTCAAATCAACCTTTCATATCTCTCCCTCCCTCCCTCCCTAACAATGGGTTGTAGAGGCTCAAATGAGGAGGTGGCTACGGCAAACATAATGACTTAACGCTCGTTCTTCAGAAAGAAATCAAGCATTACTGACAGCCGATCAACTTATGCTACGCCAGCGAAGGTAACTTCCGTCCAAAATGACAATGAAAGTACGGAAACTGAAAATGCGGAAAAAGATGAGGAGAAAACAGAGGTGGAGGAAAGAGTAGAAACAGAAAAGGCCGTTGAAGCACCAAAGGAAGAAGTGGCTACTAAAATTGAAGAGCCATCGGTGGAAGAATCAAAGAAAAAAGAGGAGCCCAAAGAGATGGATCAAGGGGTGGCTATTGTATCAACATAATTTTGTATTGTTTGAAGATTCTCAAGAGATCACTTTACCCATTTGTTTCGACTATTAGAGTGTGCTCCTGAGTCTTTTGTTAGGGGAGAAAGAGAGAGGGAGGAGGGGAAGAGAAGGACCTCATGAGATGAAATGGCAAGTCGTAATAATTGTCTTGTTCTCGAATTCTAAAAAAAATATTGAAAGATAAATATTTTGCCACTGAAAAAAAACACAAATGACCCTTTTAATAAATAATACGACTAATGTTATAAAGGGCATTTTTACTATTAAATAGTTTAATTAGGGAGAAAAAATATTTGTCCTCCAAATTTGGGGGAAAAAAAATGAGCTATTTTCATATTATAAAGACAAATTGTTACCATCCTTTATCTTCTCATCCTACCCAAATAAAATTCGAGAGCAAAATAAAATGATTTTTTGTCATCCATTATTTTTCCTTCCCCTCCTTTGTCCCTCGTTGGAGCACACCCCCAAGTATTAAAACAATTCTAGATTTGAATCATTGATTATTGAGAAAAGTATTGTCCCTCGTTGGAGCACACCCCCAAGTATTAAAACAATTCTAGATTTGAATCATTGATTATTGAGAAAAGTATGAATTTGACCCTCAACTATTGAGTTGATACACTTTTGGTCTCTGGATTTTTTCTGATTCATTAACCCCTCATTATTGAATGGGTGGGTGGGTGTATACTTGGCCACTTAATTTTTTGGTCAATTTTTAACTCAGCTATACTTAAGTTCATTCATTTTTAACTTCTCAACAATTGATTTGGTCCATTTCTTCCTCTTTCATCGTGAGTTAAGTGAAGTGCTTACATATCGGTTAAATTTATACATAATAATAACATGTCAATTTTTTTTATAAAATAAAAATTTTATACCTCACAATAAAAAGTAAAAAATTGATCATAAAAAATCTAAAAAAAAAATTAGAAAAATTTGTATATAAAAATAATTTATAATAATGAGATACTGAAAATTAGTTCTATGAATAATTCTTTGTTTAATATTTCAAAAATAACAAGACTACTACTACAAAACACACAATATTTCATTATAATCTATTCTTTGTAAAATGTATACATGATATTATAATCATACATGTTACATTTTAATGATACCTACTACTATTTAAATTATACCTATTATTTTTTTAATCTACATATTGTAACTACGCGAAAACGTGTCGTTTGTGTAATCACGTGTTAACAAAGATATTTATATTTTACCCTAACTCAATTCAAATAAGTGTATATTTGGTATTGAGTTTCGGGGTTGAACATGAGGAGACTGGCCTTAAGTAAAACAAGTTCACAAATCAATTCTCAAAGTGTTAAGATGTTCAATGCAACTCCAAGGTTTTAACAATTAAGAGTAAGAAAAGTGTGTGATGATGAAGTTGTTTCAGATGATAGAACAAGTGCAAGAAGAAAATAATAAAAGAAAGTAAATATTTTTTATGTTGTTTTTGATTTTAAAAGTTAACAAAATTGTAGGAAAATTATGACAATTAATATAACATATAATTCATTAATCATAACAAGTGGCAATTTATTTAAATGGTTCAAAAAGTAAGGTTTGATAAATTTCTTTCCAAAAATTAATCAATTAATAAATCAAAGATTAAGTTTAACTCAAAAACTTCCACTTTGAAGTTTTACATAAACTCGACTCAAAACCTAACTTAATCACAAAAACCTCTTCCAAGTGTTCAAATGATTAAATAGCTCCTAAACACGTCACAATTTAAATCAAAACTAATCTTATAATTAGAATTAATTTAATATTCAAGTTTTGAATCAAATATATTCTTCCAAATAATTTAACTCAAACAATTTAAGTGTTCTTAAGCTAATCTTCTTAAACCTAAAAAATGTCCATATCAAACACAAGATTTCATCACAAATTATACAAAAAATATTTCCCAACACAAAACTACTCAAGCATGCACACACAAACAATAGTCACAAGCATACTTGAAAAATTATTCATTCAACAAAAAGAGAAAAAAATTAAAGGAAAAAAAAAGAAAAATAAATCAAACCACAAATGGAGATTCAAGCTAGAACCTCCTTGGTCGATTTGAATATTCCTTCAATTCTCGCTCCTTCTAGAACAAGAATTTCCTCTTAAAGTTTGGCTCTCTTTTGTCTCAAGATACCAAAAGAAGAAAATTAAATTTTGGACAATCCTAAATAAGGTCGTCCAAGGAGGTGATTTTTTACAATGGAAGAGAAGAGAGAAGATGTCTAGATAGATGGATGTGTAGGGGTTTATTTATAGGAGAATTTGCCTTTCAAAAATTGAAAACAAAACTTATGGGACTAAAAAAAGAGGTTTGATCGGGTTTTGCCTTTAGATAGTAATTTGGGGGATATTAGACATTTCTCCTCATTTTCCTATATAAATTCTGTGTGTGTATTCTTTCTGGGTGCCTTTATCATTTTTCCCCAAAGTCATTACTTCCACCGGCCCTTGCCACGTGTCAGATCACGAGTGGTCTGGATTTAATTGAATTTAATCCCCTTGTATCAGATTTTCATTTGCAGTTTCTGAGAGTTCTAGAAGGTTTTTTTTCGCAAGATTGGTACCGTTGGATTCGCATCGTCGAGACCTTCGTGTTGACACGACACATGACCCTGTTTCGGTAAAGTTAATTTTTTGGTCAAAGGCGATTTTTGGGTTTGGCATTTTATATTTTCGTGGATTTTCGTGTTTTTTCTTGGATTATTGGTCGGAAAAAAGTTATCGAAGGATTGAGAAGCGTGTGTAAGTTTTCGCGGAGATTGTGGAGAATTCGGCCATCCTTGACCCAGAATTTACAAATCGGCCCTTCATTTGAGTTGATTTTTCACCCAAGTTCTCCAAATTTGTTTTTTTTTTGATCTATTTATCTGAAAAATCACACAAAAGTGTATTAAGAGGTTTAAAAATTAATTATATGAATTTTAAACACTTTTTGATCATTTATGCGATTTAATGGTGAAATTTACATGATAAAAACCTTAAAAATGTGTATTGAAATACACATTACAAATCTCACCACACACTTAAACCAAGCTTGCTTTCAAGCGTAAATTTAAATCAAGTTTTAGGATTTTTAGAATCAGTTTAAATTCATTTAATAAGAGATTAAATTATTGCCATATTATTAGTCAATTATTATAATAATACATGAATGTCGCCGAATGTCCATTAATAATTTTAAAACCTTAAGTTCGTTTCAACTCGCCAATCTTTTATCCCAATTATTCATTTTCCACAAAATATTACCCTAAAAAAATATTTCTACTTTAGCCCCCTAAGTTTCGCACAAAAACTTCAGCTAAATTTCACTTCGCCCTTTGAAACAGATTGAAAGTTCACACACCCAATTTCTAAGCACAAAATTTGTGTCTAATGACACTAAAGATCATTTATTTCTTTATTAAGAAGTATATATACATATATATAATTTTCTTATTTTCTATTTATTTTTTATTTATTTTTTATTTATTATTTATTTATTTTTAATTTTTTTAATTTTTAATTTATTATTTTTATATTTAATAATCTGCTACCCTGATCTTTGTCTTTCCGCGGCGGATCATATCCCTCTGGTCACTTCTAGCATACTCGGATTCGAGGCCATGCAGCGGGCCCTTCCGCGTGAGTACCAATGATTCATCATCACCGATACCCAGCTACTTGGTATCATGCAAGTTGGATTGATGGTGTTATGCCCTAGGCCAAAATATTTGTGACCTAGATGATGGATTGTAATAACAAACATAATATTTATTCTAAGATATTTCATATAATATGTGCGTATTTGTTATTTTAATATAATTAAAATAGACCATGAATATGCAATTCAGCTTTATGTCATCAAAATACGTGACTTTGATAGTAAAACTATAAAGTGTTATGAATGCTATTCTAAATCGTCCCTGGTCATTTATAGGATATTTGTGGAGACAAATATACTTGTGGATACATATAAATATATATTTATATACAAGCTATAAATGTACACCAGTATATTAGTTGACTGATGATTATGTTTTACTGATCATGGATAAATAGTTATCAAGTCATTAACATAGGTATATGTTAGAGACCATATATTGGAATGACCCGCCATAAGAATGCTACATGTTTTACGTCATTAGCGATTCTTGTAACATAAAGTATTTATAGTCCTTTGACCTGAGATTGTCTCGGTTCCCAACATGAGTAATTTTATACTTTAATATAATCTAACACTACCTTTAACTGGGTGGTCATAATGGTTATGATTAGGTATACAATGAATCATGTAGAGGGATGAGTGCAATCAAGACGGGATTTGTTCCTCTCATAAATGAGAGAGATATCTTAAGGCCTCTTGATGAATTGAACTGAAGAAATATATGGCCATACTCAAATGAATTAATAAGAGTTATTAATGTCATTTGTTCTTATTCAGTTTAATTCGGGATCAAGAAATATTAATCGATTAATATAAAGATGACGTCTTACATGCCTTATGATCGATATAGATATCGAACGACAAAGGGACTAAATACGTGATTGTTGATTAGGTAAATCGGATCACCGATATTCACTTAAATTGGGTAGTCATGATGGCTTGCTAGAGTCCGCTCATGATTTATAGACTGTCAAGTCTATTACCAGCATTAAGTGAACCTACAGGGTCACACACAAAGAACAAACTGAAATGGGCGCAGAAAATCCTAGCGACTTATATGATGAGTTGCATAAGAATGTCACAAAATATATTGTCATCTTATGTGATACGATATAATATATATGTATATAAAGACTATGAGCACAAAAGATCATGTAATCTAGAAGAGTCTAGATGATGGCATATGGATAATGATGAGTGATGTCATACACATCATTTAGTGTGAAGAGACATGACTCTTCACCTCTATATAAGGACATAGAGGGCTCCAAATTCACAAAACACAACACATCATTCTCTCTCTCATTATTTCACATTCTCTTTTGTGAGACAAAAGAGAGAAAAATATCCTTTCTCATTTGTGTGACAAAATTACGAAAGGGTGCTTTCCTTTTTGTATAACTATGAAAGGGTGCCATTTTTTGTATGACAAAATGAAAGGGTGCGATTATATGAGAGGAATTATATACATCTTTTGTGAGATAAAATAAGAAGAGATTTCTTATGCAAGAGGAGAACAAGCTACTAGCATATATATTGTTCTTCTTCTCGTTTTAAGAAGTTTGTTCATGTGGACACCGGTAGAGGCGTTCGTACTTTCGGCGCTTGTGATCTATTTGGCCTAAGAAGATGAGAACGGTTTGTTGAGAGTTTTGGTGGAGACCGATTATGTGTGCGGTAGATGACTTCAGCACGATCCGAACTAGACGGCCTAGACGGACGTAAAATCGGTTAAGACGGTAACCGGTTTAGAGGCGCATGGACAACACGCATGGTTTGAGCGTCACTGATTAAGCGTAATCCGAAAGGTATCTTTAAGATTTATTTCTTTGATTTAACCGATACGCAAAGGTCCTCGGATTGGTTTTGGACGAAATTTTTGTTTTCCGCTGTGTTATGCACGTCCGAGACCCAACAGTGGTATCAGAGCGACGTGCGTGTTTCGGTTAAATTGAGTCGGTATATATGTGATATATACTATTTAGATACTATTTATAATTATAAGGCTTGCATATAGAGTATTCAAGTGTTGGATATTCTTAATAGAAAAGGTGCGGTTAATGGATATTATCCAAGGGTTGCGTCCAAGTGTTGCATCCAATAGTTGCGACCAAGAAATATGATCCAAAGGTCACGACCAAGGATTGCGTCTAAAAGGTGCGACCAAGGAATGCGATCCAAAAGTTGAGTCCAAGAGTTGAGACCAAAGGGTGTGACTAAAGGGTGTGACTAACGGATACGATCCAAATGTCACATCCATAAGGTTGCGACGAATGGGTGCGACCAAAAGATGCGACTAACGGGTGTGACCAAGGGATGTGATTCAAATGTCACATCCAAAAGACGCGACGAAAGGTTGCGACCAACGGATGCGACCAAAAGGTGCGACTAACGGGTGTGACCAAGGGATGCGATTCAAATGTCACATCCAAAAGACGCGACGAAAGGTTGCGACCAATTGCGACCAAAGGGTGTGACTAAAGGGTGTGACGAACGGATACGATCCAAATGTCACATCCATAAGGTTGCGACGAATGGGTGCGACCAAAAGATGCGACTAACGGGTGTGACCAAGGGATGTGATTCAAATGTCACATCCAAAAGACGCGACGAAAGGTTGCGACCAACGGATGCGACCAAAAGGTGCGACTAACGGGTGTGACCAAGGGATGCGATTCAAATGTCACATCCAAAAGACGCGACGAAAGGTTGCGACCAACGGATGCGACCAAAGGGTGCGACCAAAAGGTGCGACTAACGGGTATGACCAAGGGATGCGATTCAAATGTCACATCCAAAAGACGCGACGAAAGGTTGCGACCAAAGGGTGCGACCAAAGGATACGATCCAAATGTCACGTCCATAAGGTTGCGACGAATGGGTGCGACCAAAAGGTGCGACTAACGGGTGTGACCAAGGGATGCGATTCAAATGTCACATCCAAAAGATGCGACGAAAAGTTGCGACCAAGGGGTGCGACCAAAGGGTGTGACCAACGGATACGATCCAAATGTCACGTCCATAAGGTTGCGACGAATGGGTGCGACCAACAGGTGCGACTAACGGGTGTGACCAAGGGATGCGTATCAAATGTCACATCCAAAAGACACGACTAAAGGTTGCGACCAAATGGTGCGACTAAAGGGTGTGACCAACGGATGCGATCCAAATGTCACGTCCATAAGGTTGCGACGAATGGGTGCGACCAAAAGGTGCGACTAAAGGGTGTGACCAACGGATGCGACCCAAATGTCACGTCCATAAGGTTGCGACGAATGGGTGCGACCAAAGGGTGCGACCAATGGATATGATCCAAATATCACGTCCAATAGGTTGTGACTAACTGTTGCGACCAAGAGGTGCGACCAACGGGTGTAATCGACATGCGCAACTAAGAGGTATGACCGAAAAGGTGAAATTGCAAGAGTTGCGACCTCTTGAATAGTTGTGTCTTCATGAAAGGGTGCATACCATGAATTACCTTTTTGAAATGGTGCATGTGATGCATTATTTCATGAAAAGTTGCATGTGATGTATTGAATTCATGAAAAGATGCCTATGATGTATTAATGTGTAGAAAAATGTGTGTTGACAAAGTTGACCAGGTGTTGACCATGTTGATCATGTTGACAATTGACTGTTAACCCACTGTGTTGACTGTGGACTATATTGACTGTTGACTGTATTGACTGTTAATTGTTGACAGTTGACTACACTAATTTATCCCTTGATTGTTGACCATTAAATTGGTTAAAAGTTGATCATGACCTGATCAAAATATTGACAATTGACTGTTGATCTTGTCAAATGTTGATCGTTGACCGAGTCAAATGTTGACCAAATCAAATATTGGTTTTTGACTTGTCAAATGTTGACAATGACGACCGTGCCCCAAATTCGCATTCAAAAGATCATGTAATCTAGAAGAGTCTAGATGATGGCATATGGATAATGATGAGTGATGCCATACACATCATTTAGTGTGAAGAGACATGACTCTTCACCTCTATATAAGGACATAAAGGGCTCCAAATTCACAAAACACAACACATCATTCTCTCTCTCATTATTTCACATTCTCTTTTGTGAGACAAAAGAGAGAAAAATATCCTTTCTCATTTGTGTGACAAAATTATGAAAGGGTGCTTTCCTTTTTGTATAACTACGAAAGGGTGCCATCTTTTGTATGACAAAATGAAAGGGTGCGATTATATGAGAGGAATTATATACATCTTTTGTGAGATAAAATAAGAAGAGTTTCTTATGCAAGAGGAGAACAAGCTACTAGCATATATATTGTTCTTCTTCCCGTTTTAAGAAGTTTGTTCGTGTGGACACCGGTAGAGGCGTTCGTACTTTCGGCGCTTGTGATCTATTTGGCCTAAGAAGATGAGAACGGTTTGTTGAGAGTTTTGGTGGAGACCGATTATGTGTGCGGTAGATGACTTCCGCACGATCCGACCTAGACGGCCTAGACGGACGTAAAATCGGTTAGGACGGTAACCGGTTTAGAGGCTCATGGACAACACGCATGGTTTGAGCGTTACGGATTAAGCGTAATCCGAAAGGTATCTTTAAGATTTATTTCTTTGATTTAACCGATACGCACGGATCCTCGGATTGGTTTTGGACGAAAATTTTGTTTTCCGCTGCGTTATGCATGTCCAAGACCCAACATGGATTGCTTGCAACCGAGCGTTAAGAACTATCTCTCGCGCCAAACACCCCTGAGGGTCACCATAAGACTAGGTGTAGCAGATTATTTAAAAATTATGCATAAAAATAATATGTTTTTGCACTAGAAAATGGATGGTAGGTCTTCAATAAAATTCAAAGGGCTGACAAAAATTAGACATTTCACGAGGCCACAGTTTGAAAAGTAGGGATAATTTCGAAAAATTTAAATACGGCACTAAAGGATGAAAACATTATATTTTGTCGTAAAATATTGAGGAGATGAACATGTTATGAAATTTTTAAACCATTAATGTACTTTATATTGATAATATAGATGGAATGAAGCGGAATAGGAAATATTATGGCAAATAATTTAATATCCTTTAAAAAATTTCAAAAATTATTCATCATTTTCCAAGACCCTATACTTTTCAAAAACTTGTTGCTCGAAGGGGCTTAGTTCAAAAACACTTCCTTATCAAAAATCATTTTTCCACTTTTCTTTTAAAATCTTTTTATTTATTTACAAATCCAAGCAAGATAGTGTATTTACAAAAATAAACAACTTATTTACAAAAATAAGGAAAATGAAATAAAAACAAAATTTTAATTATTATGAGTTTTTTTTATGCTTTTGTATTTTTTTTTGTATATTTCATATTTCATATTTTTTATTTTTTATTTATTTTATTTTTTATTTTACTTTTTGGACCCAAAAAAGGTTACAAAACTTGGTTTTTGCACAAAATCAATTTCATCATACTTAAACTTTTATATATACATGACAATAGTTCAAGAATTTGTGTAAATTGAAAGTATTCAAGGATTTTGTGCAAAATCACCCTCACCACACTTAAACTTTTGCAAGTTTAAGTGTAATTGAAGGAGTTTTGTGCAAAGAAAAATTAAAAATAATAAATAAAAAGAAAAATACGACCTGACATGACAAGTTGCCTCTCGCCAAGCGCTCCCGTTTAACGTCTCGAGCCTGATGCCTTTGCGTCAGCCTCTTTCGAAAGGGTCATAAATGTGAGCAAATCCTTGGAGGAGCTCACATGGTGGTAAGAGAGTCGGCCTGTGTTGCCGTTTGCCCTTGTTCTCGCAAAAACATAGTCTTTCTGGTTTTGAAAGGATTTTGGAGTTGATTCCCATCGAGAGGGGAAACTCAATGCCCAAATGCACTCCTTCTCGATTGGTTGGAAGGTCAACGAACATCACACCGCTTATATCAAGCTCGTTGTAATGAATGTTTGGCAAGGACAAGGGTTTGGGAGATTTTGTGGAGTTGGCTCGTGGTATTGGGTGTTCGGCTCGTCACAAGTTTCAACCCTCGATTCATCGCTCGACTTATATTCCACATCATTCCAAAAATCCTCAAAGTCGAATCTAGGATTTGTGGAACTCAAAACATCACAAGGTTCAACCTGCAAGTCCCCATGTGATTCACATTCCACATCATTCGAGCTTTCACAAAACTCACTCCCTAAATCCCCATTTGACCCACATTCCCCATCAAACAAATATTCCCCCACCTCAAAGTTGGCGTCCTTATTCTCATCATTTTTCTCCCCTTCGAGAATTTCCTTCTCCTCATCACCTTGAGAACCTTCAATCCCTAATTCTTCAAAGACCCTAGAACCATCATCACAAAGAGATTCCCCAATTTCCTCTTGTTCAAAGATCCTAAGACCCTCATCACAATGGCTAGCTTCATCTTGATGAGGTTGGATGGTGGTCTCTCGTGCCATGGGTACATTCTCTTGAGCATCAATTCTAGCATCCCATTTCTCGATTGAGGTTGACATGTTTTTCATTGAATTTGACATGACATTTATCATGCTTTTCATTGACTCGTAAAAATCTGAAGAAGCTTGAGGTTGTGCATACCCTTGGTTTGGAGGATGATATTCGTTTTGGTCAAGTTGAGGTTAAGAGGAACAGGTTGGAGTGGCGGGCATGTACGGATTTCGGAGGTTCACCTGAGGTTCAAAACCCCAGGATTGGTTCAACATTTTGTAAAATCCAAAAAAAAAAAAAAAAAAATTTCCGTTCCGAACGGAATATTCCGTTGGAAGAGGGTTCTCACTGTCAGTTTTGGCTGAAAACTCGGTTTAGTCCATTCCGAATGGACTAGCTAATAAATATGGCTTCTCTCCCACCCAACTCATTATTTTGTGGCTCATTCCTCTCTCTCCCTTCCACTATTTGCTTCTCCTTCAAGCTTCCACTCTTGAAACCGAAATTGGAGCTTGATTTTTCTAGTAATCTCAAGGGAGCATTCTTCTCACGCTTGAGTTTAACTTAGGTGAGTGATTCTTCTTGATCTCGTGTCGATTTTCTGCTTGAGACGAAACTAGGTAATTCTAGTTTAAGCCGTGAATCAATAGGTTTTAACTCAATAGCTTTGCTCCAATGGAATTATTTCCAAAGTATCTAGATCTCGCAAACGTGGGAGAGTAAATTTTCAATTTCTCCTTTTTATTCCTTATTATGACGAGGTTAGGGTTTTACCCTATTAGGCCATTAATCATGATCTAACCCCATGTTTGGCTCCAATTAATAAATCCACCTTATAATGAGTTCTAACTAACGATAATTGCTATCAAATAAGTTATAATTATTTGTTCGGAATAGGACGGGGTCCTCTCGTCTATTCTTATCGTAATTGTTCGGAATAGGACGGGGTCCTCCCGTCTATTCTTCTCGTATTTGTTTGGAATAGGACGGGGTCATTAGAAATGTGTGAGTTCCTGAGCGCTGAGGCATGCTCATCTTGTTAGAAAATGTGTGAGTTCCTGAGTCCGGCTCATCTTGTTAGGAATAGAGATTTTTTGAGCTATGCTCATCTTGTTAGAAAATGCGCGAGTTCCTGAGTCTGACTCATCTTGTTAGGAATAACAATTTTCTGAGCCATGCTCATCTTGTTAGAAAATCTGTGAGTTCCTGAGTCCTGCTCATCTGGATAGATGGATGTGTAGGGGTTTATTTATAGGAGAATTTGCCTTGCAAAAATTGAAAACAAAGCTTGTGGGACTAAAAAAAGAGGTTTGATCCGGTTTTGCCTTTAGGTAGTAATTTGGGGGATATTAAATATTTCTCCTCATTTTCCTATATAAATTCTGTGTGTTTGTTCTTTCTAGGTGCCTTTATCATTTTTCCCCAAAGTCATTACTTCCACCGCCTATGCCACGTGTCAGATCATGAGTGGTCCGAATTTAATTGAATTTAATCCCCTTATATCAGATTTTCATTTGCACTTTCTGAGAGTTCTAGAAGATCTTTTTTTGCGAGGTTGGTACCGTTGGATTCGTATCGTCGAGACCTTCGTGTTGACACCACACATGACCCTGTTTCGGTAAAGTTAATTTTTTGGTCAAAGGCGGTTTTCGGGTTTGACTTTTTATATTTTCGTGGATTTTCGTGTTTTTGCTTGGATTATTGGTCGAAAAAAAGGTTGTTGAAGGTTTGAGAAGCGTGTGTAAGTTTTCGCGGAGATTGTGGAGAATTCGGCCATCCTTGATCCATAATTTACAAATCGGCCCTTCATTTGAGTTGATTTTTCACCCAAGTTCTCCAAATTTGCCTTTTTTGGTCTATTTATCTGAAAAATCACACAAAAATGTATTAAGAGGTTTAAAAATGAATTTTAAACACTTTTTGATCATTTTATGCGATTTAATGGTGAAATTTACATGATAAAAACCTTAAAAATGTGTATAAAAATATGAGTGTACATGATAAAATTATATCTATTATTTTTTTAATTATACATAATATTATGAGTGTACATGTTCAACACATATAAAATTTACTCATTTGGCAAATGGAATTAGGGGGTGGAATTGAATTTTAAGATGTAGAATTATAAAATTCTGAATTAATTAATTCTAAAGTTTGTTTGGATGTTAGAAGTACAAAATTCTGAAAAACATAATTTCTTGTTTGGTTGTTTGTAAAAATATGGAATTATGCTATGATTATACAATTAGTAATATAAAATATGAAATAATATAATATAAAGTAATATTACTTATATTATATTATATTATATTATATTATATTATATTATATTATATTATATTATATTATATTATATTATATTATATTATTTTTATTACATTATATTTCATTTTATTTTATTTTATTATGTTCTCTCTTATTATATTAATTTATTTTATTATATATTATTTATGTTATATGTTTTATTCTATAGTATTTATGTTATATGTTATATGTTTTATTTTATAATATAATATAATATAATATAATATAATTTGCCGTACTTTGGCATTCTAACTTTTAGAGAGAATTACATTTGGGTAAAATTGTATAGAGAGGAAATTTCAAGTATTATGTAATTCTTATTCCAATGGTTTGCCAAACAAAGAATTTGTAGAAAATGAAATTTTGAGATCCAATTCCATCCAAAATTCCTTGCTCCAAACGGCCCCTAAATTCATTTTTATTATTAGAAAAATATCAAAATATCTTTCCAGTCATGTGATATTAAAAATTTTGTTACAAGTTAACACATGAGTAACTATATACATCGGTATTTTTCATTGTAAACCAAATAAATAATAAAAAAAATTTACGTATATTTAAAAGTATGATAAGAAAAATTTATAAAATTATAAATCGAAGCGGAGCGAAATACGATCTTATTTTTTTATCAAGAATGCAAAAAATTAACTATTAAAAAAACACTCATAAAAAACAATATGTAAATAGCAACTACAAACAAATCAGTTGCGATGGTTTGTCCACATCTTATCATCCGATCGTCAAAACATTTAGGATGATGATGTGACACATGAGTGAAAAATAAACTGGCAGAGCTAATTATAATTTTATATCATCATGTATTTAATCGCTCGTTAATTTGCAAAAATAATGATTAAGAAAGTTAGATATCTCATCAATATAATAAGTTAATAACTAAAGTTAAAAATCAAAACCTCCAAAGGAAAAAAAGAACTCTTTTTATATTTACAAAAGTAGAGCTATTTTTTGTCTGTTTTAAAAAAATTAGTGTTTTTGTAAATTAATATAAGAAAAGCTGATTCGCCATTTTTGGCGAAGATAAATTTCGTCATAAAGAAAAAGATTTTTTTTTTCATAATTAGAATGGCAAAATAAGTTTTTTCTATTTCAATCGGCAAAAATAGAAGAATTTTGCTAATTGAAATGATGAAAACATTAATTTTACACACTAAAAAAAAATATCTTTTTTATTAATATCTAAAAAAACTCCTAAAGGAGAATACAGGAAATTTTGGGATAAAAAAAATTAATGCACGCCGTGCATAAAACAAGCTGGAGTCATTTGAGCACGTCTCATCCCAATTTTGGCTGTTGACTAGAGGTGGCAAAATCTGACCCGACCCGAAAAACCCGCCCGACCGATCCGAACCCGAACCTGACCCGATCCGAAGATGTTGACAAGTCAACGGCCCGAAACCCGACCTGATCCGAAACCCGAATGACCCGAAACCCGAAGAACCCGAAACCCGAATGGCCCGAAACCCGAGCGGCCCGAAACCCGAATGGCCCGAAACCCGAACGACCCGTAACCCGAATTACCCGAACCCGAACCCGATTGACCCGCCCAATTTTCGAAACCTGAATAACATGTAATGCAAGATGAATAACATGAAACTGAATATTTGTGTGCTGATTTTGCCATAATTATTGGAGTTTCTGTAATTTTACATTGAAAAAGTTGTATATCTACTTGTGTTATGTGTATAATGATGATTTTTTAATTCTCACATCTTATGATATTAAATTATTAATACATTAATGAATTAATATTTTTTTACTAGAAAACTTGGTTTGTTATAGTGAACTCATTTTGTATAAATAACATATAACTAATAACAACATACAAAATTAATATTATATAATATCGTGCAATAAACAGGTCATCAACAAAATTAAACCAAGTTCGATTTTTTTTATTTTTTCTGATTTTTTATTTTTTTCGATTTTTTTCATTGCCCCTCTTAAATAAAAAATATAGTCAAAAATATCATATATAATAGATATATCCAAATGTATATGATTATATTTTATTTGAATCTTTCCATATTTTTATAACTTTAAAAAAAAAATTTCATTTTATTCCATTTTTTTAATTTAAAGATAATACTTTAAAAAAAATCAAATTCTCCGATTCGACTCGGCCGATTCCAATCAGAGTCGGATGATTCTCACTACACAGACAGTGAACGAATTAGATCCTGATTCCAATTTTAGGAACTATGAAAATTAAGTCGAATTTTCGATATTTCGTCTATCTATATACAAACTTGAATTGCTCAAAACACAGACCAAACTTTTTTGAAACACATACCCGAATTACCCGAAATACAAACCCGAATGACCCATAACCCGATTGACCTGTAACCCGAACCCGCCTGACCCATAACCCGAACGACCCGAGACCCGATCGACCCGAGACCCGAACAACCCGGTACCCGAGCGACCCGATACCCGAGCGACCCGAGACCCGAACGACCCGTGATCCGAATGACCCGTGACCCGAACGACCCGGAACCCGAAATGACCTGACCCGAACCCGGCCCAACCCGCCCATTTGCCACCTCTACTGTTGACGAATATCCGGATTATTATCCAAATCCCGATCAATTGGTCCACATTCAGATCTGAGTTATTTCCCAAAGGTAAATCTACTATTTACGGTATAAAAAGTATATTTTGACTTCTGAATAGTGTAAATCCGGTTTTAAAACACGATACAATGATATAAGAGCCCTTCTATCAGGACCCCATATTGCACCCGTACCCTCTTGATGCGATCATATGATGTACTAAAAATAGTTTGGTAATCAATTTTTCCCATCTTTTTTTAATAATCATATTAATTGTACAATTTTCTGACATTCTACTAATAATTGGAGAGAATAATTATTTTTTTCATTTAATGGTTGAATTGCTAGCGGAAATAATAACATTATTTATTTTCTCATTAATGATTTGATGTAAAATGTCAAATCACAATTGAATCTAAAGATCCAACTATCTAAATTTTCTTTTTCAAATAAAGGGAGAAATATAATTTATATCATATAGCTTCTTTCTTCTAATACCATTAAATATGGTATCACTACAACCGGCTCACATTTTCTTGTCGACTTTTCAATGTAATAATCTCTTTTGAATCATTATATTTTTCTTGGTAAAATCATACATATATATTATTACTACCACATGCATATCCAGTTGTAATTAACATATTTCGATTTAATCTGCCAACGGATTCTCCGCTTACTACACAAAAAAGCGGCCTCGGACCATGTGGATCAAGTTATATTTAGGGTCTCAAACATTTAAGATATCAAAATTATGTATAAGCATATATAAATATATAATCCAACATATAATATTAAAACAAAAGTAACATCGCAACAGTTCACACGTATTTCGTTTCATTACGTTACAAAAATATTAATATTTGGAAAATTTATGTTGCACATATATCTCCATTTAAAGTTAGTGGTTCTAAAAGAAAATAAAAATTACTATATTTGCTTTCAGACGTAGAAATTGAAGCATTATTTTTTTCTAATAAATACAAAATACATATCCTAATAAAATAACATTACTAGATAGGATCATATGAGTTTGTCAATTGAATTAAAAAGTGTATATAGTAGGAGAAGAAATTATTTTTCCAATTTGTTCGTCTCTGCCCTTCACTTCTGAGGGCTCATTACTTTCATATGATATTTTTATTATTTATCTTTTTTTTAAAAAATTTAATTGAGATTATTCAAGTTTAATTGATTTATTTGCTTCTAAAAATTCGAAAAGAACGAATTTTAAAGAATTATCAGCTATTGAAGTATTATGTAATTTTTGTCAATATCTATCAGTACTTTTCATTTTTCTTATATTTCTTATTTTTTATATTTACTCCGTCACACTACTAAGTTTTTGTAAAAATACTTCAAATACCTTTCGTTTTGGATCTGTAATATCATATAATCAGCTCCGTTACTACATGCGACGTAAGCATGAGAACATCACCACTTTGATGGGGCAATTTGGGTCTGATAAGAATTTCCAATATATTCAATGTAAATTCGTGCAATTATCGGATCTATATTACATCCTCCAAATCCATAGTCCAAACCAGTGTTGCAAAAAACGGATTTAATCGTCGATTAATCGGCGATTAATCGTTAATCGGCTCAAAACGTGCAGAAAATGCACTAATCGGTATGAAAAAACGGTGAGCCGTTTTGGGCCCGATTTGGGCCTTTTTTACACCGATTAGGCCCAAAAGTTTAATTTTGTTTGCAGTTTTTTATTTTCAATTTATCTTTCGGCCCGGCCCATTAACTCTAAAATCTGACCCGCCCTTTCCTCTGTGCCAGTCCAGCACTTCGCAGTTCGCACGTTCTCCCCTCCTCTTCTGCTCTTTGCACGGCTCGTCTCCCCTTCGCAGAACGGCAGCGGCGCTCCATCACCGGCGATGACGCACCATCACCGGCGAGTGGCGACGCCCACCTCCTCTCCTCTGCCTCCAGTGATTGGTGAGTCCTCTCTCAGTCTCTCTCCCGCTTTCTTTGTCTCTCCTCTGTCAATCTCTCGGTCTCCTCCTCTCAATCTCTCAGTCTCCCTCTCAATCTCACTGTCTCTCTCTCGATATCTCGGTCTCTCCCTCTCAATCTCTCGGTCTGCTAACTGCCGAGTCCTTGACTGGCTGACTCCCCCCTCAATCTCACTGTCTCCCTCTCGATCTCTCTGTCTCCTTTTGAATCTCTCTCTCTCTCCCTCTCAATCTCTACTGTCTAATTAGGGATTTATTTTTTTAATCATTAATTAAGCTAATTTATTTTGTTAATTTATTAAAAATACTCATTTATTTTAATATTTTAATTAATATATTAATTAACTTTATTTTTTACTTTTTATTTTAGTTGAATAGTGGATAACTTATGGTGTTGATGCACTGAATTTGAGAGAAATGGCGATACAAATTCTTTCATTAACAACAAGTTCATCCGGATGTGAGCGAAATTGGAGTACCTTTGAAGGGGTATGATTTACCAATTTATTTTTTTTAATTTAATTGAAAATTTGCCACCTAAACTAACATATAATTTTCTTTTCTTTTCTATAGATTCATACAAAAAAGAGAAATAAGTTAACGTCATCAAAATAAAATCAATTAGTGTATGTACAATTCAATGCGAGATTGATGGATGCACGAAAGAAGAAAAGAGATTGTGCCACGATTGACGATGCAATTTCTTCTCCTGAAGCTCGTACCGCTCGTCATTGGAAAAGTCTCGATTGCGATGATGACTACGATAGTGATTATGAGAATATAGATATTATGGATGTTGATGATGATGATATTAAATCAAGTGATTCTGATGAGGAAGAAACAGGGGTGTCGGCTATATTGGGTGCATCTTCTAGTGATGTTAATGTGCATAATTTCGAGATCTAGTTATTTTGTTAAATCATGTCTTATGTTTGTTTATGTTTTATTTTAGACTTTGATGTGTATGTTTTGTTTAATTTTGATGTGTGTTGTTTGTTTGAATTATGTTTTAATTTGAATTATGTATGAAATATCGTTTATGTTTTAATTGGAATTATGTATCTGAATTTTAAATTATATGTTTTATTAGATTATAAATTTAGGATATTGAATATTTTTGTTATAAACATTAATATTATTTGAAATATATATAAAAATTCAGTGAAATCGATTAATTCCGATTAATCCGCTGCTCCTCGATACGGTGGGATCCCGATTAATCCCGACTATGGGATCCCGATTAATCCCGACTAGCGATATCTTCCGACCAGCGATTTCTTCCGCAGCATTGGGCCAAACTCCAAACCATACAAATATACAATACAACGTGGAGAGCTCACCTCTTATTCTCCATCTCCGCGCTCTCTCCGTTGACTCTCATTTCCTTCCCATAAATCCATACTCAAAATCGGGACCTTCACCTTCTTCTTCAGATCCACGCCAAACTTTTTTCCATTTCGCCTTCTCACTCAACCCCTTTTCTCTTTACCTTCCCCTATTTACAGATCCACAACCCCCTCCCAATTGCATTGCATTCAATCCTCGAAACCCAATTTTACAATGGCGAATCGTAAGAATGGTGTTATTGCTCTGTTTGATGTTGATGGTACCCTCACTGCCCCTCGCAAGGTCTGATTTTTTGTGGTTTTGCTGAGTATTTTTTGATAATTTGAGCCAATTGTTGTAAATCGCCTCCTAATTTGCATTGGTGAAATAAAATTTGCACTAATTGTAGTGGCATTAGAGACTAATTTTTTTCACATCAAATTAATTACATTTTTTGGGGGATTATTCTGCAATTTGTATATATGGTTGCTAATTTCTTATTTATTTAATTTTTTTTCTTCTTTGGATTAGGGGGTAACCAATGAGATGCTTGAGTTCCTGAAGGAGCTCAGAGAGGTAACCAATTGCAGCTTGATTTCATTTATTTTAATTCTACTTAAATATATTACTTGAATAATGAAATACACAAAAGATTATTAATTAATTGAATTAATTAATTTAATTTAATTCTAGGTTATTACTGTTGGTGTTGTTGGAGGCTCAGATCTCATCAAAATTTCTGAGCAACTTGGCAAATCAGGTTTCTATTTTTCAATAATTATACTAATTTTAAGATCCAAATTTAATTTCAATTAGTTTGATTCGATCTTTTAAAATTCAACACAAATGAAGTTTTTTTATAAATTTTCTTTTGTAGTTACAACTGATTATGATTATGCTTTCTCGGAAAACGGACTTGTTGCTCACAAGGCTGGACAGCTCATCGGTAAAGAGGTATTTGCATAAAATATGAAAAAACCCTAAATTAAAAATATAAAAAGTAAAAAAACCTAAATTTGAGATAAAAATCTCTTTTATTTTGAGAATAATTAAAATTTTTTTTTTTGCTGCGCAGAGTTTGAAAACTTTCCTCGGAGATGAGAAATTGAAGGTATAAATAATAAATATCAAGCTACCATATTTGTGACCAAATTTTTATGAGCAATAAATTTGAAATATATTGGAAAAATTAATGATAATTCTCTTATATTGTTGATTTTTATATATGTAGGAATTCATTAATTTCACACTTCATTACATTGCCGATTTGGATATACCAATAAAGAGGTTGGTTCAAATATATTTTAGTATCATATCTCAAGTTATTTTCTTAAATTTTGTAGTTAATAAAATATACTTTTTAGGGGGACATTCTTAGAATTCCGTGCTGGAATGATTAATGTTTCACCAATTGGGAGAAATTGCAGCCAAGAAGAAAGAGATGAATTTGAAAGATATGACAAGGTATAATATTTTATATAGTTTCATAACTAAAATTTGCTTATAATATACTAGTTCATGTCATACTATTTCAACATTTATCAACATACACTCAGTGCAGTCAAGTGCACTGTAATACGCATCTACAACTATAACTAATAATGGCTTCTGGCTGAACTTTGAAAGCAGTCCAATATAGGCATTTGGATTTATATAGTTCATCTTTTGTTTACTTTTCTTTTCTCTCAATTTTATTCTAATTTTACTTTTGTTTACTTTTCTTTTTTCTCAATTTTATTCTAATTTTTCTTTCTGTTATTCATAAATGCCAATCCTCTTGGCATTATTTATTTGTAAACATACAAATACTTTAAATTAATACAATTGTTAGGTACCAGGCAAGATCTGGACCTTTTATAAAAAAAATATACTATTATATGCATACTGAGTAGATATAAATTTATCATTTATTTTTGACCATCTCTCTGTCTCTGCACAAGTTCCATACAAAAATGAATTTATGCTTTATGTTTAGTAATATATTTACTAAAACAATATATATTATATATTTTTAGGTGCATAATATTCGGCCGAAAATGGTTTCTATTCTTTGCGAGAAATTTGCTCATTTGAACCTCACTTTTTCGATTGGAGGCCAAATTAGTTTTGATGTAAGTATTTTTTTTTTCTAATATTTTCTTAAGACGACTTGAAAGTATGATTTTTCGCTAATTTATTAATTTTGATTTTTAGGTTTTCCCACAAGGCTGGGACAAAACCTACTGTTTGAGATATCTTGAAGAATTTCAAGAAATTCACTTTTTTGGTGATAAAACTTACAAGGTACATCCATATTTCTTAATTAAACAATTTATTTCTTCAAAAATAAATTTAAGATTTTTAGGGTATCTTCTTTTTGGGTTTCATTAGACTAATAAATTGTTTATTTTTATTTTTCTTAAACAGGGTGGAAATGACCATGAGATTTTTGAATCTGAGCGAACTGTTGGTCACACAGGTATATTATTTTTATACAAACTAAAAAAAATAGAGTTCTAAAACACAGGTATATTATTTTTATACAAACTAAAAAAAATAGAGTTCTAAAAAAAAAATAGGGGCTTCTTTGTAAATTTAGTGATTTTTTAGATACAATATAAAATATTATTTAGCTAATTGATTCAATTACTTGACAGTTACAAGTCCTGATGATACAATGAAACAATGTAGAGAGCTCTTCCTTTCAAAATGAATTTCATCAATATTTCATATAGTAATAATTATATGCTTCAATTATTCATTCATTAAATATTAGAAAGAAGTATTTTATCATGAACATTCGGTTAAATCAAACCTTTTTTTGGGTCATTTGTCTTATTTTTACTTGATACTATTATGAGTTATGTTGTAGTTTAATGTATTGAACAATAAATGATACAATATATACATCATCTTTCTCTGCTTTCATTTTATATTTTCCATTATATAGTAAAAATTCATTAATCAATTAGATTGAAGTTATTCTCCTGTATTGGAGGTGATGTTGCAGTGAATTGTGCAAAATCAAGAGAAGTATCTAACATGTTGTACGGCTTAGGCAAAATAAAGATATACATTGCACATATTATGATATTGTTTTGTTGCCTTCACATTCCCTAAAGCCGTTAAGATTTTTTGGTCGACGATGGAGACGAACGTACAAGGGCACAACTCGGCACTGCAATGTCCAAACTTAAAAACTGAAGTAGTTAAGAATTGATGTCTTTATACGAGTTTTGTGTTGCCAATGCAACATAATTGGCCTAAATCACCTGGAATTGCCTTGTTACAGACAATTCTAATTTGAACATAACGAACTAGGGCCATAAATAGATCAGATTTGGGTTGAATTTGGGAATATCCAAATCCAAATGAAGTTCAAAGGATCCAAATGTAAATCTTAATCTATTTTGAAAATCAAGATCTAAACGCGGATCTAACCTATTAACCCTGCCAGTTTTGAAATCGAATTTTGTATTTTGTCAGCAGTTATTTTCTTTATGGCACGAGTATATGAAAAATAATCATTACAACATGAACAACAAAAGTTTACGCAAAATTTGTTGAATACATCATAAAATTTGTTTGTACATAAGAGAATTGGTGGCATTTCCTTAATTGGAATAATACATCACTTAAGTTGTTACAAGTACAACAAATAGTACTATGAAAAAAAGTCTTATTTATATTGGGATCTACATATGATAAATTACTTCTTATTTATGTTGGATCTCCATAGATGAGTTCAAAATCTGTGTTCTTGATAAAGGGATCTCAAATGGATCACTTTGTGCCCTAAAATAAGATACTTTTGATTTGATTGAATCAAGCCATACAGTGTTGTCTTCCATCGAGGCCTCCAAACTTGGTAGTATGCTTCCATTATACGATAAAGAGATTTCAGGTAATTATCGTCATTCAAATGGAAGACAACACTGTCTGTAAGTGACTTAAAAAGGTCGACGACCTCATTATCTGTATACAAGACATGTATGATAATTCCTTTGTTCATGAGGAGCACCACATCATCTGGCGTCGCTAAGAATTGAGACCAAAATACAGCATATGAAGTAAAATGATTCCCAAATTGAGGACTTAAATACTCAAATGCAATTAAGTTCTTAAGCAAGGTGAAAAAGTCTGGTTCGATAGTGAGACATGGAATTTCCAATGTTCCATTGTTAAACCTAATGTCGAGTAGAGAATGCGGATTGTCACTAGATAACTTCCTTACTTTTATTCTTGCTTCATGATATTGGGTCCCTCGTTTCCAATGACTAGTGGTTCTGTCGCTCTTAGGTTCTTATGTTCCCTGTCTTGAGACACATTTTGCTTGTTTTTCCTGAAAAATTTGCTACCAAAATGAAGAAAATTACCGAATGATGTGGGCCTCATGAGATAATTTTGGCAATTTTCTTTCCGTATTTCGCTCGGTTTGAAGTACATATGGAACAAATGAAGCAAGTGATAAATTTCTTTTGGCGGGTCATACTGTTGAAGTTGCTTCCCGATGGTAACCAAACAAATCTTTCATGGATTGAACCACATTTTTCAAAAGTAATGAAATCGGGTTTCTTCCGCTTGTTACAGTTTCATATACTTTTGTTATAACAAAGAAGGGAATTTGATTCTCACAAAGTAGCACATCCCGCCAGAAATTTGTAGTAATCATATCATTATTTTGGTACGAATTATCTTTGATCACCATTCACATGACATTTGTTTTCTTCGATGCTCTGTCTGTTCTCATCAATATCAATAACCAGTTGATCTTTCTTCTCATCCATGATAACTCCTTTCCCATCTATAGACATCTCAAAATCTTGTAATATTCTAATTGTTCCATTAAGTGTCATCAATATAAAACATGCATCAAGTAGTAACATTTCTACAAAACTTTTTCTATCCATTTTAATCTCATCTGCATAAATGTTTCTTGCTTGTTTCTCTATTTTGCTGACTGCTTCTATGTAATCTTGAAGGGTTTTTTTCCTGGTTTAATTCAAGAAAATAATTGAGATACTTCCATTTTACCTTTTCCATGTCGCGTTGAGATGGCTTACCATGATGATAAGGTCCAATGGAGAGATATATTGGCTCATAGTCTTTCTTATCTCTATCACGAATATTGCAATGAATTTTGTGAATTTGAGCATATCTTGACTCTTTTTCATATTCTTTCTGAAGTAGGTCGTCTATATCAATAATATGTATTCCAACAATCTCCTTTGTGATCATCCTTGAACTAGAAAGTAGAAAAAAATTAGTTCATACGACTTTCTTTATAAAAAGAGACCAGACAAACATATTCTAGTTTTTATTTTTTATTTTTTTTATTTTAAGATCTTTCCTTCGATTTTGTAAGTTATTTTTGTTTTTCATTCTCTTCTATTGCTTAGTCTGTCTACTTCCCTTTTTCTAATAGAAATATGACAATTATAATCATATTATAATTATAATTATAATTATAATAGTAGTAGTAATAAAGCTCACAAGTTTGAACCCGTGTTTGGCAGGTGGCAGTAACCTTAATAAAATAGACCTAAATCCTTTAATTCTCAAACTCCCTCGAAAATAATTTATAACTCTCACCCTTTTCTCTTTCACTGTTTCACCTATCCTTTGTTTGGCACGTGACAGTAACCTTCACAAAATAGACCTAAATCCTTTAGTTCTCTTTTAACTCACTCAAAAATAATTTATAACCCACCCTTTTATCTTTCACTGTTTCACCTATCCTTTATATTTTTCATTTTTAAATTATTTTTTGACTACTAACATGCATTTGGGCACGTGTCAGTAACCTTCACAAAACGGGCCTAAACCCTTTAGTTATTTGAAGTCCCTTGATATTAATTTATAACCCCACTCTTTTATCTTTCACCTTTTCACCTGTTCTTAATTATATTTTTCATCTTTACAATTTTTTTTTACTTTGTCTTTAATTTATAAATTGCCTTGGGTTTATCGAATTGATACTTCTCTTTAGCAATATTGAAATCTCTGAAATGATGACACGTGTTCAATTGAATAATTTTCTGAGCCTTTCATTTTATAGATAGTACAAAACGGGTCAAATACATGTGTAGACTCTGACCTGTTACATACTATTTCTTATATCTCTTAGTCTACCATATCTTCATCAGGCCGAATATGTATGTATCCATTGTACGGATATTCAGTGCATTCTTTGTAAATATTATATGAAAGGAAAAGTATATATATGCATCAACTACATGTGAGTTGTCACATTTGACCGTTATGCACTATTTCAACATGATTTCATATGCATAATTAATAAATAAATAAAGGTACATGTACACCATTTAGTTAGTCATTTTATTGTTCTTATAATTTTGATATCAAGTATAAAAAATGAATTATATTCTATAAATATTATGTACTACTATGTATGTAAGTTTATTATTCTTAAAAAATTAATAATATTCTTATTTAACCTAACACGATTTACAATTAAATATTTTATATAATACTTAATTACATATGTTTGCTAACTTTCATAGTAAGTTTTTAGTTACATGTATGATCTTTGACAATGTTATATTCAAAATTGGTTAAAGTATACAATATATAATGTTTGCAAAGCTATTTTTTTATATTTAATCAAAAGACTCACTATAATTTTGAAATTACAGTTTTATAATTTTCTTTCAAATTTAAAATGAATTAACTATATTATAGTCCGAAGCGGAGTGCAGGTAGCTTCTGGTGTCTCTAAACTAGAATTTATAATATAGTTGCAGTAAATCTTTCATGTTTTAACCTATGTTTGACACGTGGAAGTAACCTTCACAAAATGCGCCTAAATCCTTTAATTTTTTTAAGTATCTCGAAAATAATTTATAGCCCCATCCTTTTATCTTTCACTATTTCACCTATCCTTTCTATTTTCATTCTTTCAGTCCTTTTGGCTTTGTCTTTAATTTATAAATTGCCTTATGTATATCGATTTCATATTTAAACTAGAAATTATCTTAATTATATATTTATTCCAGTATTTAAGGTCTAAAGAACATCTTTTTAAAACAGTTGTCCAAAACATTTTAATTCAAAAAATAGCGTTTGACTGATTTTATTTGTAAAACTAGCATTTTTGCCCACTTATTTGGTGAAAATACAAAAATTACGCTAGACCAGCTAGCGAAATTTAGGAAATGCTACCAAGAATTATTAATGTGGATATATGATTAAATGAAGGGAAAACCACATTCGTCAGACAAGGTGGCGAAAGTGAAAAAAAATGACATTGCATAGTATTCTCGCCACCTGAGTTGGCGAAAAGAATTCGCATAAAAAACCATATTTAATTACTCAAAAAATTAAATAATCAGCACTTTTGGACACCAAATTAGTCCTATAATTAAGCATCCATACTCGAAATTTAATATTTCAAACTTTTGTCAGTCATCCGGTGAAAATAAGACTATTGCCAAATTGGCTTGTCGAAAATGCTAGTTTTGTAAATAAAGTTAGTTATTTTTGACAAATTTTTTTTGGACGATATTTAAAAAAAATCAGTCTAAAGCAATAGCAAAAGCATATTGTTCTCAGCACTATTTTTCCTATGCAACATAAAACAAGAAAAAAATCTTTTCTTTTTTATATTTAAACAATATTTCGTATATCCTTCCTTTTTCATTTTCTATACTAAAGCTTGTGAAGCAATTTGTAATTAATCGTAAGAAGTACAATGTTATTCACATTGTTAAGTAGTTGAATATATTGCTTGAGATACAAAGGATTCAAATCCGACCAAATGTGTTGGAGTATTTTTTTCATTCTTTTCTTACAAAATATTCTTCACTTGAGAAACTTAAAAAAAAATGAACTTACTAATTGTTTTGGAGATACTAATTTGGAACCACATAGTTCTTTTGATTAAATGAGAGAAAAATGCATTTCTTAGAAAATGTAAATCAACAATAAAAGAACATAGAGTGGAGATAGCTTGGTTCGAAATTCCGATTTTATTCCTTTTCTTTCTATAGATAGTACTTGAGATAATTTGAAAATTTCCTCTTTTTCTATCTTTTTTCTTCGAAGTGTTTGAAACCCAAACTTTAGATGGCAGTTCATAAAAACCGAGCTAAGGGGTGCACGACATCTTTTTTCTTCGATTCGACTTTCCACCATGACTTTTGACTCTAACCAATCTTCCTTTCTTTCTCCTAACTAGGAGAATTTCCGCGCTCCGCTGTGGTTTTTATCATTTTTATTGTTTAACAATTAACATATTAAATTTATCTTATGAATTAATAATCATAAAAAATCTATATAAATTATTTTTAATAGTCATTATGAGAAAACATAATGGTGCGTTCGAAAGTATAACAATTGGGGTCTTGAATGAAGGATTTCATCATCCTTGTTATATTTTTCATTTTTTTTTTAAAATTGAGTTATTGAAAAATCATATTTTGAAAGAAAACGTCAGGAAAAAATTACCTTAGAGAGAGAGTCACACACATGGAGCCCACATTCTTTTTTTTTTTTTAAATGATTTATTTATTTTCTTTTTTTTTTAAATTATTTAGGGAGAGAGAAATAGAGTGCCCAAGTTTTTTTTTAAATTATTAATCTATTTTTTTTTATTTATTTGAGGAAGAGATAAAATGAGTGACACATAAGACCCGCATTTTTTTTGATAAATTATTATTTTATTTTTATTTTTATTTAGGAAAGAGTCATAATGTCATGTGACATTGTGATATTCAATCCAGTCGATTGAAAACACGAGATATTGAAAGTCATCATGAGAAAACATAATGGTGCGTTCGAAAGTATAACAATTGAGATTCTGAATGAAAGATCTCATCATTCTTGTTCTATTTTTCATTTTTTCACAAAAAAACGAGCTACTAAAAAAAATCATATTTTGAAATAAAATGTACCTGAGAGAGAAAGACACATGGAACAATAATGCAACAAAAAATGAAAACACTATTTAGGAGAAACCAGACAGCTTTCATCTGGGGAAGAGACATCATAGAAGGATTCATCTATGCTCAAGAACTTCTAAAACTTGCAAGAAAAAGTAACTCACCCTTACTAACCTTCAAGGCCGATGTTACAAAGGCATTTGACACAACAGACTGGTCATTCCTCCATGCAGTCCTACGTGCAAGAGGATTCGACCAAAAATTTATCAACGAGAATTTCCTTTCCAACCCAAGATCCTATAGCGCTCGGAGATGCCTCACGCTTCTGGAAGAATTGCACAAACCTATTGCTTTCATTCAGAGCATCTACCTCATACATTCTTAACAACGGGCATATCATAGATTTTTGGAATGATACATGGACAAGAAGAATTCTTCAATACACCAATACAGCCCTGTACCTCTTCTCAACTCAACAAATGGGAACCGTCGGCGCTTTCTACTCGGAAAACCAATGGCCTTCCAACACGCCCAAATCTAAGCCAACAAGTGCAGCAAGAACTTCACTCCCTATCACAAACTCAAAACTCAATGCGGTTAAACGAAGAATCCGGCTCCATCAACTAGAGATGGGAGTCATCTGGAAAATTCACCGTGAAAAGTTCTTACAAACTTTGCAACCAAGAACCTCACATAATTCCGGACATGGGACATATATGGAAAATTAAGGCGCCACTTTGAATATGCATTTTTGGATGGTTATGTCTGAGAAACATATGTTAGAAAACCCAGAGTCATATACATTACATGCACAGCGGAACTGTAATATGTATTTTTATACACATTTTTACGGTATTTATTATAAAAAATTTCACCTTTTAATCACATAAACATTGGAAAAATATTTAAAATTAATAAAAATTATTTTTGAAACTCTTAATACACTTTTGTGTGATTTTTCAGGTAAAAAGTTCAAGAAAGGGATATTTGGATGACTTGGTGAAAAATCAACTCCAAATAAAAGGTCGACTGCAAATCATGGGCCAAGAATGACCGAATTCTAACAAATCTCCGCGAAAAACCTTACACACGCCTCTTCGACCTTCTACAACCCTTTCCAACCAATCATTCAAGCAAAACGGCAAAAATCCACAAAAATATAAAAAGTCAAATCCGAAAATCGCATTTGAACAAAAAGTCAACTTTTCCGAAACAAGGTCAAGTGGGATACCAAATCGAAGTTCTCGACATGACAAATCCAATGGTACAAACGGTGCGAAAAAACACCTTCTAAAATTTTAAGAAAGCATAAATGAAAAATTTGATGAAAGAAAATTAACTCCAAACAATTCGACCGCTCATACTGTGAAAGGTGGCATGTGGAACATGCGCAAAAATGAATGACTTTCAATTAAACCCATGCAACAGACCTACATGGCTCATGGAATTATAAAGTGAGTTTGAATGGATTGATGAATGGCTTGAGTTTGAGTGGGCCTGAGTTGAATGTTTGAGCTGAGTCACAAATAAAGCTGGAGTTCCTGGATCGGTGCGAGTGACTGAGTGCGCATGTGATTGGATGCTGATAATGGTTAATGTGTGTGTATATTGGTGGAACCAAAAGCAAATCTGCCAAACGGATTTTTTTTTCAAAATGGCACTGTTCAAGAAAATAATTAAACAGTTAGCACTCGTTTAAAAAAAATTTGGAAACTAGCACTTCCGCCATCACTGTTGGCGGAAACAAAGTTGGTTCCGCCATCAGCGATGGCGGAACTAATTATACCCCTGTTTGGCGCCCTAAAACTCCATTAATTAGCTAATTAACTGGTTCCGCCATCACCGATGGCAGAACCAGTGCCAGAGATTTTTCGAACAATTTTCCTGCGCGAGAAGTTACTGACATTGGTTCCGCCATCACCGATGGCGGAACCAATGTGGCATTTTCGCAATTAACGCTAGGGTTTAGCAGTTTTTTAGCAAAAAAAAATAAAAAAAAAGAAAAACACTGGTTCCGCCATCACTGATGGCGGAACCAGTGTTAAAAACGCGGCCACTCATTAAAAAAAAAATGATTTCAACCGGTGTTAAAAAATGATTTTTAGGGCGATTTCGGTAGAATAAGTCGGATTTTGACAAATCGAAAGAAGGGAAGGAAGGAATTAGAAAGAAAAAGAAGAATAAGGTATGATATTATTTGATTTTGAGTTATGATTTGGGATTTTTTTCTTGATTGATTAGAACGAAAATTGGAATGAAATTAGTTTCAATTGAGTGAAATTAGTATGAATTGAACGAAATTAGTAGTACGTGATTGATTTTAGTGGATAAAAAATATCTTTTTTTGATTTTTAGGTATGTTGGGATTTTTTTTGATTGAGTATAACGAAAATTGGGTTGAAATTAGTTTTAATTGAGCGAAATTAGTATGAATTGAACGGAATTAGTAGTACGTGATTGATTTTAGTGGATGAAAAATTACTTTTCTTGATTTTTAGTTATGATTTAAAATTTTTTCTTGATTGATTAGAACGAAAATTGGGTTGAAAATTGCAATAATGAAAATGACTCGGAATTTAGGGTTTAGTTGTTTAGAGAAGAAGGGGGTTTATTTATTTATAAAGATGGTAAGAAGTCGAGGCGGATCTAGTAGCCAGGGCGGCCGGGATAAGGGAAAGATGCCTATGGTCGAAGAAGAACCTTCGCGATATCCTCCGCTGAATGAATTTCAGGACGAACACAGGATGAGATGCTTCAGCGAACCGGACAATGAGACGGCTATTTCACAGAGGGGTTTTCGATACAGGCAGTATGGATCCAGGAAGCATGAACTTGATGTATTATATTTTAAATTTTCTTCTAAATATGTATTTATTTATTTATGGAAAAAATTTATTTATATTTTGTGGTATTACAGGTGAGATGTGATGATCGGTTCGAGCCTTTTTTCATACATGCGTCATTGTTACAAGTGAACCGGATCGGTCATATACCGATCAACGGTCTACTGATAACCGCCATGCAGGAACGGTGGAGAAAAGAGACGCATACATTTCATATGCCTCACGGCGAAATGACAATAACCTTGGAGGATGTTTTGTGCATAATTGGGATGCGGGTGGATGGTCAGCCCCTGTGCAAAAATAATTCGGTTATTGACTGGGCGGATAAAGCCGAAGAGCTACTCGGGAAAAGACCCCCGGAAGAGATGTTTAGAGGAACCGAGAAGAAGAGGAGTAAAATTTTGGTGAGAAAGAAATGGTTCAAGGCGAATTTCAATGATTTGGGTGAATGTGAACCGGATGAACGGATCGAGCAATACTGCAGGGCTTATATGTTTGCATTTTTCACGGACATATTGTTTACGGATCCGAACGGAGATTGTTATTCTCTCATGCCCTTGCTACTTCTTGGAGAACATGCAAGAATTGGACAAATGGTCGTTTGGGAGTGGGGTGCTTGCATACCTCTACAGAGAGTTGTGTAAGAGTGTAGACGTCGGCCGAAAAAATATGGGAGGATGTGTTCTCTTATTACAACTGTGGGTATGGCAACATTTCTCGACCGGACGACCGACTGTTTCGTTAGCGATAGATAGGCTGACAACGAACGCTAATTTTCCCGACCGCAACGATACGGTCGGCATGTTGTGGGCGAACGTGACGCAGAAAGATTTCAAAAAGCTGGAGACAAACCTGTGGGCGAATCGCGATATGCTCGACAGTCAGCCACCCACTGACGTGTTTTGGACACCGTACGAGATATATCGCGAGAGATTACCGCCTATTTGTAATCATGAACGAGGTATGTCCCGACTCCGCCAACCCCTAATATATTTTTGGATCGTCGAGCGTTATCGCCCCGATAGGGTTAGACGACAGTTCGGATTTCGGCAGGTAATACCCCCGGAAATAACTGAGGCCGAAAAAAAGTACGACAAAGAATTGCATAAAAAACTAAACGGTCGGGGTGATAATTGGCCTAGAGTTCATGAAATCCCGCTTCAAAATTGGAGAAATAGATTAGATGATGCTGAACCGGAAGTTACGGAGCCGTTTAATCCGAACGATGTCGAACGATATATGAGATGGTATTGGCGGAATTCTGACTCGTTGGTGCAGACAACCATTCCGAACGGATCAAGCGTATACCAACCTATGATTCCCGACAAAAGATTAGCCGTAAGTTTTCCAATTTAATTGTATTATTTTTCAAATTAATTTTGCGTACTTATTTTATTAATTTTATTATTTAAGGCAAAAACATCGATGGAGGGAGCTCGCATCGGATTCAGACTGCTCAGAGAGTACGGTGCGAGCATGCGGAAGGAAGTCAAGGACGGTATACGCAAATGGTTAATCTGCAGTAAAATGAATACGATGCAGCTTAATGAGTATCCCGGCGATGAAGAGTGGGATAATCTGGACCAACCAACGGGGGAGGAAGATGGGGGAGGAGAGGCAGAAGAAGAGGAAGGCGTCACTCAGGTCCCTCAGATTCGGGCGCAGACTCGACCTGTGCGGAAGAGAGGACGAGGAAGCAGCAGTAGTACTCGGCCTGGATGGCGTTAGAGTTTATATCTATGTGCATTTTTTTTTTGAACCTTAAGTTTGGTTTGTGTTACTTAGACTATTTGTGTTATATTTTTTTTTGTTTGAATTATGTTTGGTTTGAATTAAACAATACTTTAACTGAATTAGCAAAGAAGAAAATAAATTGATTAACGAAATAAATTTCTAATTAATAATTTGACAAAATAAATCCCTAATTAACAAAATTAACATAATAAATTGAGTCACGAGACTCACAATTTACACTTCGCAGTTCAGCTTCACACTTCAGTACTTCACGGTTCATTGTAACGGTCTCCACCAAATTGCGTGCACCTTCTTTTTGTGTGGCCTGGTAATTTGCAAACGCTGCAATTCTTTGTACGCCTCTCTTTGTGCATTGTGTCCATGCTGTTATGGATTCGCACCTCAGGCCTTCTCCCACGCTTCATCCGACCGTGTGCATTTTTCCTTATAAGTTTATCACCAGGAAACGACTTGAAATTACAAACTTCCTCGCGTTTCCTCCATTGTGATCTTTCTCTTACAGGATAGAAACTATTTTTGTACGAACGTTTCAGATATTCAATGCTATAACATGGATGAATAAAAGGCTCGTGCGATATACCTCTGTGAATGCAGACTGCTATGATGTGCGAACACGGTATATGATATATCATAGGTTTCTGGCACTCGCATTGACCTTCGATGATATTTACTCCCCAGGTTTTTCTCGGAATTCCTATACCGCTCCTCGAACGCCGAGGCTGTGTGACCACCTGGTAATTACCTTGGTCTAAATTGAACAAAGTGACGGTATGTGTACGTGCCTTAGTGTGTCTACGTTCCAATGTTTCCATCACTTTATCCGTCCACTTATTTTCCCTCAACTCAGCAGCCGCCCGATATCTCACGTGATAACTATTTAGCTTGTAAAATGTCACCTCCACAATTGCCATAACAGGCAGCTTTCTTATACCTTTGAAAACATAATTCATAACTTCGGCATTATTGCTAGTTGATATGCCCCACCGACGACCTCCTATATCGTACGAAATCGCCCAATTTGTTCTGTTTCCATTATTTACCTTGTCTAACCACACGGTCCCCGCTGCACATTTTCCTGCCATTTTATCCCAAATCTTACCAAATTTATATTTATTGGACGCGCAAACTAATTTTTGAACCATGTGACCAACTGTTTTGTCTGCTACTCCACTGCTGAAATTTGCCCTAAGATGCCGCACGCAGTAATGATGATAACCGTAAGGTGGCTACCATCTCTCGCCTCTCATTGCACTAAGTATGCCAGCATGCCTATCGGAAATAATACAGTAACTATTATTTCCGATAGCATTACGCAAACATTCAAAGAACCATCCCCATGTTTCATTCTTCTCGCTCTCAACCAAAGCAAAAGCTAAAGGAAATAACTGATCATTTGTGTCGGAAGCAATCACCGTCAGTAATGTTCCTTTGTACTTTCCGGTTAGAAATGTTCCATCTACTCTTATGACAGGTTTGCAGAACTGAAAACCGTGGAGTGATGGCCCAAATGCTCAAAACAATCCTTCGAACTCCAACTCGCCTTCACTGTTGGGAGCATAAGTTTTAAATTGATACAGAGTCCCAGGATTTGTTGATAGTATTGCCGCCATCAGTTCAGGGAGCAAATTATAAGCCTCCCTCCAACCCCCAAATAGGAATCGGAACGCGTGTTACTTTGCGTGCCAAACCTTCCAATACGATATGGTATATCCCACTTTCAATTTAACGACTTCTATTATTATTATGGGTTTAACACATAAATCCGTTCTAACCATATCTATAATTAGCCCCCCAACAACCGCACTTGTTAATTGCTTGTGATCTTTTCTAGGTGTTTGATTAATACATATGTGTGGTTGTTTGAATGTTTTAATCTCCCATAAATTATTTCTAGGATTAATCGAAGCGTGTAACCTCCAGCTACATTCTCTACTACTGTTCTCTTTAAGCTTGCAGACCACAATATATCTCATTTTATTTGAGTTCGTTACTACTATTTCTCGGTGATTCTTGACACTGTATGCTCTTATGACCGATTGCAATTCTGATTTTGTTTCAAATGTACGTCCCTTGTACAAGATTTTATCATCGTTTTCACTCAAATTCATACCCGATATTACATCATTTTTTGCATATTCCCACATTGAACTATCTTTGAACTCCGCCGCCGGAGCATTGCCGAAAGTCCCCGCACTAACCATCTCACCCTCTTCCGTATATATAAATCCCGTCTGATGGTTCATTGTCTCCCTTTCTTCTTCACCATCTCCATAAATTTCTTCCTCGTCTTCTGACCCCATTTGTGGTTCGTCATGTAATTCATTTTCATCATTATCTATTTCTGGATCTACAGTATTGCTCACACGTGCCAAATCAAATGTCACACAGAGGTCTTCAACCTCATTTTCGCGATATACTTCATTCAGTACGGGTTCTACTATCTCATTCTCGGATGCATCTGCAATTACATTTGATCTACTACTAGTTCCTATATGAGATTCTTTACTTTGGACGCGATCAACATATATTTCTAATTCCTCGAATCCAATATTTATGACGCGCTCCGCAAAATTATACAATTGTTCATCATTCATAATTTTTATTGACTTATAATGCCATACACCTTTCTTAAGGGATGGAAGCCGACCTCGGATTAAAAGAATATCATTGTACGACCAACCGAGATTCGTATAAATTTCGTCACACAGTTTGGCGTAATCTCTATTTCCAATTGTATTTTCTGGAATATAAACCGGTTCATCCGGATCGTAACGGCATCCATTCGTCAGTTTGATAACAACAACACCATTGTAATAAACAAAAATTGGGGAGTTATGTGCCATTTTCTTCTTCCTAATTGTAATATAATTTCAATAACTTAACAACAAATCTATAATAAAATAAATTAATTATTTAAAAAGCCAAAATGAAACTATAATAGAATACCTATAATTTTATTCGTTTTCTTCAACTTGCTTCCTTTTTTTCCATAATTTATCTCTATTTATTTCACTCAAAATCACATACAAAATCGTCAGATCTCTTTTTTTTCTTTGTTTTCGCGTTAATTCAGAATGAGGGAGAGAGAGAGAGAAGGAACCGTCATTTTTTTTGTAGGGGTCCAATAATTGAGCTAATTCCGCCATCGGTGATGGCGGAACCAACGTCTGTAGCTTCTCACCCCTTAAAATTTTCGGAAAAATCACTGGCACTGGTTCCTCCATCAGTGATGGCGGAACCAGCGTTTTTCTTTTTTTTTTTATTTTTTTTTGCTAAAAAACTGCTGAACCCTAGCGTTAATTGTGAAAATGCCACATTGGTTCCGCCATCGGTGATGGCGGAATCAATGTCAGTAACTTCTCGCACAGGAAAATTATTCGAAAAATCTCTGGCACTGGTTCCGCCATCGGTGATGGCGGAACCAGTTAATTAGCTAATTAATGGGGTTTTAGGGCGCCAAACAAGAGTATAATTGGTTCCGCTGTCGCTGATGGTGAAACCAACTTTCGTTCCGCCAACAGTGATGGCGAAAGTGCTAGTTTTCAAATTTTTTTCAAACGAGTTTTCACAATCCACCTTGCCTCCGGTTATTGTTCAAATGGATACCTCCACTATCTGAATAACATGCGTTTGAACAAATCAATGGACAATCAAGTTCTACAGAATGGAGAACATCATTCACGCGTATTCTGCAAAGTCTACACGTTATAGTGGTCCAAATATTCAAACCCCCGCAGAAAAAAATAATTACCTCTCCAATTGATGTTCAAATGGACACCTCTATTTGTCCTATAACAAGTACTAGGGAATGTAATTGATTTTCCATTGACAAAAAATGGAGAAGAATGGACGCATCTTTCTGCAGCTTTGCATTTCATCAGTACGAGATCAGGGAATATTCAGTAGCAGGGAAGAATACTCCCCAATGGTTGATTTCCACGTGGCAGGGAATTAATAACCTAAATCAGTCAGAATGTGCTACATGTCCAAGCTGTGGAATTGGATGAGTTTGATGGGAACCGTTAAATACACCCAGAAAATTGCATCCAAGAAGAATTTGAATAGAAAATAAGGAAATAGAGTGCTACATATCTCTCAAGTTACCACTCAAACTAAATCTGGATCAAACTCAATTTTTAGTACCACAAGCTTATTTCTAAATATTTTTTTGGTCAAATCTCTCTATAAAAATACACCCTCTTTCTCTCTCTAAGGACCCATTCATACAACCATTCTTATATCCATTATTACACAACATTCTCTCTTCTCTAAACCATTGTAAATACCATTATCTTCTTCTTCATCTTTCTCTTTTTCATGGATGACCTTCTTTAAGGTCGCCCCAAACCCTAATTTCTTTTTGGTGTCTTGAGATAAAAGGGAGCCAAGCTTCAAGAAGGAAGTCTTATTCTAGAAGGAGCGGGATTTGAAGGAAGATTCAAATCGACCAAGAGGAGGATCTAGCTTGACTCTCCATCCATTTGGTTTGATTAATTTTTTCTTTTCCTTATTTTTTTTCTCTTTTGTTGAATTAATAATTTGTCAAGTATCTTGTGTTTTATTAGGTAGACATAACCATATCTACTGAAGTCGTCCATTAAAGTTATGAAGTACCGATACCCACCTCTAGCCGGCATACTCATTGGTCCACATACATCAGTATGTATGAGTTCTAATAAGTCATTGACCATTTCACCAACTTTTGTGAATGATTTCTTAGTCATCTTGCCAAGTAAACAAGACTCGCACGTCTCAAATGATTCTAAATCAAATGAGTCTAAAAGTCCATGAGAGTGGAGTTTAGAAATGCGTTTCTCATTTATATGGCCTAAGCGACAGTGCCAGAGATATATCGTATTTGAGTCATTTGGTTTAAATCGTTTAGTGTTAATATTATATATGGACTTGCAATTCTCTTTCTTAAGATCTAGCATGTAAAGACCTCTTTCTAATAGAACATTTCCATAGAAAAGATTATCCTTTAAGATAGAACAATTGTTATTCTCAATAACAAATTTATAACCATCCAAAGCTAGACTAGAAATAGAAATAATATTTCTGCTCATAGCAGGTACAAAATAACAATTATTAAGTACTAATACAAGTCACGGGTGTCAATAAATAAGTTCCTACGGCTAATGCAGCAACCTATGTTGCACGGACACGGACACGGGTGTCGTGTCCGACACGACACGGACACGGCGACACGACGAATCTCAAAATTCATCAGGACACGACACGTTAAATATATATATTATTATATAATTTTTATGAATAATATATATAATTTAATTATTGTATATATTATTTATGTCAATTTTATTTTATTTTAAATCATTATACATAATATTTTTATCATATAATTAGAAAGTTATACGTAATATTTTATAATTGTTACAATATATATAACATTTGAAGTTGCACTTTTATACGTGCATACAAGATATTTGACATTTTACATATTTATGTATGGAAACTTGAAACTAAATAATCAAAATTCACTTCAAATGTGTAGTCCCACAATTATTGGAATAAAAATGTGAGATGAACTAGTCTTTAAAATACGAGTATGATGAAATAGTGCAATAATTGCGCTAACAAACCCAATGTACTTGTCTGAGAAGTGTCCCGAGAAGTGTCTGAGAAGTGTCATGTCGATTTTTAATAATAAAATATTTGACACGCCACGTGGTGTGTCCGACACGTGTCCGAAGAGTGTCCGAGGAGCGTCGTATCCGACACGGTGTCCGATACAGACACGGCCGGGTTTTAGAAGTGTCCGCGCAACAGAGGCGCAACTCTTGCTCTATTTTTCATACGCAGGTCGACTTCGCCCTTAGCTAATCTTCTACTTATTTGTAGTTTCTCTTCCAATGACCAACCTTATTGCAATGGAAGCAAACTCCCTCCTTGTCTTTCTTGATCTTAGGTTTAGGCAACACCTTGCCTTTACCGTTGCTCTTGTTCTCGGTCTTCTTATCCTTCTTCTTGTGAAATATTAGAATATCTTTGACAATATTTGTCTTCATGTCCTCCTTTGCATTCTTAAGCATCCCATGCAACTCGGTGATGGATTTCTCCATCTGATGCATATTATAGTTCATGATGAATTGCTTAAAACTAGGAGGTAACGACCCGAGAATTATGTCAATAGCCAATTCTCTGGCATAGCTGAACCAAGCCTCTCCAATTGATCAAGATAGCTCTTTATCTTGAGTACATGAGCACTCACAGATGAACCTTCAACCATCTTTTTGTCAGTCAGAGAGACGGTCGCTTTGTAGCGCTCAACTCTAGCCTGCTCTTGGAACATTTCCTTGAGAGTTACGATCATATCGTAAGCACCCATGTCCTCCAGTTGCTTCTGAAGCTCGTAAGTCATGGTCGCTAGCATGGAACAAGCTATCTCCATGTCGTCTTTAACGTATTTGGCATACGCATCTCGGGCAGCCCTTATAGCTCCCTGTTTTGGTTTCTCTGGCTAAGCCTCTTCTATGACATACAGTTTATTGTCAGCCTTGAGAACAATTCTCAGGTTTCTAAACCAGTCAAGGAAGTTAGACCCATTGAGCTTATCCTTCTCAAGGATAGATCACAAATTCAACCCAGTTGAATTATTATTTGCCACTACAAGTTAAAATGTAAAGTGACATTATTATTTATTCATTGGGGTTGTTTTATTTTGGTATTTCTTATATTGTACTCCCACTATTTTTCTTCAAATCAACCACCTTCAGTAGTATTGATTTGGAAACTTCAAATGAATGAGGTTTCATAGTGAGTCAAGATCCGTATTTCATTGAGTATTAAGTGCGCTTTGGCGCAACCCTCAATACACAACTATTTAGGTAGGAACACTTCCAATTGTATTATATACAACTCTTTCCTTTTATGGAATGAGCATCATACGCCCGGTGTATTATTCCATCCTGTGCCCTGAGCCCAAATCTTGACTTGCTTGCTCTGTTAAGTTTAACCATGTATGATTATCAGCGAAATAGAGTCCAGCACACTCAGCTTTAGCATGACCCATGCTGGACGCCATTTCCCTCATACCCTCCTTTACAAATACAATCCCCCATATGCTCAGCTTTGGCATGACCCACATGGAAGACGGTCTAAGTACCGATGGCTTCAGTGACATGGAGAGCACTTCCTTACTTAATATTCTGAAGGATTTTGTTTTAGGTTTATAAATATAAACATCACAGAAACTAACTTCAATATGGTATGAGCTAATCCTCACGAGTGATCATTACAAAATTTAAATTTTTTGATAACTCACAGGTTGCCATAATTACAACTTTGGACAACTCACTGGTTGCCATAAATATTAAATAAAATTACAAACATTCACACACAAGATCACATCACAGAACAATCACAGATCTAAAGCTCATACAATATTTGTATATTTACATTCCATGTATAACAAATATTAGGATTTCTTGCAAATCAACATTAATACGTTGGGAACGAAACTATTCCGTTCTAAACGGAACTATTTCGTTTGCAACGGAAGTACTCCGTTCTCAACGGAGACGTGCTAGAAATTCGTATTTTCTTTTGTTTTAGTTCCGTTTCCAAAAAAAGTTTCAAAAAACTAATTCTTGAAACTCTAGGAAATCATAATATCCAATATTATATTCCCAAAATCTATTTTCGTGATGTTTTGAAATAATATTTTCAAAACCCTAAAATTTATTGTACTAGAATTTACTAAATTTTAAATATGTGATCAATGATTATTTCCTTAACGAACACTCTAATGCCACTATTGGGAAATCCATACCATGTACGTTACATGCGCAGAGGAACCTATGGATTTGACCCGCCCTAGGATCTACGGTAACGGAATAAAAGTGCGAGATTAACTATTAAAATTTATACCTCGGATCTTCCTGATCCTCGAGACAAAGAACGGATGTTGGTCTGAACTTTTCTGACTTGCAATCTTCTCCTTTCTGAAGCTCGACTCGCGATCTCCTTGCTTCTCCTTGGGATGAAGATTGATCGATCGCAGGTTCTCAAGATAGAGAACGTCTACTCATATCCACGCGAACTTCAGACGTACGGAATAACTGGACTTGGCTAGATAAGTCCGGAAATACTTACCGAAAATCTCTCTAAACTTTCTCTCTTTTTTCTGTGTAATAGACGGCCTCTAAGGCTTCTGAATTGTGTGTCGAATAGAGAGACTCTGCCCTTTCTATTTATACTAGAGAGATAGGCGAACAATTGCTCAGTTACCATAACTAAAAACCCTAATATGCGCCTATTCCGTTAGCAACGAACTATTCTGTTGCCAACAGAATAGGTATTTCCATAACAGAATACTTGGCAGCTAAGGTTATTACAATTTTCATATATATTCTGTTGGGAACGGAACTATTCCGTTGCCAACGGCATGACACTGTTTTGTTCAATCAATTATCCAATAATTGATTATTTCCTTCACCAATTTATACATTATACGTATAACTGTTTTGAGGCATATTCATCCTGCACGAATGGAGTTCATTGTATGACCGTGTAGGTTGCATTTAACGCTGGCAACGATCTTCCAAAGATCGTAAGTCATGAGTAATGTCTAGACTGATGTCATGACTACCCATGTTAAATGAAATGACCAGCAATCATAAACCTATCTGAATAGACATTTTCTTATTCCTTTTGTTCTACGATATATGTCTTGATCAAAAGGCATGGAAGTATGTCATCCTTGAGTTTGATCAAAGTCTCTTTCCTGATCGAGAATTAGACTGAGTAAATACAAAATGATATTAACAACACATGTTAATCCATTTTGAGCATGGCCATGCATTTCCTTCAGTCCTTGTTCATCAGGGGGACCAGAGATATCTCCCTCATGGCGAGAGGAACAAATCCCATGTTGGTCACTCACATTCCTCGCCATGATTCAGTACATTCCTATGGATGACCCTAATGATCATCCCATTACGGATGACATAGGATCATATTAAAGTATGCAGTTCCACATACAGGAATCCATGGTGACCTCAGGTCGTAGGAACAAACACACTATTCATATGAGAATCACTAATGATATATACCATGCATATTCTCATAGTGTGGTCAGTCCAGCACGTGTTCTCTAACACGAACCTATATTCCAGACTTGATATCCCTATGTCCATGATCAGCAGAACATGATCATCCAGTCTGCGAATATACTAGTGTAGATATGTAGCTTCTTACTTGAAGTATGTTTATCTCTTTAAACATCCCACATATCACTAGAGACAATTTAGAATGTTATTCGTTGGTCCACAGTTCTACTATCAAAATCACTTATTCTGATGACGTGAACCCGAAGTGACATTCATGGTTGATATAAGAAATTTACATTCGCAACCCATACACACAGATATATAAGAAACAACCTTTATTGAAATAATAATGTCTTAATACATAGTCCATTTCCTAGTTCAAATACATTTGGCCTAGGGCACTAATCCTATATATTCATGGTTAATTAATAATCTAACAACCTTTACGCACAATTATTTATGAAAAAATTTATGAGATAAAACATCTAATATAAAAATATAATGTCTGATACATAATCCGTTTCCAAAACGGCAAAATAGTTTGGCCTAGGATATTATTACTTTCGGAGCATTCTCTGCACCATTTTTATCCACTGAACGCACGTGGCCCACGTTGGCTTTGTTTGGTCCGCATTCTCAGGCATTCTAATCCAATCACACTCTTACGCGAATCGCTTAAAAGTCGCCTCTCTCACTTTCCTCACATTATCCTTGTATCTATCTCGAGCATATCTATGAAACTGATTCACGCATTTTGTGGCATCTTCGTTGTCATGTCATCTCCAAAGTTTTTGCAATGAAATAAAATAATTTAAATAATACGTAAAATTGTTAAAATAGTAAAATAACAATTATACCAAAAATTCATCTAGAAGATTCTTTTTTGACGTATCGGTCCACTACGGATAGTTGATCCAGCCCTCATTGTAACGTCCACAGAGAATGGTGATATCTCAGGAAATTTTGGTTGACTTGCCCGGGACACCAACAAGAAATTTGATGTATATTATCTGATATATGAACATTAATATATAATATTCATAATTATTAAATCAGAGTATTTACCTTCATGAGCATTACGTACTCGTTCTTTCAACCAACTGGGAAATCCCTCTTCACGTTTTATACAATCTGACTTTGGTGACCACCGCTCTCCATAAGTATAATGTCAAATTGAATACACTTGGAATAAAAGGTACTTTAGCATAGAATATTGGAAAATAAATTATTAAATATTAAAACCTACTCAATAATGTTGCTAATCTCGGGAAAATTCATCAAGGCATACATATGCGCCACATTCAAATCCTTGTCTTCCAAATGTCGAACTCCGAGACCCATTCCAAGACCTGGAAACTCAAATATCATGTACTCATGCCGACTTGACCCTTCAGCACCATCATCGTGACGATCACGACGTGTCGCCCATGTAGAAACATACGCGCAAAGTAGGAAAAGCAAAAATTTGAAACCTCCTCGATTAAATATGCCTCTACGATCGAACCCTCAACCTTCAATTTGTTTCACACTTTTCTCTTAATCTTCATAAACACCTCTCAAATGGATACATCTATCTATATGTAACCATTCCGCCAACTCTGGCTTCATATGCTGGGTGCATCACTAAATGTTCCATGTTCCATGGAATAAAAAAGCTAGGTAGGAATATTTTCTCCAACTTTCGTAACATCACAACGAACGAGTTTTCTAACTCGTGCAAATGATCGTGTTTTAACTCGATAGCACAAATATCATGAATGTACTTACTAAGCTCTACATGCGGTTCCCAAACAATGATCAGGACAAAATCTCTGAATACAACAGGTAGCCTTTGCATGAAAATATGACAATCATATGACATTTTAGACCACTTATATTGAGTGTTTGCATATTAACATATATGTCCCAAATACGGGCATATCCGTCGGGAAAACGCAAGTTTGAAAGCCATTTAGGAACATTTTGTTTTTGTTTTGTTGTGAAAACAATATTTGTCTTTCGGTTTAACTAAATTCCCATTAGACTGCTTTTGCAGTTCACGTTCGGGTAGATTCTAAAATTCGGCCAAATCAATGCGAGCCTGAGGATTATCCTTGATCTTTCCGGACACGTCCATGAGCATGTTAAATATATTACCAAAGACATTAGCCTCTACATTCATGACATCTAAATTGTGACGTATTAAATTGGCCAACCAATATGGTAAATCCCAAAAAATTGACCTCTTAAGTCAATTGTGTGAATCCCCAAATCCCGTGAAATACTCTCTATCTTCCCCACCTCTCTGCAATACAAATTTATCCTGAGTAAGGAACTCATCAACAATCTCATGTATCTCGTAACCCGAATGCCGTGGAGGCGAAAGATCAAATTCGGTCGTATTTTTCTTAAATGTATTATATTGCTTGTGAAATGGGTGGTCACACGGCAAGAACTGTTGATGACAGTCAAACCAAGAATGTTTTCTTCGATAGATAAAATGATTTCGTATAGCCTACCATGTGTTGACCAACCGAATACCATACCATATGCTGGAAAATCATTAACGGTCCAAAGAAATGCAGCTCTCATATTAAAATTATGAACAATACTCGAATCAAACATGACTACACCATTTTCCCATAAAACCTTGAGTTCCTCTATCAATGGACCCAAAAGTACGTGTATTTTACTTCCTCGATTGTCTAGTCCAGGAATAATAATGGATAAAAAGATGTATTCGTCCTTCAAAGTCATTCCAGGAGGTAAATTATATGGAACAACAAACACCAGCCAACACGAATACAGTTTCCTGCCGGACTGATTGAACGGAGTAAAATCATCCTTCGACAAACCAAGACGCACGTTTCGAGGCTCAGCGGCAAATTCGGGGTACGTTAAATCAAAACTCTTTCACGCTTGACCATCATGTAGGCTTAGTGTCCTAGGCCAAATGTATTTGTGCTAGGAAATAGATTATATATTAAAACATTATTATTTATGAATGTACATTTACATATCTTATATCAACTATGAATAATACTTCCAGATTCACGTCATTACAATACGTGATTCTGATAATAGAACTGTAAACCAACGATGTCATTCTTAACTGTCCCTAGTGATATATAGGCTGTTTATAGAGATAAACATATTTCAGGTAAGAATCTGCATATCCACACTAGTATATTCGCAGATTGGATGATCATGTTCTATTGATTATGGACATAGGGATGTCAAGTCTGGAATATAGGTATGTATTAGAGAACACGTACTGGACTGACCACACTATGAGAATAGACATGGTATATGTCATTAGTGATTTTCATATGAATAGTGTGCTTGTTCCTACGACCTGAGGTCACTATGGATTCCTATATGTGGAAATGCTTATTTTAATATGATACTACTGACTAAGATGGGATTTGTTCCTCTCGTCAAGAAGGAGATATCTCTAGGCCACCTGATGAACTAGGACTGAAGGAAATGCATGGCTATGCTCAAAATGGTTTATCATGTATTGTTAATATCATTTTGTATTTACTCAGTCTAATTTTCGATCAGCAAAGAGACTTTGATCAAACTCAAGAATAACATACTTCTATGCCTTGTGATCAAGACATATATCGTAGAACAAAAGGAATAAGAAAACGTCTATTCAGATAGATTTATGATCGTTGATCATTTTATTTAACAATCATGACATTAGTCTAGTGATTATTCATGATTTATGATCTTTAGAAGATCGTTACCAGCATATATAATCTCTACAATGGAGGAGTGATCATAAGATAACGCATTGCCTTCACAGGAACACGTTGGCCATTTTGCCCTTGTGGTTTGTAATGTGATTTTCGGAACTTCTCGCATCTCACTTTGGTGATATTTTCCCAGTAGAACAACATACAATCGTCTGAGCAACAATCAATTTTTGCATACTTTAACCCCAACCCTTTCAGGAGCTTTTTAGACTTGTAAAAATTCACAGGTAGTTTATTACCTTTGGGAAGGAGTTTTGTGCTGGATGATATGCATCATCTTATCGAAGCAATCTTTCATCATTTTGCAATCCGATTTAAGAGTTAAAGGCATACTAACGGCCGATAAAAGCGATTCTCAAGAGTATCCCTAGCCATCCCACAATGACATGTGTGCGGCTTCAAACATTTCAAAAAAACTATCCGCTGTCGGATTCAGAATATCATTGATGAGAGGGTGCTTCGCATTTCAACTGACTCTCCATGCGTGTCCCAAATAAGGTAACCAGAAGGAAACCCTTATTACGTAAGTGTTTCATTATTGTGTTTCTAGAATGAAACTGAGTGTTTTGACAAATGGCGCATCACTTTGTTCCTATTTCTTTCGACATTCTCGGGTTTCGAAAAAGAAAAACTAACAAATCCAACTATACCATCGAAAAAATCTTTCTTAAGCGCTCTATTGCTAACCGGATCATTATACATCTAGCTACGATCATCTGCCATGGTTGATTATATATATATAGTCTAATGATTTGTTAATAAATAAATTGTTAGAACAACCCTTTTAATTCCTTAAAATTATAGGTTGAATGTTCTAACAATCCACGATTGAGTTTGTTTCTTAAGAAATTTATTATATTATGTTGGAAAAATAGATTAAAAAAAATGATTCATGAGGAGAAAGGAATTCAATTAACTACAGATATGACATACAAAAAAACCCTAAACCTAAGCCACAAACATAAACCTAGCCATAATACCTACGTATACATCTAAACCTTAACCATGAATTCTAGACGTATCATACAAAATCAAAATCCTATCTTTTCAACCATTAAGAAATAATAATCCTAAAACAAATAAAAAACTTACACTAAAATATATCATATTCATAAAAAAAATTTCTAAAATTAAATAAATAAAAATATCTACTCAATAGTGTTGTTTGATTGGGGGCTATAGGGGGGTTTAAAAGGCCTAATTTGCGGAAATGTGAATATATGTATTTTAGGATTTTATATTTTTCTTGTTTTTAGACTCTGTTGATGGTTGTTTGAATACTAATTAACAAAGACAGATAAATAAATAAGAAATTAAAGTAAATAGAAAAAGTCTAGAGATACCGAACACACGAACTTGCTAACGAAGTTCGACAAGGTGGTTACGTTAGCCTTAACCACCCGTTTACTCGCTAGCGGTTCTTACCGCGTTCATGAGTTGCCTACTCGCCGGGACTTGCCTTGCGGCTCCGATAATCAGTAACAACCAAGAACGATTACAATACCTCGAACCACCGCTCGTCTTACGACAACCTTGATGAATCAATGGAGCAATAACTTACAATCCGATCTCAATAACTCAACAGACAAACATGTGCAACACACTCAAAACTCCAATAATCTCACTTTAAGATTTAGAGTATTTAACTAGTATTAAGAACATAGAATTTCTGGTTTTAATCAATGAAAATCGTGTTTTTTCTGAGAAGGCGGCCACCCCTTTTTAAAGGAGGAAAGAGCAACCTTCAGAAAAGGAATCCTGCACGGTTTCGTTGCCAACGGAACTATTCCATTGTCAACGGACTGTAAAAACGGAAGGAAATTAAACCGAGATATTCTCCCAATGACTAAAAATCGAATGGTCCGTTGCCAACGGACTATACAATACAAATCGACAACCGATGTCAGGGCGAAAAAATCTTCAATGGGTTAGTTTTGTTATCAACTCAGTGGTCCGTTCGCAACGGACCACTTCCGTTGTTAACGGAACTAGCCAGAAATAGACAATTGAACTTCTCACCAAACTAAACCCACACTAAGAGCTAAGAAGCTTGCTCCCACGCCTTGAAATCTACTCTTGAAATTCTTTAAAAGCATGACGACTTCTTGTCTTCCTAAGATCAGAGAGATGCTTCCATTCCGATGAAATCTCCATTTTCGAAAACTTGAACGTGTGACATTCTGAGCTAATAAGACATTCTCAAACAAGATTAGTAATTACAGAATTATTTTAAACATCATCAAACTGAGAAGAACATTCTCCCTCTTTTGATGATTTTCAAAATAATTCCATAAAATGTAGCATGTTATATCTTCTCCCCCTTTTTGAAAAACAGTCAAAAGGGGTCATCAAACGAGAGAGAATAAGGCTCCCCTAAATAGATACTCCCCCTGAGTTCAATAACCCATTAAAAAAAATTAGAGGTTGCTTTAAGGATTCACATAAACTGATCAGAGAAGGTTTTATAATAAACTTTCATCAAGACAAGAAAAAAAAATCATTTTGATATTATTGAAACATACATGTAATATTTTAAATCAATTTCAAAAAGAATAGTCCGAAATAAAAAATATCCAAGGAGAAGACATAAAACACCGAATAAATAAATGAGTAAAGAAAAATTAAGATTTGATCATGAATAGCCTAACCTTGATCAAGTATCGGATAGATAAGAAGATGCTCATGACTTGGCGAGAATATTGTTGACTTCAATCCCATTTAGCCAACTCGATCAATTTCTTCACAAGTCGCGTCCAATGTCCACATTTCTTGATTGATTCCCGTCAAGTTGTCCAATTTTTCTGTACTAAAACAAAAACTTTCTCGATCCACAAGTTAGATCTGTCAAGACAAAACTTGACCACAACTCCCCCTTAGAATATGAATAATTTAAATAGGGGGAAATAGAAGCATCTATATGGACTTCAATTTCTCCTCATTTAATGAGGTGTTGCTTTCAACATTTCTATCTTTCCGCAACCACACAAATTTTGAAGAATTAGCAGGTTTACGCAAATGACACTCTAGAGAGATATGACCTATTTTGCAACAATAGTTGCAAAATGAACAAGTCGGGTTCGAAGTCTCTTTAGTACTTCTCACAAAATGACTCAGCTTTCGTAAGCTTTGGTTCGGTCGACTTGGCACTAAAAACAGTTGATTTTGAAAAATTATTTGATTTCACAAATTTGTTTGACTTTGAAAAGCTTTGTTCTTGATGTGCATTAGTGTAATGTTTGAGAGCTCGATGTTGTGAATCATTAGGTTGAATCTTTCTCGGAACATGTGTGTTGACTATTTCATAAAAATAACCATTAGGACCTCTTTTATAAAGTTTTTCGATTGTGACACCGCGGTTATTCTCTTGAATATGCCGAAAATTATGAAAATAATGAGACCTATTGTTATTACTAATCACTTTCCTTTATCATCGTGTCTCTTTTCTCATCTTTTGTCGTGTTGATCGTCGTACTGCCTTTCTCGTCTATAGCCGCTACTTGAACGCTATTTGGCCGATATATCACTGCTATAGCGACCGTAGCACCCAAAATGTTATTTTCGCTATTCTTTCAATGTGTGTTGCGTTTTATGACCGAAATCCGATATAGCGCGCTATTGCGATACAATAACGCCGCTATTTAAAACATTGATGTATTGTTATAAAAAATGAATTATATATACTGTTATTATACTGTAGTAAGTATATATATATATACTATCGTCGTAATCAGGCATGCTATAGGGCCATCGTGACATATCAGATCCTTTTTGAATAATCGTTTTGGATGGTTCATTTGACAACAAATAATAGTACGGAGATTCACATATTAGGTATAATCTTAGGCTTCTTTTGGATGCAAGATAAGATGGGTATAATCTTATCTAGGTATAAGAAGCTACACATTCTTATACCTCCATTTTGAAATGGTGTTTGGCAAGATGATTGGAACAAAACTAGGGATAGTGTTGAATTAGAAAAATAAATAATTTATAATTACCAAAATGCCCTTATATTTTGTAATATGATTAAAATCAAAGATGTATATTAAATTATTAATTATATTATATTATGTTTCATGTATATATTTGTATGTAATTATATTAAATTATTTATTCTTATATTAAATTATTATATATTGGAAAATAATTATTTTTTATATTATTTTAATATAATATGAATTTATTCAAAATTGTTTTAATTAAATTTAGATATACTTAATTATTAATATTATTTAAAATTTGAAATTTTATTGTTTATTTATTTTTAATTTATTTATCAATATTACTAGTAATTAAACTATATTGTATTACTAATATTATATAATTAATTATATATTAATGATATTATAATTAATCATACAATAATAGTTTTTATAATATCTTTTATATATTATAAATAAAATAATATTTATTTATGTTATGATTAATTATAATATAAAAATTATATTATAATTATTTAAATAATATTTTATTATTAAATAATAATAATAATAATAATAATAATAATAATAATAATAATAATAATAATAATAATAATAATAATAATAATAATAATAATAATACGGTAAAAAGATTGAGGAATAGGAAGGGTATAATATTATACCACCAAAATGTAAGTTATAAGTTTATACCCACTACACCTCCTTATTCCTAAAACTCTTAGTGCTGTTTGGCAAGGAAAAGAGGGATAGTACGATTTATACCTTCCTTATCCTCCATTCAAACGGGGCCTTAAGGTATATATATGATAACTTTCTTTTGGTTTAACTGATACATAAGAATTCTGAATTTGTTTATGGATGAAATTTTTTGTTTTCTCCTGTTATGCATGTCAAAAACCAAACAATATGACTGCAAAATATAGACAACAAATTTTAACACTCTTGAAACAATAATAGACAACAAATTTTAACACTCTTTAAACAATAATATATCTTTCGGAAAAAAGAAACAATAATATAAAATAACTTAATTGTAACATAACTTATTTAGCCACCAATGTAACTTCCATTCAATTATTTTTTGGCAGATCTTCAGTGTAATGTAGCTATTATTATATTTTTATTGACACATCTTCAGTACCTACAAAGGAACTGGTGGAAAGCGAGGTGGAATGAATATAGGACGCGTACGCACAATTGTTAACTTATCATCTTCTTCATCTCCGATATTGTCACCTTTGTTTTCTGGTTTACAAAACCTGCACGATCAAATCAAATTTATAACACAAAATTTACTAAAATAAATGGGGATTTACCAATTTTCAGAGGATTAGTTTTATCAGTTGATAGAATCTGACTCCCAGATGGGAAATCATGAGACCTGACCATGTCAACCTGCTTGCCAACAATGATTAACACGATGGTTAACATGACAAGTATTTTAGAAGCCATTGCTAATTTCTCAGTTTCTGTGTGGTTCATGTTATATGTATATATAATAGAATAGAGTTTGGGATATATTTATTAATTTTTGTTAGTAATTGAAAAAAATATCTAAATATCTCATAGGCTGTAATGCTGTATCTAAGGAAGCAAAATATCTTTTAGGCACACGATACTTTCTACAATTTCAATATGTTGTAGATTTAATTAGTATGCCGATTGTTTATAGTCTTACTGATTGAGTTATCATAGATAAATTAATAAATTATGAGTTCATATTTGTTAGTAGAAAATTATGAATGATATATTTCATTTTGCAAATTAGTCATAACCTAATTGGTAGAACATATTATATACATAGCAAAAAATTATAGGTTCAAGTCCCGACAAACATAATCTTAAATAATATATATTTAACAAAGTCATTCAAGCCATTAAATATGGGTTGAATCTCAAAAAAAAAAAAAAATTAGGTGATTCAATTGATGATACTTACAATTTTATATGGGCAAATATGATGTTTGAAATTTTATAATGATAAATAAGATGCTTTAAAATTAATGGAGGGTGTAAGGAAGATATGGGTTAAGTTTTGGAAGCATATCCACACGTGATTTCGACAAATCTGTGAGAGGCACCGGTCCAGACAGTGGTTAGTGATATCGACAGGAAAAAATATTACTACATACAGGAAAAACCGATCTAAAGTTATATTTTTACCCCTATTAAAAAGATACATATTTTATGAAAAGAATCTCAATAAATATCTTTTTTCAATAAATTAGAAAGATTTGTGTTTTTTAATGAGATAAAATCTGTAATATCATATCAACTAGAATCAATTATTAATTACACCAGCATACTTGAATCCTTCTTCCTCTCTTCATCTTTAATGTATTTAATTGAATTTCCTTGAAGTAAATAATGTCTTGATGATTTGGATTATATTTTTTATTTTGGAATTCCTTATTTTGATGCATAATTTTATTTTATATAATTAACAAATTATCTCTTGCATGAAATATGCAAAGAAAAATGCATTAAGAAGAAACTAATTTATCAATTGACAAATGTTAAGTGTAAAATGCATGAATGTGCATGAACTACACCATGACTGTTACTATTAACTTTTCTTTTCGGTTATGTTTAAGAAAAGTTATTTGCTTACTTCATCAATCAAGAAATATTATTAATATAAATATTTTTCATTAAGCTTGATTAATAACATAAGTTAGAGTCAGTGACTTTTTTTTTAATGATCACGGATGGAAATTGATTTCCAAATTATACTGATATATTTAGAGTCAATTTAGTTCAATTTTTCATAAAACATGTATGGGTAAAAATGTAATTTGAAGTCCATTTTTCCTATAACAAGTAATATTGTTTCCTGTCGATATCAAAGCCCAATTAAAACAAAACCACACAATCTAAATATGGAGAAAGTGAACAGGAAATGTTTCAAAATAATAAAGAATATGCCTTCTAAAGCGATGCCAATAAGGAGAAGCGAATGTGTAAAAGAAGCAACAAAAAATCAAGAAAGAACAGAATTCAGAGCTCTACGAACAAGAAAAAGATGAGCATAATGGACTTACTGAATCAAGAATCACTGTTAAAAACCGGTGGTTCCTAACAAAATAACGGAGGTAATGGATGATGGTGAAGTTTCTCTTGATGAGGAAGGATTGTTGGCTTCAGATAAAAAAACTCCACCCAGATTTCGGACTCCTAAGTGGGAGTGAAGACGAGATATGATTTGAAGAAGATTGTGAGCGTGAAGAGTTGTAATTTAGTAGATTTTTAACTAAATAAATATGCCAAGTTTTTCGATTCTTAGTTGGAATGTAAGAAGGTTGGGAGTGGATTCAAACTGTAATATAGTTAAAGATCTAATTAGAGAATCTAAGTGTGATATCATATGTATTCAAGAGATGAAATGTGTTGATAAGCCCAAGCCAAAAGAAATAATATTTGTGTTTTTTTCTATGTAAATTCATCTAGAGAATTGTAATACATGTATCCACCATCTAGAAATATGGATCATGTACTTAGATAATTGTGTGAGTATAATGTTAGGGTTTAATGTGATTCATGTATGCATGAACCATTTAGCCTATAAATAGAACCCATTTTCATTTTGTAAGAGACAAGAAGAAAGAAATATATTAAGAAATATTAAGAAAAGGAAAATTGTTCTTCTTCCATTAAAATTGTGAGTTTGCGAGGGTAAATCCACAAATTGGTATCAAAGCCGATGGCGAATCCCGGGAGAATGTCGTTTGGGGGTATGTCACTGCCACGATTGACGAGAGTTAACTACAACAACTGGAGCATCCAGATGCGAGCATTACTCGGGGCCCAAGATGCATGGGACGTAGTCGAGAACGGCTACACCGAACCAGAGAATACCGACGATATGACAGTAAGTGAAATCAAGGCGTTGAAACAAAAGCGAATGAATGACAAGACAGCGCTATACATGCTGTTCCAAGCAGTTGACGAGTCAGATTTTGAAAAGATAGCAAGCGCGGTAACGGGCAAGGAAGCATGGGATACATTGCAAAAAGTTTTCAAGGGAACCGACCGAGTAAAGCAAGTAAGACTCCAAACTCTACGCAGCGAGTTGGAGTGTATGAAGATGAAGGAGTCAGAAGGTGTATCCGACTACATCACACGTGTGCAAACCGTGGTAAATCAGCTCAAGTGTAATGGTGAAACTCTAAAGGACTCGAGGGTCGTGGAAAAAATTTTACGGTCGCTAACCGACAATTTCGAGAATGTCGTGTGCGCCATTGAAGAATCGAAGGACCTAGAGAAGCTAACTATTGACGATCTCGCTTGGGTCGTTAGAGGCACACGAGCAACGCAAGAAGAAGAAGAACGAGTCGCTTGACGAAGCGCCGCAAGCCAAGATGCCTATCAAAGACGAAAAGGCACTCTACACTCAAAACTTTCGTGGTAGAGGGCGTGGCCGTGGAGGTCGCAGCAATGATCGCGGTGGTGGAGGCCGCGGTCGAGGTGGATACTATGAGGAGAAGGGGCAGTCAAGCCAACAAAATTGGCGAGGTAGAGGACCTGGTCGTGGGAGAGGCGGCCGGTCAAATCACTATAATGTCGAGTGCTATAAGTGTGGCAAATATGGTCACTATGCGAAGGACTGCAACTCCGACAAGTGTTACAATTGCGGCAAGGTCGGGCATTACGCAAAAGTTTGCTATGCCGAAAAGAAAGTGGAGGAGAACACCAACCTTGTCACGGAGGATGAGATGAAAGATGGGTTTCTCATGATGGCATACAACGATATCAACACCGATGGCGATACAGTCTGGTACCTCGACACCGGTGCAAGCAACCACATGTGCGGGCACAAGCACTTATTCAAGGAGATGCGAGAGGTTGAAAATGGACACGTGTCATTCGGAGACGCATCAAAGATCCAAGTAAAAGGTCAAGGTACGGTGCACTATTTACAAAAAGGTGGTACGGAAGGGTCAATCGAGGATGTTTATTACGTACCTGATCTTAAGAGCAATATTTTGAGTATGGGACAACTCATGGAGAAGGGATACTCGGTATTCATGAAAAACCGGGTACTACAATTAAAAGACAATCAAGGACGCTTGGTAGCACGAGTTGAAATGGCCAAAAATCGCATGTACAAGCTCAACTTGCGAAATGTGCAGGAAAAATGTCTACAAGTCGATATGGAAGACAAATCGGCATTATGGCATCTAAGGTTTGGTCACCTTCATTATGGTGGCCTAAAGGAGTTGGCCAAGAAGAACATGGTCCATGGGCTACCAGACATGGACTACATCACCAAGTTTTGCGAAGGATGTTTATTCGGCAAGCAAGCAAGGACCTCATTTCCGAAAAAGGCGAAATATCGAGCAGAAAGACCTCTCGAGTTGGTGCATACCGACATATGTGGCCCAATTACACCCAAATCATTCAGTGAGAAAAGATATTTCATCACATTTGTAGACGATAATACAAGGAGGACATGGGTTTATTTTTTGAAGGAAAAATCTGAGGCTCTCGAAGTGTTCAAAAGATTCAAGGTTTTAGTCGAGAAGATGACCGGGACTTACATCAAGGCGTTACGGTCGGATAGAGGCGGGGAGTACATGTCAACCGCTTTCACGAGTTATTGCGAGAAGTATGGGATTAAGCGATTCTTGACTGCACCATACTCTCCTCAACAAAATGGTGTGGCCGAGAGGAAGAACCGAACCATTCTCGACATGGTTCGGTCGATGTTGAAAAGCAAAGGTATGCCAAAAGAATTTTGGGCAGAGGCGGTACAATGTGCCGTGTATATACAAAACCGATGCCCACATGCGAAGTTAGGTGAGATAACACCCCAAGAGGCTTGGAGTGGTCAAAAGCCGACTGTATCACATTTCAAAGTATTCGGTAGTGTGGTTTATGCACACGTACCGGATCAAAGGAGGACTAAGCTCGACGATAAAAGCAAGAAGTTCGTGCTCATTGGATATGACGAGAAAACAAAGGCATACAAGCTCTTCGACCCAATTGGAAGGAAAGTTGTGGTGAGCCGGGACGTACATGTGAATGAAGAGAGCGCGTGGGATTGGAATAACAAAGATGAGATGACACATGATGAGGCCGAGTTAGGTGAGGCTGAGAAAGGAGAATCACCGGCATCAACCTTTGTACCGACTAACCCCGTACCATCTGATGTTGAAGATGAGCCAAGACAACCAAGGATGCGAAGCATGCAAGATTTGTACGACTCGACAAGTGAGGTACATTTAATTTGTCTTTTGGCGGATGCCGAAACAATTACATTTGAGGAAGCGGTACGAAATGAGAAGTGGCAAGCAGCCATGAATGAAGAAATAAAAGCAATAGAGCGAAACCAAACTTGGGAGTTGGTTGAATTGCCAAAAGGAAGTCAGCCCATAGGAGTAAAATGGGTATACAAAAAGAAGATGAACGCTCAAGGCGAGATAGAGCGGTACAAGGCAAGGCTAGTTGCAAAGGGCTATCGACAAAAGGCGGGGATAGACTATGATGAAGTCTTTGCCCCAGTTGCAAGAATGGAGACAATTCGCCTTCTCATAGCTCAAGCAGCTCAATTCAAATGGCAAATTTTTCAAATGGACGTCAAGTCAGCATTTTTGAATGGCGTGCTAGAAGAAGAGGTGTACGTAGAGCAACCACCTGGGTACATGAAAATCGGGGAAGAGAAGAAGGTGTTGAAATTGAAGAAGGCGCTTTACGGGTTGAAACAAGCACCTCGAGCTTGGAATACCCGCATCGACACTTACTTCAAGGAGAACGGGTTTACTCAATGTCCATACGAGCATGCACTATACGTAAAAAAGAATGAAGGCAATTTGCTCCTTGTCGCTCTTTATGTTGATGACCTCATCTTTATGGGGAACAATGGTGAGATGATAGAGGAGTTCAAAAGCGTGATGACTCGGGAGTTCGAGATGACGGATTTGGGCTTGATGAAGTATTTCCTTGGTGCGGAGGTTAGACAAGGAAAGACTGGGATTTTTGTGTCACAAGAAACATATGCAAAAGAAATTCTGAAAATGAACAAAATGGCAGATTGCAACCCGGTATTGACGCCGATGGAACCCGGGGCGAAACTTTCTAAGTTTGATGGTGGTGAACGAGTAGATGCGACCAAATATCGAAGTCTAGTTGGGAGTCTCCGCTATCTCACATGCACAAGACCGGACATTTCTTATAGTGTTGGAGTTGTAAGTCGATTCATGGAGGAGCCGGTCTATACGCATTTAAAAGCGATAAAGAGAATTTTGCGGTATATTCGGGGAACTGAATCATTTGGGTTATTCTATTCCAAAGCAGAAGATTTCAAGCTAGTGGGATATTCCGATAGCGATTGGTGCGGAGATGTTGATGATCGTAAAAGCACATCGGGGTATGTGTTTTATATGGGAGATACGGCATTCACATGGTCCTCAAAGAAACAACCAATAGTGACATTATCGACGTGCGAGGCGGAATACGTAGCAGTATCTTGGTGTGTATGCCATGCAACTTGGTTAAGGAACTTGTTGCACGAGTTGAAACTGACGCAACACGAGGCGACCGAAATACGAGTCGATAATAAATCCGCAATCGAGTTAGCAAAGAACCCAACACATCATGAGAGGAGTAAGCACATTGATGTGCGTTTTCATTTCATCCGAGAGCAGGTGAAGAAAGGTGATGTGCGAGTGAGTCATGTGGCAAGTCATGACCAAGTGGCTGACATATTCACGAAACCACTTCCGACGGCGTTGTTTGAAAACTGTAAGGCGATGATCGGGATGAAGAATAGGCTTGCGCTTAAGGGAGGAATTTGTTGATAAGCCCAAGCCAAAAGAAATAATATTTGTGTTTTTTTTCTATGTAAATTCATCTAGAGAATTGTAATACATGTATCCACCATCTAGAAATATGGATCATGTACTTAGATAATTGTGTGAGTATAATGTTAGGGTTTAATGTGATTCATGTATGCATGAACCATTTAGCCTATAAATAGAACCCATTTTCATTTTGTAAGAGACAAGAAGAAAGAAATATATTAAGAAATATTAAGAAAAGGAAAATTGTTCTTCTTCCATTAAAATTGTGAGTTTGCGAGGGTAAATCCACAAAATGGACATTAACAAGTAACTTCTTGATTCGCATGATTTGCCCACCTCAGTTTCATCAAGAGAGCTTAAAAAATCCGATGACTCTAGAGGAGGAATTATGATTTCATGGAACCGATCTTTTACTCTTTCATCTGTCCACACCTTGCAATATACACTCACGGTCATGTTGGAAAACTCATTTAATTTCACTATTCCAATCACCGCAGTTTACAGAACCGCGGTTGATTCAGATAAATCAGCATTTTTATTGAGGACCTTTACTTCACTCCCACATCTCTCAAGCTCCCATTGGATTATTATAGGGGATTTTAACCTTGTGCGGAATTTAACGGAAAAGTCACCTGGAGAAGGAAATATTAATTTATGCATGCCCTTTAACAATACAATCCTCTTGTAGGGAGAAGGTACACATGGAGTAATGGAAGACCCGAACCTTATCACTCCCGAATCAACATAGCCTTTATTCAACCCGAATGGCAGAACCACTATTTGAATATTTTTCTCTCAGCTCTCTGCAACACAACCTCGATCACGCACCACTAAAATTAGAGTTCATTAAAGGGAAAAAAAGAAAGAGAGACCTGAAATTCGAGCTAGCTTGGCTTAATCATGTGGAGACTATGGAATTCTTGGGGTGACTCTCCGCTTAGTTCAAGATCCGGAGAAAATCTGATGGTAAATGCTCGAAAAACTATTAAAGCTTTACATCAATAGTCATTCGGATTGTCGGAGGAATTCTCAAGCCAAAGAGAGACTACGGAAATTAATCTAAAAGAGTGATCACACTATTAGATAAAGCCGAGGAAAACATACGGCTACCCTTTCTCAAGAGAAAAATGTGAATTGCATGTAAAACTGCGGTTCATGATTCAACAAGCGCACAAGAAAAGAAATGGAAACAACGATCACAATGTAGGTGGTTGAGAGAGGGAGATGAGAATTCTCGATATCTCCACCTTATTGCATCAACCCATCAACGAAAAAATCACATACACAAAATCTTAGTGGGAAAAGAATCTATTAGAGAGGAACCCAACACCCGATAGATGTTTATTGATCATTTCATACAACATGCATGTTCGGAAAATACAATATCTTTAATTTTTGTTTTTAACGATCTATTTCCTCATGAAGAGGGGTAGGAATCCTTGTGTGATCCCATAAAAGAGGAGGAATTACATGAGGTGGTCTTCTCGCAGCCTAAATGGAAGGCCACGGGCCCTGATGGTCTTCCAGCAGAATTTGAGATTTTGGGAGCTTACGAAAGCGGAACTCTTGCAGTTTGTCTGATACTTTGACGAAAAAAAAGGCTGACGTTTGGAACATAAATCGAGCCGACATTGTTTTAATCCCTAAAAATGAATTTCCTATCGGGCTGACGGAATACAAGACCATAAGTATGGTGACAAGCCCAATAAAAATTATCTCTAAGGTACTCGCAAATTGTCTCGGTTTATAAATGGCAGATCTCGTCTCCACTTTTCAGTCGGGATTCATTCGCTCAAAATCAATTACCGAGTGCTTTTCGGCGGTCAGAGAAGTTATCCACCTCCTACACTATTCTAACACCGCTACTTTTCTTTTTAAAGCTAACTTCTCAAAAGCTTTCGACATCCTAAACTGGAAATTCATTCTCAAGATGTTCGAATCAAGAGGATTCCCCTCGACGTGGATATCATGGGTTAAATCCCTCCTCATTTCTTCAAAATCTTCAGTTTTGGGGAATTGGGTACAATCTAATTCTTTTACGCATAAGCGGGGAATTCGCCAAGGAAACCATTTATGCCCTTTGATTTTTGTGCTAGTGGTTGTTGAATTTTTAACACAGCACAGCGAAAATGATAATAATCTCGAAATATTCTTTTTTACACACAAAATATTTTATTACATTTTTTTTACTCTCTTTCTTTCTTTAACTATTACTTTATCTCACCATGTCTTCTCTCTTTCTCTCTTATCACATTTTACTCTTTCTCTCTCTCTATCTCACTCTTTTCTTATTCTCACTATCTATCTTTTATTCGCATTCTATCTCTATTCTCTTTATTATTTTGGTACTACTCTAATTCATTTCACAAGATCTTCTCATAGTTTCTCCCGCAAAACTACAAGAATCCACTAACCATGCCTTACTCATATTGTTGCTTATTTTCTGGTCCTCTCCGAAGTTTCTTAGAGCTCAAGAATGCCATCCGATCTTCTCAAATTTCTACACGCATCGCTGTTGATGCTTTCAGCACACACGACTCCTTTGGACACTTGACATGCTGGATAACTCATCATCATACCATCATCATTCTTTTTTTCATTTTTATCCAAATGCCCGATGTTATACACTCTAACATTATCTTTATCATTTTTCTCTTCATAAAAATTTATCTTCTTCTCAACCCACAGAACTTCATGACGCCCGCTAACGAACCTGGTCACTCTGATACCATGTGTTGGATTTTTGATACAGCACAATGGAAGCGATAATAATCTCAAATATTCCTTTTTATTACACACAATATTTTGTTACATGTTTTACTTTCTTTCTTTCACTAACTAATACTTTCTCTCTCTGTCTTCACTCTCTCTATATGTATATATCACGTTTCACTTTTTCTTTCTATGTTTCATTCTTTCTCACTTTATTTCGTTATCTCACTCTTAATATTATTACTTTGGTACGACACTTATCTTTGTAGCTCACACTTTCATGTGGTAACTCTGATAGCATGTTAAATTTTTAACACAGCACAGAGGAAACGATAATAATCTCGAAATATTCTTTTTTAACACGCATAACATTTTGTTATATGTTTTTACTCTCTTTCTTTCTTTAACTATTATTTTCTCTCTATGTCTTCACTCTCTCTCTCTCTCTTTCTCTCTCTCTTATCACATTTTTTTCTTTCTCTCTCTATCTCACTTTTTTCTTATTCTCTCTATCTATCTTTTATTCTCATTCTGTCTCTATTCTCTCTATTATCTCCATTTATTTTATTTTTATATTTTAATAATGAGAAAATGAATTAACCAATAGTGGTCGATGCTCTTCAAAGAATGATGAACAAATATTTGGGAACAACTTCATTGCCTCCAATGCACATACCTTTCAATATACATATGATACTATTTTTCTATTGCATTATAGAGCGATTTAAAATATTGATTCAAGGATTTTCGTTAATATCAGGATTATAAATCAACTAGGGAAGTGTGATCGTGCCGATAAATCTTTCTGAGTAAGATTGCTCAACCCTTCTTCAGATTTTTCAATGCGAACTCTCGGATTTTCCGATTCAATATCTGAGAATGCCGCTAAGCATTAAAACACCGCCAAAATCATGCTTCTTATGATTGATTGATAAATTCTCAAAAAGGTTAGCCGGATGGAAGGGATTTTTCTTATAAGTTATGCTTGGAAAGACAGTTCTAACAGCTCTCCTGTCATATTACATGTCCTGCTTTAGGATCAGGATATGGGCAATTAATGAAATAAAGAAAATACAATGGGATTTTTTTTTTTTAAGGAAGCAAGGGCTTAAGCCTTTGAATTAATTTCATTGATACGCATGAACATTTACAAAGCCAATACTGTACATCTCAATCAACCAGCTACATGCCCATTCATGATCTGAGCTGAAACCCCTCTAGGGTACTCAAAGAATTACATCGAAGCCAAGAAAATATATTATTCTTAGCTTGCCAGTAACATTCGTCTACATCGCCTTTACCACCTTGAAAGAGACATTTGCTCCAAACAAGCCATATTTCCCAATAGGTCCAAGCACGCCAGATGAACCAAATATTTTTTATGTCCTTCAATAGGCCAGGAGGTGTCATATCCCATTCTCTTTGAGCAATACAAAGGAATTTTATTTGGAAAGAAAATAATATGACTGATACACACATGATTAATTGGGATCTAATGACCACACCAAAGATTAATGCTGGATTTGGGATCAAGAATTTAAGAGTGCAAAATACAGGTTTGCTACTCAAATAGTTGTGGAGTTACTTTCGGTGCGATAGTTCAATTTGGTAGATCATCTTTCCCGCTGGCATCAAGAAACAGTAGAAGGATGTCATTCTTCTGGAATGATTTGATGAGAATTATTAATATATCCCCTTTTACCTAATTGATCTAGCGTCGGCAATATATCTCTAACCAATCTCCAAATGAATATTCTAATTTTAGGACGTAACTTCATGTGCCAAAAGTAGATGTAACTCACTTTGCATTTGGGATATGCAACCACAAGATTGTAGAAGGACTTAGCAATATAGCGTCCATGTGTTGTAAGGGTCCATGAAACAATGGATTCATCACCAGTGGATGCTTCTGAGTTCCACCTTTCCCAATAATTAATTAGATTTTCCATTTCTATTGCAGCGGTAGTAGAGAGTGGTAAATTAAAGGATGCTGACCAATCTTGAAATATTGAATGCCTCATTAACGGAGATACTATGTTGATCAGTAACGAAGGAGTATAAATTTTTTGAAAGAAACCCTCTTTTTTTTTTTTTAATTTCGAAAATTATTATTAAACTGCAAGAATTGTTTTAGATATATATATATATGGGTGTGGCTAAACAACATACGTATGCACAACATACATTTTTTTGCCACACCCAAAATACGTATTAAAAAAATAAAAATAAAAATTTCAACCGTACGGATGTAATATATATGTTATGAATATGTTGGAGATTAATTTTCACAAAAATCAGAATATTATAACATTGCCATCATATATCATCAAAAATATGCAGCACTATTCAAAACATATATCGGAATAATAGTTTGATGATACATGATGGCAATGATATATTATTCTGATTCCTGTGAAAATTAATCCACAACATATTCATATCATATATATTACATCCATGCAGTTGAAATTTGAATTTTTACTTTTTATAATCACTTTACGGGTATTTTAAAAAAACGTATGTTCGAATATACGTATGTTGTTTAGCATCTATATATATATATATATATATATATATATATATATATATATATATATATATATATATATATATATATATATTTTATTTATTTATTTATTTGAAATTAAACGGTGGCACATTTGTTCTTCGAGTGTAACTTTGCCAAGAAAATATGGGATAAAGTCTCTCAAATCTCTCACCTATCACATTTAAGAGCTCCTATAAACAAGGATAATCGGCATGCCAGCTCTCATAATCAGGATAAAGTCAGTAGACGAAAAGGTGGTGGACACTCTGGAATCTGTGGATACACCACTCTAGAATCTGTGAATACACCGAAACATTGTGAAATTCCAAGGAAGCATACCTGACGAAGACGAATGCTTCTGGACGCTGAGGAACAATGTCAGTACTTGGATGAGTTGTTTCAATTCCGACTAATTATACCTTATTGAACAATTAAGCAGAGATAGAAGCTGATGTGTGATATTTTATCTTATTTGTTGCGAGTGTAATTTTTAGTGATGTATGTTTAAGCTTAAGTGTGTATAGGTGTTCTAATATGGCTTTGTAACTCTCAAACTCTGTAATTAAGTTTCATTAATTGATTCAAGGTGTATTGGCAATCCTTGCTTCCTTCAAAAAAAAAAAAAAAAAAAACCACTCAGATACAATTCCAATAAACCCAAAAAATATGAATAACAAATTGAAAAACTTAACCACAGCCCACCTATTAGTTAGGAATGTAGCATTTCTTTCTGATCTCTCCTTGAGGTCCAGTGAGAACTCCAATATTTCCCATCTTAATCATCGACTCGCCGGAATCTTGGAAAAATCCAGCCTAGTGCAATCCATTGGCCTGTTTTAGAACATAGTCTCTGCTGAGCTTGCCAGTGATCAGAGTGGAAAGTTGATCTCAACTGTCACGTATTTGTAGTAACTCGTGTCAAAAGTTTTGTAACTGCCAGGATCCATTTCGACAAGTGTGGTGTTATCTCTAGGACTGCATTTCTGCCTTAGTTTTGAAATGTAATGCTTGTCCATGAATGGGTCGAGATCGTATTAGGTTCTTCTTTCCAGTGAAGTTGTATAGACGGTCATTGAAAGCCATGCAATGTGATGTTCCGATTGTGTGTGCACCTATTTAATTAGTGAACGAAAAACTTTCGTGAGATAACAAAGAACTTAACCAATTCTAATAAATACAAGATTTTTTAGATCTAAAAAATTAAAAAAAAGTACCTAAGAGGACAACGATGTCCTTAAGATCAGGACTCTTGACACCAAACAGTTGAATTAGTTGGGTGAGGTTTGCTTTTCGTGGTGGTAATCGATTGGTTTCATTAGTAATTGAGACACTTCCATCTTTCCTTCCTGGCCATGTTGGTCCCTTGCTCTGAAAATTAGCCCAAATTTCATCTTTTTAATCATCTTATATATTATTGCCTTATATGTTGTTTAGTGTCTTTATAATATTTTGTGTAGTTATCAATTATTTTCATTTTAGTTAAATCCTAAACTTGTTGCAAAGAAAATAACTTACCAGCCAAACAGCATCACGAGCCATTATAGCAAGAATAACAGCACAAGAGACGGTGTTTGGACATGCCTTCTCCAACTTAGTCTTCACCTTTTCTATCGAACCAAAACAACACAGACTCAAATTGGGTTTTGCATTCCTCTCTGCCTTATTATCCTTTGTTGAGTTCAATAGAACCTACTAACATCAAGTTCCATAATTATTGAGAGTATTCTATCCATTGATTGGTCGTTTCTAGTTCCATAATTCCAACTTAGTCTTCACCCTCTCTATCGAACCAAAACCACACAGACTCAAATTGGGTTTTGCATTCCTCTCTGCCTTATTGTCCTTTGTTGAGTTCAATAAAACCTACTAACATCAAGTTCCATAATTATTGAGAGTATTCTATCCATCCATTGGTCATTTCTAGTTCTATCTGTATCAGGCATTCATGATGTTCGCTATTAAAAGTACTATCAGCCAGTAAGAAATTATATTAGAAAGTCTCGAAATAGGACATATAGTCAGGTGTTTGAATAAACAGGAACGAAGCTATTAGGAAGCAGGAACGGCTGCCCGAGTTCATGGCTCCGCCCTCCCATTCTTTCTGACCAACCATCTGGCTCTCCTTGTGTTTCATTCCACCCATGTGTGTGTCGAGGTATGGCAGTGAATCTAAAGTGGAATGTCTGTCCGAAGAAGAAAAGTTGAGAATGGAGAAGAGTGCTTTACGAAATAGGGCAAGTGAAGTAAAGGAAAGCAGGAAGATGGGTCACAACCCTATATATAAAAAAGAGTTCCACAAATCAATTTTTAAAAAAAATGCCACAGCTAACTAAATAAAAATGATAATAATAGAAACACATATTTGTTTTGTATGGATACTTCTGGAAAACTCTAGATACCATATAAAAGGAAACATTGCAGGAGATATGAAAGATCTCCATATTTGGTTGATATGATTCTATTCTTTAATTGATAATTAGGATTAGGAATATGTTTATTTTCCTTATATTTGTTTCCATGAATTAGGTATTAATGGGGCAATAAATTTTTGATTTATTTTCTTGTATTAAGTATGACTATCCTATAAATAGAGGGATAGGGATAGAGTTTTATTCATTTTCAACAACTACAAACAATTGTATTGTATTTTTCTTTCTCCAAGTATAAAGAAATTTTGAGTGCCGGTGGCCGTGATTTTACCCTTTAGGGTTTCCACGTAAAATATATATTTTTGTTCTTGTCACTTGCTTTATGTGTTTGTTGTTGCGTCTCGGTTCCTAATAATATTATCCTCTAGATAGTAACTTACCCTAACAAAACAATAATGGAAAATGCATCCGTAAGAAAGGACCAGCCAGGCATGGAGCGACTGAGAGTTTTTCTATCATCTCTTCTCGCACAATCTCTTCAACTTTCGGGCACAAGTTGCTATAGTAATCTGTAGCTAATTTTGCACTAGCTTAACCCAAAATGAGTGACAATGAGACCAAGGGTACAAAAAAAATGCTGACAGCCCTACTAAATGTGGCCATTTTGGGAGAAGGATTTGTAATTACACTGGAAACACAGTTAATCTATGTTATATTTCTTTGGTTTTTATGCGGAATAGAAGAGAGTGGATGGTGTTTATATAGTCACTAGTTAGCTTGTCCATGGAGGTTGAGGGGCTGCAAATTAGTTTACTATATAATTGTTAAATAATGTACTGCACTTTATAAAACCTATATAGTTGACTTGGAACCAATAGTACTTCATGAGCATGTGTCAACCCTTAATTGCCAGAGAATTACAAGTGGAAGCATACTTTCAAACACCTTATATTTAATATTATAAACATTAATACATCATACATGTATCATTTATGAGAGGGAAGGAACGAGAGAGATGAGTCGCACCATGCATGTTACTCAAAACGAAATTCCATGTGTTTTCGTAATTACCGTGTTTTTGGATAAGATAAAGAGAAAAATAAGTTCAATAATATGCGAAGCCTAGGCTTTTTCAGAGAATTAATGGCTTCATTTAATTAACTTGGGCAAAGCACAGGCTCCGTCAACTTTACAAAATTAACAAATATATTATATGTTTATTCTTTTATGTGGAGGTGATAAACATTAACTTGGTCCAAATTCAAACATTCATTCCACTTCATCACACGAGAAGCGAAAATGATTAGCAGAACATGCATTTCTGCCTTAATCAATAGTTGAATTAATTAGCCGCCATGAAAAGGAAGATGATATTTGCTCCCAAATGGCAAGTGATTAAATTTTAAAAATTTAGAACGTACCTGATCTTGTACAATACCATGGTTGGTGTATATATATGAGATTATCTCTAGTTTGCTTAGTTATTAGTTATTATTAAGATCAATAACTTGATTGAATTTTGTAGTAAGCGCCTCTAAAAAAAAACTAAATCAAATAATTTAAATGAATTTGCAAATACATAAATTATAAAAAAATATATTAAAAAATAACTATGACAATTCCTCTAAATCAAACATGCGAAAAGTATACATGAAATTACCCAAATTTTAATTTAGGGAAATCTAAAAATCTGAGGGGCTTTAGCACGCCGAAAATATGAGACGGTATATTATTTTCATTATTTTATGTATATATCAGTGTTTTAAATAACGGCGCTATAGCGCCGCAATTGCGGATTTCGACCATAAAACGCAATACACAACGAAAATATAGCTAAAATAGCGTTTTGAGCGCTACGAGCGCTATAGCGCCGCTATAGCGTTCAAATAGCGGCTATAGCGGCCGCTATAGCGTTAAAAGTGTTAGTTTTATATATATTTTTTTTTTTTTGCTTATTTCGTATAATAAATATTCATGTGTTTATTTTGAATGTTTAATTATGGACAATGAACTTTGTATGGTATTTTATGACAAATAATTATACTATTTTATTTAAGGGTTCAGATATGGAGTGCTAGTATTTGGAGCACCCAACAGTGCCCGATTACAAAAGATATGATGAAATTACAAAAAAGTATTTTTGTAAAAACAAAAGGTATAGCAAAATTACAAAAAGGTATATTTAAAAAAATATATATATTTGTAAACATATCAATATGTGTACAGTTAAAGTTATATGGTGAGAGCTTCTGGGCACTCCGAATAATTTCGCTTTATTTAACATTTATGGTATTTAGATTTTTTTGTTTTTTGTATTAAAATTTTATTATGATCATATTTTTATCATTAATATTTATGAAATTTTATGTAAATTATAAATTATACTGCACATCCGCTATGAGGCCATAGCGCCGCAATAGCGCCCGCTACCGCAATCCGCTACAAAAAAAGATAATCCGCTACGCAGCGCTATATCGCAATTTAAAATATTGGTATATATGTATGTGTGTGTGTATATATATATATATATATATATATATATATATATATATATATATATATATATATATATATATATATATATATTCATATCTATGTATATATTCATATCTATGTATATATTCATATGAATATACATATGAATATATACATAGATATGAATATATACATAGATATGAATATATATATATATATATATATATATATATATATATATATATATATATATATATATATATACATATGAATATATACATAGATATGAATATATACATACATACATATATATATACACACACACATACGAGACATACATACTTATTGGTTCTCATACATAGTGATGTATGTTCATTATATATATATATATATATATATATATATATATATATATATATATATATATATATATATATATATATATATATATATATATATATATATATATATATACATACATATGAATATATACATACATATATACATACATACATATATATATACACACACACATACGAGACATACATACTTATTGGCTCTCATACATAGTGATGTATGTTCATCAATGAGTGAAGATGCTAGAGAAAACTACTTCATCACTTTATTGAAACAATAAATTTGAATATTTTGAAAAGTTCAAAAGTTACAAATAATGAAGTAGAGAATAAAACTTGGCTTCGAAAAATCAAATTTCTTTGATGAGATCGAGGAGTCGAGAACCAAGTGTTTGATCATCATGATAACTATATCGAACTTTATAAGATATAGTTCGATTATGATGAGTTAAATATATCTTCTATTTCTTTCGGAGTTACGCTCTTATTGCATTCATACTGAATATAATTCCATCTAAAGCAATTGTAAAAGACTCCATATGCGATATGGACTGGTAGGTGTATCAGATTATCTTTTATCAAGATTTGAGGATATGATACTTAATTGAAGCATCATGCATCTAATCGGATTAGTGCTTATTGTGGAATATCCTAAGAAAAGTAAAGGATATTACTTCTATAATTAATATGAGAACAAAGTGTTTGTTACTCAAAAATTATATCTCTTTGGAAGAAGTGTTTCCAAAAGAATTAGTGGGAGTAAATTTGAAAAGTTCAAATTCCACATACTGACAGTAATGCTCGGATGGAAATTAATTCAGATTTCAACTAGTGATTGAGTCTGCAATTAATCAACTAGACTCTCAAGATATTGAAGAGTCTGAGTATATAACATAAGTGTATTCATGTAGATCTATTAGAATTTATCGCAGGCCCGAAAAATTTAGATTTTTCGTGTCTAATGATAAAAATTTCGTACTCATAAATGATGAGTCCACATTCTACTAATAGACTATGATGAGTCAAGGCTCTAATGGTTAGAGACTTTGAAAGTTGAGATGAAATCCATGTTAGACAATCAAGTTTTGAATTTGATTGATCCATCAGATGGAAATACGGTTTTAAAAGAAAGACCGACATGGATGATGTGCAAACATATAATGCATGATTTGTGGTTAAGTTAAACTCATAGTATAGACTATGATAATATTTCGAATCAAAAAGGGTTCGGTTTAGATCAATCTGAACCTGTTCTAATGGATTGTGAACCACGATTGAGATGGAATATGCAATTCCATATTCCATCCCAATCAAATCCAAGAAAATTCGAATTCTTCTTGGGCATATATTCATAGTATGACTATAAAAGATGCCAAGTGGATGTCAAGACATTGTTTCTTAATAAAAACATATGAAAGTATGTATATGATACAACTTGAGAGTTTCGTCTATCCTAAAAAATTTTGAAAAGAGTTTGCAAGTTGCATACATATATTTATGAATTAAAGCAAACATCTCTAGGTGAATATTTATTATTTGATGAAGTAACCAAATAGTTTGGTTTTATCAAAAATTAAAGATAAATCTTATGTTGACAAGAAATTCAGTGGGAGCTTAATTACATATGATGTGAATTAAATGTAACAATCACACATAAGTGTAATCTTAGTGAAAGTCACTAAATAATAATCAAGAGTATGATTATATACTTGAAAAGGATAAAGTATTCTTCTTAGATTATGGTGGACATAAAAATATGCAAAGTATTTGCATATGACAATGTTTGATAATCCATTTAAGAACCCAATCCCTTAAATGATGGTGATCATGTTAGGTTAACAGGTATGCGATACCATATAGATTAATGAGTATGAGATACTTGGTTGATTTGGC